>QNQO01000818.1:0-514807 GCA_003290165.1 Berberis thunbergii | reverse complement strand
TCCCATAAAGGGTTCTGCTAGCAGGACTCAACCACCTCTTCTTCACTAGCCGTAGCTAATGCTCAAATCTCTGACTCATCATGGATGTGCCAAAAATGGTCTGTTTCGTGACTTCCAAAACAGCTTCACAGCTATAATTGAAAATATAGCACTGGTGGCTTGATCATCTGAAAGGATTTCCAATCAGCATCGCTATACATCCTTCAAGGACAGCGAAACCATCTATAAACGCGAGGTTTCATAAACCTCTTAAGGTACCTCATGACCTTTATTGCATCTTAGGCTCCTTAAAAACTAAGGAAAAACCTTCTTTACCGAAAATACATAGTAATCGGGGCCAAGAAGTTCATTTACATTTACTTCTCCTAGGCTCAGATTCTATGGCTTTATTAGTTTCATGCATTCTTATCATAGCACGTTATTGAGGATATACCCCCACTATTCCTCGAAATAACCCCACTATAAATGCAATTTACTTTTCATGAAAAATTCCACAAAAAATCTTTTCACAAAAAATCATAATCCACAAATTATTTCTTAGCATGTATAAAAATATACGTAAGCTCCCATTAAGGAACTTTGAACTTCGGTCCTTCTAACTAGTAAAAACCGGTTTAGCTACCTTTTTGAATGCATATTAAATGACGGTCTTCTTGCATCTGAAGATGACCATGCATTCAACTCTTAAGACCCATAAAATGAGAATATCGAATAAAATACCCATTCTATTATCTCGCTATTCTCATTTTTTTCTTGTAATTCAAGGATCAACTAAGAATTTCATTAGAACACCGTACCTTAAATTCAGCTTCTCAAATTTTGATGTAAACACCAAGCTTTCTGTGTTCAGCCTCTGAGAATTTAGTTGCAAACTTTGATAACAAAATTTCGCAACAAAATCAAGCAATAGCTTCAATTGATCTATATTTCATCAACATCATCATCATGAGAACTTATCCTTTCATAAGAATACAAGTCCTCATGTGGAAGTCCGACCAACTTATGGTCTGAGCTAAATCATTTATGTATTGACATCAAGAACAAAATCTACAAGTCAATCTGTATATAAATGATTCCTTTAACCTCCTTATCCAGCTTAACATCAAACATCAACTATTAAACACATGGTTTTCTTTCCATCAATTGTATTGATTATTAGAGGCATTCTATATTGCATAATAGATCAATTATTGTTCTCACCAAAATAGACTGAATCTTCCAACATGCATAACATAATTATCATATAATTGCATACTCATTATCTAAAGAGTAACATGCATAGATGATATTATGCACTTCTCATGAAATGTTCAAATGGAATTTAGTGATTCAGATTTCATGAATTCCAACTCAGAAAGATCAATTCATAGTTACATTTCTATGAATGGTGTTCTATTCCTCCAAGGTTTAGAGTTTAGACTACATTTTACATTCATCATGTGTATATGTATGTCAATCTCTAACTACGTTAATCAAATTAATATGATTTTCATATGGTAGTAAAGTCACCATAAAAATATCTTTATAAATACACAACATGGTAAACCACCATTAAGATAAAGATATCTAATATTAGCAAACGTAGTTGTCAAACTCTAAATCATGTGAATCTTTAAATATAATCCTCTTTCCAAGCTTTTCAAATATTACCATAGATTGTCCTTGCATAGTTTCTACATAACCAATCTATAAAAAAATAAATGGAGAAACTTGCTTCCATCCAATTTCACAACAAAACACTACCCAAGGATTCATAAAAGCATCATAGTGCAAACAAAACTAAATTCAATCCTTGGTATAAATTTGTTTAGGCGAATGGATCCAAAAAACAGACACATTCAAACAACATGGCAATAACATACACTTCTTGAATAGTCCAACTTGTACAAAACAAGGAAAGCGTCCCATTCATGTATTTTGTTTGGCTCTTCAAGAGCAATATTTCAAAGCTTTCATACATATCCTCATTTATTACTTTTAGACTTATATGTCCTTCATAAACATGGTTGCATCCATTTTAATGTTTGTTACATAACAGGAAAGATTCTCAAACTCAATTGAAGGATCTTTCCAATCAACGAGCGTATAACTAATACATGAGAATCATGGAGGATATAACTTATTCTATAACCATAAATAAATGTCAAAATCAAAATACACATAATCATTCTTGCATAACAAAACAGTATGTCAATAAGTCAAAGAATATTTTTGTTACCAACAATTGGATCAATTTCTAAGTTCCTGACTCAGAAATTTTTTATGCTAACAAAAAACATTGAGTTCAGAATATTAACTGTTCATCGCTAATCAATATATATCCAACTATATATGATTCACTTCTTAACTATTAACTCAAATCGTATGTGTGATCACATGTGTGCATTCTTGTATTACAAATACATGTAAACTTTGTTAGCAAATTCAGTATTTGTAATCATGGCAGAAAGAACACGTCTTAAATTGTTGGGACAATTTATGTGATCAGCACCTATAATGTCATAGTAAAACATTTCTAAGTATTTTGCTAGAATAATGTTTAGGATGTTCTACTCAAGTAAATTCCAATATGCAAACAAATAGCATTTCCATCCAAACATTAAGCATACGAGCAATAGCAAATACAAATAAGCATACTAATTGATCATACATCTTTGACAAACAAATAAATTTATAAAGTAAATTCATACCTGTTTGTCGTAACTTTTGTATAAGATTCAACGCTGTAAAGAAATCCAATAAATAATTAATACCAGTATTTCTTGGGTTGAGTCGCGGACTAGGTCGCTCTCTTTAAGACGTTTCGCGGCTCTGCCCAAGATTGTGCTAGCAGTTTCATAGCCCCGCCGTCCCCAGGATAAAACAGCCAGAATCTTCTCTGTCTCGTTCAAATGTGCACAATAGATGAACGGTATTCTATTCACCCTTCGTTTTCTTATTTGC
Source organism: Berberis thunbergii (assembly GCA_003290165.1). Lineage (NCBI taxonomy): Eukaryota > Viridiplantae > Streptophyta > Magnoliopsida > Ranunculales > Berberidaceae > Berberis > Berberis thunbergii. Next base: position 511,864 of record QNQO01000818.1, on the reverse strand, counting down.
TCGGAATCAAAAAACTCGTTGAAATAAATCTGCTAAAACACAAATACAAAAAAAACCGAAGACTGTTTTCGTTTTGCAGATATACTGATGGAGACTATGATTTGCAGTTTTACAAATCACTCTGTTTCTGAAAGAAGATTGAAATACAAATCACTCTGTTTAAAAGGATTGATGCTGGACAGAATTTGCAAGAACTGAACTGATACAAGACTATCACCAAGATCGTTTTTGAACTGATACAAATCACTCTGTTTGAAAAATCATACACCAGAGATTTCGAAGAAGCAAGAACCAAGAGACTGTCTCTGTTTGAAGAAACAGCAAGATCTGTTTGAAGAAGCAGCAAGATCGTTTTGAAGAACCAAGAGACTTTCGAAGAAGCAAAACTATAGCAATCACTTGAAGTAGCAAGACTCTGTAATCACTTTGTTTTTCTTCATTTTCTCAAGCAAAAACAAACTTACAATCACTCTCTTTTTCTTTTGTTATTTTCCTTATTTACTCTGAAAATCGAAAATAGTATTTATCATTCAAACGAAAAACGAAATAGGGACTAGATACATTAGCCATCAAATCGTGTAGCGGATTTTTCGCCAAAATTCATGGGAGCCAAGACGTGGTCTTTGAGAAACCGTTTGGACTCAATTCTCTTTAGAAAAGATTTTTCGTTTAAATAAAAATTTCAGCAAAAAGATGTTTTGCTTTCTAAATGAACCGACCCGACCCGCCCGACCGGACGGACGGCGGCGGTGGGCGCGAGGGATCTCTCCCCTCCTCATAAAAGAGTGGTACCCCAAGGGGTCCAAACCCAAGTCCTAACTATCTTCTTATATACTCTTCCTCAAAGAGATATATAGTTGATATGGGACTATCCAATTGATTGTGATACAAAGATCAAACCAGGGGAAGGTCTAGGGTTCAAATCCAGGAAAACACTTATTTGTTTTTTCTTTTTAAAAAACCAAATTTCCAACAATCCCCCACTTGGATTTTTAAAAACAATTTTACAATCCCCACTTGGATTGAAAAACAATTTTCATCGAGCAATCTGTAACATATAAGATTGTGCATAAACAAAAGTGTCTTTCGACTTGAACTCTTGCGTAGTGTTAATGCTTTAGAATATACTAGAGTAACTCATAGTTTTGAACTCTATCTCTAACAGACATTACACGCACAACCTTTTCCTGGGTGAAGTCTACAAAGCCCGTGCTTTACGGCCATGCACGTAAATCCCAGTAAGTGAAGGCTCTAGGAATTTTGCCCACAAATTCCATAGGAAGCGGCCAAACTTCCACAATCACTTAGGTGAGTCTATCAAGAGTACTCCTGTAGCTAGGTACTCCACTCCACATAGAGTATAGACTTCATTAAGAGTTTTTAACTCATCCTACTATCGCTTCAGGAATTCACGCTTTAATCTAGGAATGAGATTGTTATTTTTATCAGCATGATTCACCTCATATCATTCACAACTTGTTATTACCCGTTGAACCTATTTCTGGGATCTCCAGTCTATAGGTTGGGTTACCATCATGAATGACTCATCCATCTAAGAGCTTTAGTCCCATTCCTTTCGAGGTTTTTGAAAACCTTTTCTCTAGTTAATCCTTTCGTCAAAGAATTAACCGAGTTCACCTCAATTCGTACTTGATCCGATATCTCAACATCAGTACATAGAATTCTCTAACCGTACTGTGCTTACGACGTATTTGTCGTTTCTTGCCGTTATAAAAAGGTTCTGTATTTCTCGCAATAGCCGCGGTACTATCGCACTGGATCAAGACAACTGGAATCAGTCTTTCCCATAAAGGGTTCTCTGCTAGCAGGGTACAACCAACCTGCTTCTTCACTAGCCGTAGCTAATGCTCAAATCTCTGACTCCATCATGGACTGTGCCAAAAATGGTCTGTTTCTGTGACTTCCAAGAAACAGCTTCACCAGCTATATTGAAAATATAGCCACTGGTGGCTTTGGAGTCATCTGAAAGGATGTTCCAATCAGCATCGCTATATCCTTCAAGGACAGCGGAAACCATCTATAAACCGAGGTTCATAAACCTCTTAAGGTACCTCATGACCTTTTCAATTGCATCTATTAGGCTCCTTAAAAACTAAGGAAAACCTTCTTTACTGAAAATACATAGTAATCGGGGCCAAGAAGTTCATTTACATTTACTTCTCCTAGGCTCAGATTCTATGGCTTTATTAGTTTCATGCATTCTTATCATAGGCACGTTATTTGAGGATATACCCCACTATTCCTCGAAATAACCCCCACTATAAATGCAATTTATCTTTTCATGAAAAATTCCACAAAAAATCTTTTCACAAAAAATCATAATCCACAAAATTATTCTTAGCATGTATAAAAATATACGTAAGCTTCCCATTAAGGAACTTTTGAACTTCGGTCCTTCTAACTATTGTCAAAAACCGGTTTAGCTACCTTTTTGAATGCATATTAAATGACGGTCTTCTTGCTATCTGAAGATGACCATGCATTCAACTCTTAAGGACCCATAAAATGAGAATATCGAATAAAATACCATTCTATTCATCTCGCTATTCTCATTTTTCTTGTAAGTTCAAGGATCAACTAAGAATTTCATTAGAACACGTACCTTAAATTCAGCTTCTTCAAATTTTGATGTAAACACCAAGCTTTCTGTGTTCAGCCTCTGAGAATTTAGTTGCAAACTTTGATAACAAAATTTCGCAACAAAATCAAGCAATAGCTTCAATTGATCTATATTTCATCAACATCATCATCATGAGAACTTATCCTTTCATAAGAATACAAGTCCTCATGTGGAAGTCCGACCAACTTATGGTCTGAGCTAAATCATTTATGTATTGACATCAAGAACAAAATCTACAAGTCAATCTGTATATAAATGATTCCTTATAACCTCCTTATCTCAGCTTAACATCAAACATCAACTATTAAACACATGGTTTTCTTTCCATCAATTGTATTGATTATTAGAGGCATTCTATATTGCATAATAGATCAATTATTGTTCTCACCAAAATAGACTGAATCTTCCAACATGCATAACATAATTATCATATAATTGCATACTCATTATCTAAAGAGTAACATGCATAGATGATATTATGCACTTCTCATGAAATGTTCAAATGGAATTTAGTGATTCAGATTTCATGATATTCCAACTCAGAAAGCATCAATTTCATAGTTACATTTCTATGAATGGTGTTCTATTCCTCCAAGGTTTAGAGTTTAGACTACATTTTACATGTCATCATGTGTATATGTATGTCAATCTCTAACTACGTTAATCATAATTAATATGATTTTCATATGGTAGTAAAGTCACCATAAAAATATCTTTATAAATACACAACATGGTAAACCACCATTATAGATAAAGATATCTAATATTAGCAAACGTAGTTGTCAAACTCTAAATCATGTGAATCTTTAAATATAATCCTCTTTCCAAGCTTTTCAAATATTACCATAGATTGTGTCCTTGCATAGTTTCTACCATAACCAATCTATAAAATAAATAAATGGAGAAACTTGCTTCCATCCCAATTTCACAACAAAACACTACTACCCAAGGATTCATAAAAGCATCATAGTGCAAACAAAACTAAATTTCAATCCTTGGTATAAATTTTGTTTAGGCGAATGGGATCCAAAACAAACGACACATTCAAACAACATGGCAATAACATACACTTCTTGAATAGTCCAACTTGTACAAAACAAGGAAAGCGTCCCATTCATGTATTTTGTTTGGCTCTTCAAGAGCAATATTTCAAAGCTTTCATACATATCCTCATTTATTACTTTTAGACTTATATGTCCTTCATAAACATGGTTGCTATTCCATTTTAATGTTTGTTACATAACAGGAGAAGATTCTCAAACTCAATTGAAGGATCTTTCCAATCAACGAGCGTATAACTAATACATGAGAATCATGAGGATATAACTTATTCTATAACCATAAATAAATGTCAAAATCAAAATACACATAATCATTCTTGCATAACAAAACAGTATGTCAATAAGTCAAAGACATATTTTTGTTACCAACAATTGGATCAATTTCTAAGTTCCTGACTCAGAAATTTTTATGCTAACAAAAAACATTGAGTTCAGAATATTAACTGTTCATCGCTAATCAATATATATCCAACTATATATGATTCACTTCTTAACTATTAACTCAAATCGTATGTGTGATCACATGTGTGCATTCTTGTATTACAAATACATGTAAACTTTGTTTAGCAAATTCAGTATTTGTAATCATGGCAGAAAGAACACGTCTTAAAATTGTTGGGACAATTTATGTGATCAGCACCTATAATGTCATAGTAAAACATTTCTAAGTATTTTGCTAGAATAATGTTTAGGATGTTCTACTCAAGTAAATTCCAATATGCAAACAAATAGCATACTTTCCATCCAAACATTAAGCATACGAGCAATAGCAAATACAAATAAGCATACTAATGTGATCATACATCCTTTGACAAACAAATAAATTTATAAAGTAAATTCATACCTGTTTGTCGTAACTTTTGTATAAGATTCAACGCTGTAAAGAAATCCAATAAATAATTAATACCAGTATTTCTTGGGTTGAGTCGCGGACTAGGTCGCTCTCTTTAAGACGTTTCGCGGCTCTGCCCAAGATTGTGCTAGCAGTTTCATAGCCCCGCCGTCCCCAGGATAAAAAGCCCAGAATCTTCTCTGTCTCGTTCAAATGTGCACAATAGATGAACGGTATTCTATTCACCCTTCGTTTTTTATTTGCTCGGAATCAAAAAACTCGTTGAAATAAATCTGCTAAAACACAAATACAAAAAAACCGAAGACTGTTTTCGTTTTGCAGATATACTGATGGGAGACTATGATTTGCAGTTTTACAAATCACTCTGTTTCTGAAAGAAGATTGAAATACAAATCACTCTGTTTAAAAGGATTGATGCTGGACAGAATTTGCAAGAACTGAACTGATACAAGACTATCACCAAGATCGTTTTTGAACTGATACAAATCACTCTGTTTGAAAAATCATACACCAGAGATTTCGAAGAAGCAAGAACCAAGAGACTGTCTCTGTTTGAAGAAACAGCAAGATCTGTTTGAAGAAGCAGCAAGATCGTTTTTGAAGAACCAAGAGACTTTTCGAAGAAGCAAAACTATAGCAATCACTTGAAGTAGCAAGACTCTGTAATCACTTTGTTTTTCTTCATTTTCTCAAGCAAAAACAAACTTACAATCACTCTCTTTTTTCTTTTGTTATTTTTCCTTATTTACTCTGAAAATCGAAAATAGTATTTATCATTCAAACGAAAAACGAAATAGGGACTAGATACATTAGCCATCAAATCGTGGTAGCGGATTTTTCGCCAAAATTCATGGGAGCCAAGACGTGGTCTTTGAGAAACCGTTTGGACTCAATTCTCTTTAGAAAAGATTTTTCGTTTAAATAAAAATTTCAGCAAAAAGATGTTTTGCTTTCTAAATGAACCGACCCGACCCGCCCGACCGGACGGACGGCGGCGGTGGCGCGAGGGTATCTCTCCCCTCCTCATAAAAGAGTGGTACCCCCAATGGTCCAAACCCAAGTCCTAACTATCTTCTTATATACTCTTCCTCAAAGAGATATATATGATATGAGACTATCCATGTTTGATACAAAGATCAAACTAGGGGAGAGGTCCAGGGTTCAAATCCAGGTAACACACAATTTGATTTTATTTTTAAAAACCCAATGTTCCAACAATCCCCCACTGGATTTTTAAAACAATTTACAATCCTCCACTTGGATTGAAAAAAATTTTACAATCCTCCACTGGATTGACAAAACAATTTTCATCGACAATCTGTAACATATAAGATTGTGCATAAACAAAAGTGTCTTTCGACTTGAACTCTTGCGTAGTGTTCATGCTTTAGAATATACTAGAGTAACTCTAGTTTTGAACTCTATCTCTAACAGACATTACACGCACAACCTTACCAGGGTGAAGTCTAAAAAGCCCGTGCTTTACGGCCATGCACGTATATCCCAGTAAGTGAAGGCTCTAGGAATTTTGCCCACAAATTCCATAGGAAGCGGCCAAAACTCCACAATCACTTAGGTGAGTCTATCAAGATATCCTGTAGCTATGGTACTCCACTCCCACATTACGAGTATAGACTTCATTAAGTTTTTAACTCATCCTACTATCGCTTCAGGAATTCATGCTTTAATCTAGGAATGAGATTGTATTTTGTCAGCATGATTCACTCATATCATTCACGACTTGTTATTACCCATTGAACCTATTTCTTGGGATCTCCAGTCTATAGGTTGGGTTACCATCGTGAATAACTCAACAATCTAAGAGCATTAGTCCCATTCCTTTCGAGGTTTTGAAAACCTTCTCTCTAGCTAATCCTTTCCTCAAAGAATTAGCCGAGTTCTCATCAGTTCGTACATGATCCAATCTCAAGCACCAGTAGATAAATTCTCTAACCCGTACTGTGCTTACGACGTATTTGTCGTTTCTTGCCGTTATAATAACGGTTCTGTATTTTCGCAATAGCCGCGGTACTATCGCACTGGATCAAGACAACTGGAATCGCTTTCCCATACAGGGATCTCTGCTAGCAGGTTCTCAACCAACCTGCTTCTTCACTAGCCGTAGCTAATGCTAAATCTCTGACTCCATCGTGGACTTGCCAAAATGGTCTGTTTCTTTGACTTCCAAGAAACAGCTCCACCAGCTATATTAAAATATAGCCACTGGTGGCTTTGGAGTCATCTGAAAGGGTGTTCCAATCAGCATCGCTTTATCCTTCAAGGACAGCGGAAAACTTCTGTAACCGAGGTTCGTAGTCCTCTTAAGGTACCTCATGACCTTTTCAATTGCATCTATTAGGCTCCTTGAAATCTAAGGGAACCTTCTTTACTGAAATACATAGAAATCGGGCCAAGAAGTTCATTTCCTTTACTTCTCCTAGGCTCAGATTCTATGCTTTATCAGTTTCATGCATCCTTATCATAGGCACTTATTGAGGATATACCCCCACTATTCCTCGAAATAACCCCCACTAGTCTCGAAAATGCAATTTATCTTTTCATGAAAAATTCTTAGAAACACAAAAAAATCTTTTCACAAAAAATCAGAATCCACAAAATTATTTTAGCATGTATAAAAATATACGTAAGCTTCCCTTTAAGGACTTTTGAACTTCGGTCCTTCTAAATATTGTCAAAACGGTTTAGCTACCTTTTGAATGCATATTAAATGACGGTCTTCTTGCTATCTGAAGATGACCATGCATTCAACTCTTAAGGACCCATAAATGAGAATATCGAATTAAAATACCCATTCTATTCATCTCGCTATTCTCATTTTTTCTTGTAAGTTCAAGGATCAACTAAGAATTTCATTAGAACACGTACCTTAAATTCAGCTTCTTCATTTTTCAAATTTTGATGTAAACACCAGCTTTCTGTGTTCAGCCTCTGAGATTTAGTTGCAAACTTTGATAACAAAATTTCGCAACAAAATCAAGCATAGCTTCAATTGATCTATAATTTCATCAACATTCATCATCATGAGAACTTATCCTTTTCATAAGAATACAAGTCCATCATGTGGAAGTCCGACCAACTTATGGTCTGAGCTAAATCATTTATGTATTGACATCAAGAACAAAATCTACAAGTCATCTGTATATAAATGATTCCTTATAACCTCCTTATCTCAGCTTAACATCAAAAATCAACTATTAAACACATGGTTTTTCTTCCATCAATTGTATTGATTATTAGAGGCATTCTATTTGCATAATAGATCAATTATTGTTCTCACCAAAATAGACTGAATCTTCAACATGCATAACATAATTATCATATAATTGCATACTCATTATCTAAAGAGTAACATGCATAGATGATATTATGCACTTCTCATGAAATGTTCAATGGAATTTAGTGATTCAGATTTCATGATATTCCAACTCCAGAAAGCATCAATTTCATAGTTACATTTCTATGAATGGTGGTTTCTATTCCTCCAAGGTTTAGAGTTTTAGACTACATTTTACATGTCATCATGTGTATATGTATGTCAATCTCTAACTACGTTAATCATAATTAATATGATTTTCATATGGTAGTAAAGTCACCATAAAATATCTTTATAAATACACAACATGGTAAACCACCATTATAGATAAAGATATCTAATATTAGCAACGTAGTTGTCAAACTCTAAATCATGTGAATCTTTAAATATAATCCTCTTTCCAAGCTTTCAAATATTACCATAGATTGTGTCCTTGCATAGTTTCTACATAACCAATCTATAAAATAAATAAATGGAGAAACTTGCTTCCATCCCAATTTCACAACAAACACTACTACCCAAGGATTCATAAAGCATCATAGTGCAAACAAAACTAAATTTCAATCCTTGGTATAAATTTGTTTAGGCGAATGGGATCCAAAACAAACAGACACATTCAAACAACATGGCAATAACATACACTTCTTGAATAGTCCAACTTGTACAAAACAAGGAAAGCGTCCCATTCATGTTATTTTGTTTGGCTCTTCAAGAGCAATATTTCAAAGCTTTCATACATATCCTCATTTATTACTTTTAGACTTATATGTCCTTCATAAACATGGTTGCTATTCCATTTTAATGTTGTACATACAGGAGAGATTCTCAAACTCAATTGAAGGATCTTTCCAATCAACGAGCGTATAACTAATACATGAGAATCATGAGGATATAACTTATTCTATAACCATAATATAAATGTCAAAATCAAAATACACATAATCATTCTTGCATAACAAAACAGTATGTCAATAAGTCAAAGACATATTTTTGTTACCAACAATTGGATCAATTTCTAAGTTCCTGACTCAGAAATTTTTATGCTAACAAACATTGAGTTCAGAATATTAACTGTTCATCGCTAATCAATATATATCCAACTATATATGATTCACTTCTTAACTATTAACTCAAATCGTATGTGTGATCACATGTGTGCATTCTTGTATTACAAATACATGTAAAACTTTGTTTAGCAAATTCAGTATTTGTAATCATGGCAGAAAAGAACACGTCTTAAATTTTGGGACAATTTATGTGATCAGCACCTATAATGTCATAGTAAAACATTTCTAAGTATCTTGCTAGAATAATGTTTAGGATGTTCTACTCAAGTAAATTCCAATATGCAAACAAATAGCATAACTTTCCATCCAAACCATTAAGCATACGAGCAATAGCAAATACAAATAAGCATACTAATGTGATCATACATCCTTTGACAAAAAATAAATTTATAAAGTAAATTCATTACCTGTTTGTCGTAACTTTTGTATAAGATTCAACGCTGTAAAGAAATCCAATAAATAATTAATACCAGTATTTCTTGGGTTGAGTCGCGGACTAGGTCGCTCTCTTTAAGACGTTTCGCGCTCTGCCCAAGATTGTGCTAGCAGTTTCATAGCCCCGCCGTCCCCAGGATAAAATAGCCCAGAATCTTCTCTGTCTCGTTCAAATGTGCACAATAGATGAACGGTATTCTATTCACCCTTCGTTTTCTTATTTGCCTCGGAATCAAAAAAACTCGTTGAAATAAATCTGCTAAAACACAAATACAAAAAAAAACCGAAGACTGTTTTCGTTTTGCAGATATACTGATGGGAGACTATGATTTGCCAGTTTTACAAATCACTCTGTTTCTGAAAGAAAGATTGAAATACAAATCACTCTGTTTAAAAGGATTGATGCTGGACAGAATTTGCAAGAACTGACTGATACAAGACTATCACCAAGATCGTTTTTGAACTGATACAAATCACTCTGTTTGAAAAATCATACACCAGAGATTTCGAAGAAGCAAGAACCAAGAGACTGTCTCTGTTGAAGAAACAGCAAGATCTGTTTGAAGAAGCAGCAAGATCGTTTTTGAAGAACCAAGAGACTTTTCGAAGAAGCAAAACTATAGCAATCACTTGAAGTAGCAAGACTCTGTAATCACTTTGTTTTCTTCATTTCTCAAGCAAAACAAACTTACAATCACTCTCTTTTTTCTTTTGTTATTTTCCTTATTTACTCTGAAATCGAAAATAGTATTTATCATTCAAACGAAAAAAACGAAATAGGGACTAGATACATTAGCCATCAAATCGTGGGTAGCGGATTTTCGCCAAAATTCATGGGAGCCAAGACGTGGTCTTTGAGAAACCGTTTGGACTCAATTCTCTTTAGAAAAGATTTTTCGTTGTAAATAAAAATTTCAGCAAAAAGATGTTTTGCTTTCTAAATGAACCGACCCGACCGCCCGACCGGACGGACGCGGCGGTGGGCGCGAGGGCCTATCTCTCCCCTCCTCATAAAAGAGTGGTACCCCCAAGGGGTCCAAACCCAAGTCCTAACTATCTTCTTATATACTCTTCCTCAAAGAGATATATAGTTTATATGGGACTATCCAATTGATTGTGATACAAAGATCAAACCAGGGGAGAGGTCTAGGGTTCAAATCCAGGAAAACACTTATTTGTTTTTTCTTTTTAAAAAACCAAATTTCCAACAATCCCCCACTTGGATTTTAAAAACAATTTTACAATCCCCACTTGGATTGAAAAAACAATTTCATCGAGCAATCTGTAACATATAAGATTGTGCATAAACAAAAGTGTCTTTCGACTTGAACTCTTGCGTAGTGTTAATGCTTTAGAATATACTAGAGTAACTCATAGTTTTGAACTCTATCTCTAACAGACATTACACGCACAACCTTTTCCTGGGTGAAGTCTACAAAGCCCGTGCTTTACGGCCATGGCACGTAAATCCCAGTAAGTGAAGGCTCTAGGAATTTTGCCCACAAATTCATAGGAAGCGGCCAAACTTCCACAATCACTTAGGTGAGTCTATCAAGAGTACTCCTGTAGCTAGGTACTCCACTCCACATAGAGTAATAGACTTCATTAAGAGTTTTTAACTCATCCTACTATCGCTTCAGGAATTCACGCTTTAATCTAGGAATGAGATTGTTATTTTTATCAGCATGATTCACCTCATATCATTCACAACTTGTTATTACCGTTGAACCTATTTCTTGGGATCTCCAGTCTATAGGTTGGGTTACCATCATGAATGACTCATCCATCTAAGAGCTTTAGTCCCATTCCTTTCGAGGTTTTTGAAAACCTTTTCTCTAGTTAATCCTTTCGTCAAAGAATTAACCGAGTTCACCTCAGTTCGTACTTGATCCGATATCTCAACATCAGTACATAGAATTCTCTAACCGTACTGTGCTTACGACGTATTTGTCGTTTCTTGCCGTTATAAAAACGGTTCTGTATTTCTCGCAATAGCCGCGGTACTATCGCACTGGATCAAGACAACTGGAATCAGTCTTTCCCATAAAGGGTTCTCTGCTAGCAGGGTACTCAACCAACCTGCTTCTTCACTAGCCGTAGCTAATGCTCAAATCTCTGACTCCATCATGGACTGTGCCAAAAATGGTCTGTTTCTGTGACTTCCAAGAAACAGCTTCACCAGCTATATTGAAAATATAGCCACTGGTGGCTTTGGAGTCATCTGAAAGGATGTTCCAATCAGCATCGCTATATCCTTCAAGGACAGCGGAAACCATCTATAAACCGAGGTTCATAAACCTCTTAAGGTACCTCATGACCTTTTCAATTGCATCTATTAGGCTCCTTAAAACTAAGGAAAACCTTCTTTACCGAAAATACATAGTAATCGGGGCCAAGAAGTTCATTTACATTTACTTCTCCTAGGCTCAGATTCTATGGCTTTATTAGTTTCATGCATTCTTATCATAGGCACGTTATTTGAGGATATACCCCCACTATTCCTCGAAATAACCCCCACTATAAATGCAATTTATCTTTTCATGAAAATTCCACAAAAAATCTTTTCACAAAAAATCATAATCCACAAAATTATTCTTAGCATGTATAAAAATATACGTAAGCTTCCCATTAAGGAACTTTTGAACTTCGGTCCTTCTAACTATTGTCAAAAACAGGTTTAGCTACCTTTTTGAATGCATATTAAATGACGGTCTTCTTGCTATCTGAAGATGACCATGCATTCAACTCTTAAGGACCCATAAAATGAGAATATCGAATAAAATACCCATTCTATTCATCTCGCTATTCTCATTTTTTCTTGTAAGTTCAAGGATCAACTAAGAATTTCATTAGAACACGTACCTTAAATTCAGCTTCTGAATTTTTCAAATTTTGATGTAAACACCAAGCTTTCTGTGTTCAGCCTCTGAGAATTTAGTTGCAAACTTTGATAACAAAATTTCGCAACAAAATCAAGCAATAGCTTCAATTGATCTATATTTCATCAACATCATCATCATGAGAACTTATCCTTTTCATAAGAATACAAGTCCTCATATGGAAGTCCGACCAACTTATGGTCTGAGCTAAATCATTTATGTATTGACATCAAGAACAAAATCTACAAGTCAATCTGTATATAAATGATTCCTTATAACCTCCTTATCTCAGCTTAACATCAAACATCAACTATTAAACACATGGTTTTTCTTTCCATCAATTGTATTGATTATTAGAGGCATTCTATATTGCATAATAGATCAATTATTGTTCTCACCAAAATAGACTGAATCTTCCAACATGCATAACATAATTATCATATAATTGCATACTCATTATCTAAAGAGTAACATGCATAGATGATATTATGCACTTCTCATGAAATGTTCAAATGGAATTTAGTGATTCAGATTTCATGATATTCCAACTCAGAAAGCATCAATTTCATAGTTACATTTCTATGAATGGTGTTCTATTCCTCCAAGGTTTAGAGTTTAGACTACATTTTACATGTCATCATGTGTATATGTATGTCAATCTCTAACTACGTTAATCATAATTAATATGATTTTCATATGGTAGTAAAGTCACCATAAAATATCTTTATAAATACACAACATGGTAAACCACCATTATAGATAAAGATATCTAATATTAGCAAACGTAGTTGTCAAACTCTAAATCATGTGAATCTTTAAATATAATCCTCTTTCCAAGCTTTTCAAATATTACCATAGATTGTGTCCTTGCATAGTTTCTACCATAACCAATCTATAAAATAAATAAATGGAGAAACTTGCTTCCATCCCAATTTCACAACAAAACACTACTACCCAAGGATTCATAACAGCATCATAGTGCAAACAAAACTAAATTTCAATCCTTGGTATAAATTTGTTTAGGCGAATGGGATCCAAAACAAACAGACACATTCAAACAACATGGCAATAACATACACTTCTTGAATAGTCCAACTTGTACAAAACAAGGAAAGCGTCCCATTCATGTATTTTGTTTGGCTCTTCAAGAGCAATATTTTAAAGCTTTCATACATATCCTCATTTATTACTTTTAGACTTATATGTCCTTCATAAACATGGTTGCTATTCCATTTTAATGTTTGTTACATAACAGGAGAAGATTCTCAAACTCAATTGAAGGATCTTTCCAATCAACGAGCGTATAACTAATACATGAGAATCATGAGGATATAACTTATTCTATAACCATAAATAAATGTCAAAATCAAAATACACATAATCATTGTTGCATAACAAAACAGTATGTCAATAAGTCAAAGACATATTTTTGTTACCAACAATTGGATCAATTTCTAAGTTCCTGACTCAGAAATTTTTATGCTAACAAAAACATTGAGTTCAGAATATTAACTGTTCATCGCTAATCAATATATATCCAACTATATATGATTCACTTCTTAACTATTAACTCAAATCGTATGTGTGATCATATGTGTGCATTCTTGTATTACAAATACATGTAAACTTTGTTTAGCAAATTCAGTATTTGTAATCATGGCAGAAAGAACACGTCTTAAAATTGTTGGGACAATTTATGTGATCAGCACCTATAATGTCATAGTAAAACATTTCTAAGTATTTTGCTAGAATAATGTTTAGGATGTTCTACTCAAGTAAATTCCAATATGCAAACAAATAGCATACTTTCCATCCAAACATTAAGCATACGAGCAATAACAAATACAAATAAGCATACTAATGTGATCATACATCCTTTAACAAACAAATAAATTTATAAAGTAAATTCATACCTGTTTGTCGTAACTTCTGTATAAGATTCAACGCTGTAAAGAAATCCAATAAATAATTAATACCAGTATTTCTTGGGTTGAGTCGCGGACTAGGTCGCTCTCTTTAAGACGTTTCGCGGCTCTGCCCAAGATTGTGCTAGCAGTTTCATAGCCCCGCCGTCCCCAGGATAAACAGCCCAGAATCTTCTCTGTCTCGTTCAAATGTGCACAATAGATGAACGGTATTTTATTCACCCTTCGTTTTCTTATTTGCTCGGAATCAAAAAACTCGTTGAAATAAATCTGCTAAAACACAAATACAAAAAAAACCGAAGACTGTTTTCGTTTTGCAGATATACTGATGGGAGACTATGATTTGCAGTTTTACAAATCACTCTGTTTCTGAAAGAAGATTGAAATACAAATCACTCTGTTTAAAAGGATTGATGCTGGACAGAATTTGCAAGAACTGAACTGATACAAGACTATCACCAAGATCGTTTTTGAACTGATACAAATCACTCTGTTTGAAAAATCATACACCAGAGATTTCGAAGAAGCAAGAACCAAGAGACTGTCTCTGTTTGAAGAAACAGCAAGATCTGTTTGAAGAAGCAGCAAGATCGTTTTTGAAGAACCAAGAGACTTTTCGAAGAAGCAAAACTATAGCAATCACTTGAAGTAGCAAGACTCTGTAATCACTTTGTTTTTCTTCATTTTCTCAAGCAAAAACAAACTTACAATCACTCTCTTTTTTCTTTTGTTATTTTTCCTTATTTACTCTGAAAATCGAAAATAGTATTTATCATTCAAACGAAAAACGAAATAGGGACTAGATACATTAGCCATCAAATCGTGGGTAGCGGATTTTTCGCCAAAATTCATGGGAGCCAAGACGTGGTCTTTGAGAAACCGTTTGGACTCAATTCTCTTTAGAAAAGATTTTTCGTTTAAATAAAAATTTCAGCAAAAAGATGTTTTGCTTTCT
Source organism: Berberis thunbergii (assembly GCA_003290165.1). Classification (NCBI taxonomy): domain Eukaryota; kingdom Viridiplantae; phylum Streptophyta; class Magnoliopsida; order Ranunculales; family Berberidaceae; genus Berberis; species Berberis thunbergii. The sequence continues at coordinate 496,714 of QNQO01000818.1, read as the reverse complement.
AAATGAACCGACCCGACCCGCCCGACCGGACGGTGGCGGTGGGCGCGAGGGCCTATTTCTCCCCTCCTCATAAAAGAGTGGTACCCCCAAGGGGTCCAACCCAAGTCCTAACTATCTTCTTATATACTCTTCCTCAAAGAGATATATAGTTGATATGGGACTATCCAATTGATTGTGATACAAAGATCAAACCAGGGGAGAGGTCTAGGGTTCAAATCCAGGAAAACACTTATTTGTTTTTTCTTTTTAAAAAACCAAATTTCCAACACTAGGCAAGTTGAAAAATCTCAGAATGTTGCGTTCAGTTTTAATTCAAGGCGATTTCTCTCATCTTCTGCGTCATCTCATCTAATTCACTTTTCTTATCACTAATTATTATTTCCTTCTAATGTCTCTCTTAATCACTTCTGAATCAGCTCAAACCAACTGTTTAACTAGGCTAAGCCCAATTGGTGTTTCAAATTTGCAGATATATTAGGATTGTTGTGTACTTGTATTTATACCAAAATGACAAGGTTTAGTTGTTCCAAATTAAGAAATCAGTATGTAGATACTGGGAGTCCCGTATTTTAATTTTGTATTATAAGTTATATGTACAACTATTGGTTAGTGTATCACACAAATGATGCTTAACATAAAAAAATATTAATTTATTGGACCATAAATTTTACATGACATTTAATATTGTTGCGATAATAGTTATATGTGCATAAATTTGACATTATTGGTGTGTGAGCAATGTGAGATGAATTTTTTTTTTTATTCTTCATTAGAGAACTATTTAGTACACGCTCATCCTGTCTCGAACCCCGTTCGGGATGAAAATGAGTCTTATGTCGTCCAGATCCCGAACGAACGGGATGGAATATGGATGATGTTAATCCCATCCCGTGCCCACCCCTATAACTATCTACTTGATTGTCCAATTTTAATAAACTTTGGAATGCAATTTTAAATATATTTCAAATGAAACCAATGATACAAACAGTAAAAATTAAAAAATATATAATTTATTATTAAAAACATTTTCACGTCAGTAGCATTTTCAAAGAAATGACACGAAGATCGTATAAAAAAAAATAAGAATAAGAAATGAGATGAGTATTTTAATGCACATTAAAAAAAAAAAATCTTAAACGTTTTCATGTTTTTATTGTCGTTTTTTTTAATCAATCAAACAGGAAGTTAGATTTTCTTACTTATTGCGGTGTAAAAGACTCAAATTATCACGAAGTTTATAAAGCCGCATAATGGTTATTATCACCACTTGGTCTGGTTTGGACAATTATTTGTTAGAATGGTCCTGTAAGACAACCAAACTGTATAAGTTGGATCTTATTAAGCAGGTGATGCAACCTAAACTTTGGCACATGAGTACGTTAGTATATTTGAATAAATGCTTTGATAGACAACCCGAGTTCAATCCAGAAATATTGGCTCGCAGTCGCAGTTCAACCTAATTCATCAAAATCCACATTCCATTTTACACGCAAGTTAAAGACATTTGAGACACTAATAAGTGCTGAGAATATGTATGTACAGAGCACAATCCATAAAGCTCGCAATAAAAATAATGGGGTCAGATGGATTATACAGTGAAAATGATTGGATAATTCAATGTTATCATCATACATTAAATCAAGAAAAAATGAGATATCTTGTTATTAATGATTTCCGTAAAGGTAATACAAAATTACAAATTCTATGATGCAAAGATGAGAAAATTTACTAACATACATGGTAGAGTTGTTCAAAATGGAGAAAATAAGAACACTCTTCTGGGAGAGGGCGCTATACTAAATTGACATTTTTTTGACAACCCTAAAATAATATCACTTTTTAATTGTAACATTTTACAAAAAATGTAACAAAATAAATTAGATCACAAAAAATAATATCACTCAGTCTTTGTATTTATTTATATTTCACTAAGAGAACATAAGAGCCTTATGTTTAAAATTGAGTGCATCTGTAAAAAAGAACTATAAAATGCATGTGATAAACATATCCTTAATCACAACAACAATTAATTAAAACAAGACCTGTTCCTTCGTCTTTATGAGTTAATCTCCATCTCTGACGTCTGTGGAAAAGTGTAGATATATATGAACACAACCAAAATCATAGAGAGGAGTAGAAATGGAAGCCACTTTAAGTTTCTCGGGAAGAGAACCCAAATGATCATATAGAAAGCAATCATCAAACAAGCAAATGCAAAGACTCCTAGAAACTCACTTGCCCTTTTATGCACCGTAGAGTGAAGCAGAAGTCCAATCGCAGAAGCTGTGATTGCTAAAGCATCCAAGATGATGAAAACTACAAAGAGCTAAGGGTTAGAGGCGAAGAGTCTGGTAGGTACGAGAAAACCTTCAGCATAGTCATATGAAACACTAAGCAGTGCTATTGGGATTCCGCATGAAATGCCTAATAGTATTTGGTGCCAAGTAAAGAGTGAAGATGATGATGGCCATGGAGAAGGAGATTGGGCGCGATTGAACTGATTGTTTGATGTCGTGGAGATATTCAAAGGGACTTGGGGTAGTTGGCTCTGGCCATCCAATGTACCGCTTGAAGCAGCGGGAAGTATGGGCCTATCTCCCAGAAAGAATGTAGTCAATAACCATGCCCGCAATTTTGATAAAGAGCTCCTTACCTTAATCATCGGATACTTGTTCTTGTGTTTGTCTAACAGCTTCAGTGAGCTAGAGTTTATGGAATCAGAAGCTCTTCAATGGCAAGAATAAATAAAAAATAAATGTGAATAGAAAAGAAAGATAGGAAAAAAAAGTGAGAGGGTGACAAAAATAAGGGAGGGAACAACGTGGAAGTGACAAGTGAGTTTAGGCTAAGGAATGAACCGTGTAAGATTTGCTCATCTCATGCCCATTTTCTATTATAAATTAAATTAGAAGGAAAAAAAATATTTAGAACGACAAAAAAAACTACAACTTAAAATTAGTGGAATGGCGTAGAAATAAATTTGTGTTTTCGAAATGAAAATTGTCATAATTATTTACGTAGTTGTTGAATTTTAGTAAAATTGATATCGTTGGATAAAACGTCAAATACATTTAATGTCATAAGAATTTTCAATATTTTTCTCTAAATATTTTTATTGGCCAAAGACACTCTGATGCTTAAGTCAATTAATCCATGAGAGAAAACTAAATTTGAACATATTATAATTCAGTTATATTTACGTACCTTTCATTGACATATAATTAGTGTCTTTCTTGTGCCTTTTTAATAATGGATTCTTCTTCACGTATTGAGTTAATGTTATAGAAATTAATATTAAGAGGAAAATCTGTCAAATAATTCATGTTATCCTGTAAGATGATTATTTTCTTTTTCGAATTTGCTCTGAAATGTTTCGAATATGAGGCGGGCCCCCTAAATTGAAAATCTGCTCGCTCTTAAAAACCTGTCTCTGCAAATCTGTCTATTTTCATTGTAACTCTGTCTGTTTTTCATTGTAACAGTGGCCATCCACATCATTGCACAGAAGAAGTTACTTAACAACTTACTTTTAGTAGTATAAAATCTGCTTTTAAATCCTTAACAACTTACTTGTAGTAGTATAACTCTTCGATGGGTGAGAATCACAATTTTCCATTTTCGAACTGTAAAGTGATCTTCATAAGAATCTGACAATGCCCGCGGACTTTAAAGAGATCGACTTGGCCCAAAAATATAGAAGGGGGATTTAGAAACTGCCTCCTTTTAAATGATACGCCACAAGGAAATAGCCAACTAACATCACAGAGTTACATACAAGTAGTGCAAAAATGAAATTTAGCACAGGGGGTTAATAGTTTCCAAAGTGAGTTTAAAAAATTCATTTGTGCAATAAGGTGAACTTATTTTTCAGTATGTGCTCGTTTTACAAGGCAAAGGAGAATTGAGAAGTTCACAGATTCTACAAAACTCAAAAGCATTAATATTTTCACTAGTAATATAACTTTAGGTTTTCAACATAATACTCAAGTTTGGGCTATGTGGTATAAATCCTTAGTCAAACCATAATCGATACAAAAATGTTATGAGATTAATCAGGATTAATCCAAATTTAAGCATATTTTCTCTATCCTTCTAAGTAATATGTTTACAATAAGACAAAAAAAGGAAGTGAAAATTAGCGAATATTGAAGTAATGAACATCACATACCACAATTTAAGGCAAATTATAAGAAAATTAAAAATTCGATATTAGATAAATGTGTGGCTTTCCATATTCTTCAGTTTTGATTGTTATTTTCCTTCAGTCGTTTTTCCCTTTTCATCTTTTTATATGTATCTATAGATTTTTTATGACGTTAGGGCAAAATTAAAAAAGAAACAACATTAATTTTGGAAACAAGAAAGTACAAGATGAGCAACTTTTAACTCCCTATCAGTGTGAGCCTAATTCAATGAGGGAAGAATAACAGTTCTACGTTTGTATTTAAGTCTAAACTTGAAGCATTTATAGGAAAAAAAAAGTGTAAGCCAAAAACGTAAATTTGTTAGTACAATAAAGTATGAATTAAACATATAATCTACCAAAAGGGTCATACATCACACCACCACCACCACCCCCCTCTCTTTGCTAATGAAGTAGATCTTTATCCAAAGTGTGTGTTTATTTGTTTGGTAGAGCCCAGTCTTCAGGGATTTTGTTAAAACAAAGAGAAAATGACTTAGGCATCCTATATCTGAATTCTACTGGTTTCCTTTCCAAGTCCTAACTAGTTGGTTTAGAATTTATTTCCTATTTTAAGTTGGTTTCCAAGTCCTAACAAGTTTGAAATTTACTCACATTTAGAGATTGGTCCTTATTTGAAAGATTTTCATCATATGGAATGCACACGACTCCTATATGCCTTACTAGAGTTAGCTTGTCTCTGCCTTGGGGTTGAGTAAGAGGCATAAATTCCAAGCCACACATTGGCTTCATCAAGTAACCTTCAATCAATGAAGGAACTCATAATTGGGATTCAATGTGCATCACGAGCACCGCGTAATACCAATGACAAAAATCCATCAAAATTGGGACCAATTAATAATTTGATAATTAATAATAGCAACTATCTTTAAGTGCAGCTTAGACTTTAATATGTTCTAATATATATATATATATATATATATATTATTTTTTTAATTTATTAATTTTTTTATTGTGATACTTATTCTTGATTGGTTTTACATTCCTAAATCCCTATAATTAAGTGCAACTGTGTTCCTTCTCGTGGTCATTCATTAGGAATTCTTACAAAGTGCATCTATCTTTTCACTAGAGTAAGGGGATGTTGGTGATGATGATCGATTGTTTGATGTATCTCCCATAGTGGAGATATTCAAAGAGACTTGGGGTACATGGATCTGGCGATCAAATGTACCAGTTGATGCAATGGGAAGTATGGGCCTATTTTGGGAGGTTAGAAAGAATGTAGACGATAACCATCCCCGTAAGTTTGATAAAGAGTTCCTCACCTTCATCGCATACTTGTGTTCGTCTAAAAGGCACTCGCCTTTTAAAAAAAAAAATTTGGCTCTTGACGTCACTGAGCCAGAATACCTTACCAACTGCCACTTATTCGAGGGTATTATAGGTATTATAGGGTGACTCCTCTTCCTCTCTCTCCCCCTCCTCCTCATCTAGTCCCTCTCTCCTCTCTCCTCTCCTCTAGTCACTCTTCCTCCTCCCCTCTCTAGTCACTCTCTCCTCTAGTCATTCTTCCTCTCTCCTCCCCCACCTCCCTCTTCCTCTAGTCACTCTTCCTCTCTCCTCTCATCACTCTTCCTCCTCCCCCCCCCCCTCTAGTCATTCTCTCCTCTCTTCCTCTCTCATCCACCCCCTCCCCCCTCTAGTCATTCTTCCTCTCTCCTCACCCCTCCTCCTCTAGTCACTCTTCCTCTCTCCTCTCTCCTCTCTCCTCTCTCCTCTCTCCTCTAGTCATTCTTCCTCTCTCCTCCCCCACCTCCTCTCTCCTCTAGTCACTCTTCCTCTGTCCTCTCTCTTCCTCTCTCCTCTCTCCTCTCTCCTCTCTCCTCTAGTCACTCTTCCTGGCAAGTGTTTGTAAATCACAAAAAACCTAAACACCTTCTTCCCCTCGACAACATCACCTTTACCACCACCACCACCAACATCACTGGAACCTCTCCATCAACACCACCAACACCATCAACATCAACCAACACCAGAACCTCTCCATCACCTTTACCACTACCAACGCAAACTATTTGAAGCAGATCTATTTCCATTTTCACATAACTACTTATCGTAATCAATCGAGGGAACTCTAATGTAAACCCCTTCCAAATGGAGCGTCTATGAAGACTCCCAAACCTCTTCCGCTTACATTCACATAAGACCTCATTTTCCGATATGTAACAACACCACCACTGCCACGAATTTAGGACTAAAGTACAGAACGACTAGAATTCACCTCATCGGTTGTTTCTATGAGATGAATGAACCAGGTAAATGCACAGCGAAACACAGATTATTGAACACCAATTCGGTGAGTCACAGGAGTTACAGTAAGTGGAAAGAAAAAGCTCGCATTCTGGTGATTTCAGGCGAAAAAAATCCCATGCAGCATGCGAGCCAAACTTCTGTACTCACCAAAACCGCAAATCATAGTCTACTCTATCTAATTGCAAACATTTAAGAAAGTTCAGCACCTTCAAATTTAAGCAAATTAACTTAAAGCTAATGACACCAAAAACATGTAAACATCACGGACAGTTTATTTCTATGGTGAGTGATGGCAGAGTTACGTAAAACATTCCTACAAACATCATGGACATTACTCTAATATAATAATCATAACCAAGTCATAGAATTACAAACATCCCAGAATAAGAGTTTTACATCTCTTCTTATCAATACTACTTTTATAATAGAAAACCTAGATGTTGTTCCTTCATTGACATCTTCATCAGCTCATCACATATCTGTCGGAAACAAAAAAAAAAAAAAAAAAAAGGGAATTACAAGCCACCAAAATAAACAAACACCTGGAGATTAAACACCAATATCAGAGTGTAATGATTGAGAACACCAACATATATCAAGGAAAACAAACTTGAAAATTTAATAAAATAAAGCCTTCCACAATGTTGGCCATAGATAACCAAAAAAAATAAATCTTCAAATGGATTCACCTTATTGGTTCAGGTTCTCTCTCATTAATCCAAAGCAAGTAAACTTTCGTCTTTATCAATCAACATCTCCGTCTGTGGAAAAATATAGATATATGAACACAGCCAAAACCATAGAGAGGAGTAGACATGGAAGCCACTTTAAGTAGCTTGGGAAGAGAACCCAGACAGTTGTATAGAAAGCAATCATGAAACAAGCATATGCAAACGCTCCTAGAAACTTGCTCGCCCTTTTATACTTAGTAGATTGAAGCCGAAGACCAATCACAGAAGCTGTGAATGATAAAGCATCCAAGGTGAGGAAAACTTCAAAGAGTTTTGGGTTAGAGGAAAAGAGTTTGGTAGGTATAAGAAGACCTTCAACATACTCATATGAAGCACTAAGCAATGCTACCAGGATGCCAAATGACATTCCTAACAACATTTCGTGCCATGTACAAAATGAATTATTTGCCAATGATGGCCATGGAGAAGGAGATTGGGAATGATCGGATCGATTGTTTGATGTATCTGATGTGGTGTAGATATTCAAAGAGACTCGGGGTACATGGATCTGGCGATCATATGTTCCACTTGATGCAGTGGGAAGTATGGGCCTATCTTGGGAGCTGGTTAGAAAGAATGTAGTCCATAACCATCCCCATAACTTTGATAAAAAGCTCCCTACCTTCATCGTCTACTTGTTCTTGTGTTTGTTTAACAGAGAGTGGTACCTATATATTTTTTTGGAGGTGTTTGTGTGGTGGTTCTTAACACTTCCTTTTCAAAAACACCCATCTCCGCGTTCCACCTCACTCCCCTCAGCGAGGGACCACAGGTGTTCGAGAGCTCCTTACGTAACTTGTTCTTGTGTTTGTCTAACAGCTTCAATCCGCGAAGCAAGCGTTTAAGGACATGGGGACATGGATATAGGGCGCCTTTGACCTATTGGACTCAAGGATTTCGCGAAGCAAGCGTTTAAGGACATGGGGACATGGATATAGGGCGCCTTTGACCTATTGGACTCAAGGATTTCGCGAAGCAAGCGTTTAAGGACATGGGGACATGGATATAGGGCGCCTTTGACCTATTGGACAGCATTTCGCACCTCCCTCACCTCAAGGATTTGTTGCTTCCACCCATCTACTGGGGCTCCACAGGCCTCTTACTATGGGGATCCAACCTCGCACATATATAGCACATAACCATCCCGCACCCAGGCGATGTGGGACTATGATCCCCTTGGTAGCTAGCCCAACCCCTCTTGGGATACACGGGCCTGTTGAGCCTATTGGGCTCCAACCCCTCTTGGGATACACGGGCCTGTTGGGCCTATTGGGCTCCAACCCTCACCCTCACTCTCCCCCTCAGGTCCGCCCACACAAGGATCTCACATTTAGCATCTTCAACAGTGTAACCAACTGATAGCCAGGTTCCTGCACCCAGTTTTGAGTTAGGATAAAGAAGAAACAAGGTGGACGTAAGTTCAGGAAAAGAATCAATGAACTATGCTTAAATTATGTGTACATAAAAATGTAAATAACAATTTGTATTGGACTAAGAATTTGGTAAAACAAATAAAAGATTATATCACACAAATGATGCTTAACATAAAAAAAATATTAGTTTATTGGATCATAAATTTTACATAACATTTAATATTGTTACGATAATAGTTATATGTACATAAATTTGACATTATTGGTGTGTAAGCAATGTGAGATGAAATTTTTTTTGTTATTCTTCATTAGATGATTATTAGATGAAATTTACTATTATTGTATTATTTTGTTTGTGAAAATGTGTAAAATTGTTAGGTGAATTGTTACACTTCAAAAGTGATATTATTTTGGAGGTTGTTACAAAAATGCCAATATGATGTAGTGAACATATTAAAAAAAACCTATTTATAAGAAAAATAATTTCATATGTTCTTATTCAAACAAAAATTTTAGTTTGTAAGTTGAATTCATTTTCCACAAAATCAGAGATAATTAACCACCTGTGAACCAAGAATCTTTCTCTCTTTCAGTCCCGCTAAGAAGTTCCTTCTCATTTTCTCCTGTCTCAGTCAGTCTCTCTTTTTACTTTATTTTGTTTCTCTCTTTTTGTTCCTCCTCTCTTTTCTTCCTTATTTTCATTGCAATCTCTACAAATCACATGCACATGCACATGCACACGCACACCACATCTCCTTATTTTCTTTGCAATCTCTACAATTGTTTTCCACGTTATTGAAGTAACGAAGCACTATGCAAGATACTCCAGTGGACATGAAAGCTTCTGCTTATTATCTTGTCTGACAATGCAAATACTTTGGTTAATGGTGTTGTAACTCACTAATACACCACATACTTATCTCTAATCTGTATCAAGGTTGAACTTTCCAAACACGTATTTCAAATATGAATGCAAACTTCAAGGACTCTTTTGTAGACTTGAATGGTAAAGCCCCAACAAAAGAATGTAAAACTGTGATCAAATATGAACTGTATAACGAGAGATCGAGCCCCCGGATGATCAGTATATGTGTCACTATTCAACATGATTCCTCCTGAATTCAGACCATTTACATTTAAACTCAGTCTCTTACAAACATTGCTTAATTATAGCTAAGCCATAATAAAATTTATTTGAAGCATCTCATTTATCTCTAAATCTAACTTTTTTATTTTCAATTGTGTCAGTTAACATTTCATACTTATTTTTTATAATACCGCTACGTGTTTAACATAATTTCTTTGAAGTCCCCAATATTTTACTTCTAAAATTTAAATTTTTACTTATTATTGAATTTTTAGAATAAAATAAAATAAAAACTGATAAACACACAAGTAGTGCGCGATCAGACCATACTTAATAAGGAATTTGTGATTTGTATGGGTAATAGAAAATTGGTTGATTCATTTATGACTATTAAAGGTCAAAACAAAGACCTGCAAATTAAACACCAAAATCAAGAGTGTAGGTATTGAAAACAGCAACATGTATCAAGGAAAACAAATTTAAAATTTAAAGCCTTAGACAATGTTGGCTTGTTCATAGATATAGATAGCCCAACAAATTTCTTCAAATGGACTGCAAGTACTTCTTAGCAAAGTAATTTGCATAAAAATAAAAATAATTTCCATACAATAAGAACAATTTCTATTTCCTAGCAAAGTAATTTGCATAACAATCAAAGTTCAAGTCACGATACAAAATACAAATACCAATTCACAGAATAATAAGAATACACACATCAATCAACATTTCAATTCTTATAATTTCATTTAGTATATTATACACTCAAATCAATCCATATGTGATAAGCCCAATTCAATTTAAGTCTATTAGTATGTTAGAAATCTAATTCATACATTTATTCAATTAAACAAATCAATTCAGTTCTAGGCTTAACTATTCAGTCCAATCGAAATCATTACCCAGCAAACAACTATTAAGATTCTTGGGCTTAACTATTCAGTCCAGCCCAGTTAGTTTTACAGCACACTAACTATTCAGTCCAGCCCAACTCTATTTGTGTCATCTTCTTCTCTTACACATGCATACCTCTAATCTACAAGTTTTTATGTCATAAAAAATACAGATCAATGATAGGGATAATATCAATTTCAATATTACTAATTCACAGAATAATAAGAATACACACATCAATCAGTATTTCAATTCTTATAATTTCATTTCAATCAAAGGAGTTTCTCAACAGTATATTATACACTCAAATCAATCCATATTTGGTAAGTCCAATTCAATTTAATTCTATCAGTATATTAAAAATCCAATTCATACCTTTATTCAGTTAACCCAATCAATTCAGTTATGGGCTTAATTATTCAGCCCAATCGAAATCATTACCCATCAAACAAATATTCAGATTCTTGGGCTTAACTATTCAGTCCAACCCCATTAGTTTTTTTTTTCTTTGTTGGAAATTACAACCCAATTAGTTTTACAGCACACTAACTATTCAGTCTAGCCAAACTCTATTTGTGTCATCTTCTTCTCCTACAGATGCATACCTCTAATCTAAAAGTTTTTATGTCATAGGAAATATAGATCAGTGATAGGGATAATATCAATTTCAATTGTATTATGCTCAAATAACATTGTGGAATAAACTCGGTAAAGATCATAGGATTTCTACAATCTGATCAGTGGTGGTTTTCCTTGCCTCAAGGTAAATCCAACTGTTGGATGACCGTGAGCTAAAACTATAATTTTTCTATGGATGCTTTCAAATTACGGATTAAATTTGAAAGCATTTTGACTACGGGAAGATCATGATCTACTGCAAAACTTTACACTGCACAAAGTTGTGTTCTATTACTAAATTTAACAAAATCTAAGTTCTCTTTTAATTCAACTATTTTTCAAGAAAATTATAATACAATACTACATGAATTTATAGATTTATTTATGGATTAAAATCTAACCCGAAATTCATGGATTTATATATCTAAAGAGAAATAGAGAACCAAAAAACACTTGTTTCTACTAATATTCGATAACTCTACAAATACATATCTAACAAAATATAATATAAGAGTGAGAAAAAACTCACAATCACTATTTTTTTGTTTTAAAAATTACACTCATAAAAACTAAACTTCAATTATATTCAAAGATTATATAATAAATCTTTATAATAAAGATAATGAAGAAAACTAATAAAATTTCTATAAAGAGAAGGAAGTAAAGAACTCACCTGCTTATTTTTCTCTTTCTTCCCCTTTTTCTTTTATGCCTCTTCAATTCATTCTCTTCTTCTTCTATCTTTTTTTTTTTTTTTTTTTTTATAGATTTTGTATGCAGCTACGAAGAATCAAATCTCTATTTAACCAACTTTAAGGCAAAACCCTACAAGATTAGAATTTGCACAACATTATATTAACACCATTTTATTTATTTATTATACACTCGATTTCAAAATAAATATGCCCTAAAACAATATCATTTGTCAAAATTGGGGGTCATTACAAGAACCCAAAAAATCATATAGAAAGCAAGTATCAAACAAGCATTTGCAAACGCTCCAAGAAACTTGCTTGCCCTTCTATGCACAGTAGATTGAAGCCGAAGTCCAATCATTGAAAATGTTAATGATAAAGCATCCACGGTGATGAAAACTTCGAAGAGTTTTGGGTTAAGAGGCAAAGAGTTCAGTAGGTACAAGAAGACCTTAAACATATTCATATGAAACACTAAGCATTGCTACTAGGATACCAAATGACATGCCTAATAGCATTTCGTGCCATGCAAAAAGTGATTTTTTGCCATAGATGTTGGTGATGATGATGATGGCCACCGAGAAAGGGATCAGAATGATTGAACTGATTGTTTGATGTAGTTGATGTGGTGGAGATATTCAAAGAGACTTGGGGTAAATGGATTTGTTCCCTGATTGCCTAGAATTGTTGAAGAAACATTCCACCACCACGGATCCAAAAAGTTGAATTAATTTTCTACAAAATCAAATGAGTTCACTATCATAAATTAATCAACTTATTAAAAAAATCTATTTATAAAAAAACTAATTTCGTATGTTCATATTAAAAAAAAATATTTGTGAGGTGAATTCATTTTCAACAAAATCAGCGAACATATTAAAAAAACCTATTTATAAGAAAAATAATTTCATATGTTCATATTCAAGCAAAAATTTTAATTTGTAAGTTGAATTCATTTTCCACAAAATCAGAGATAGGTTCACTATTATAAATCAACTTATTTAAAACAAAATTATTTATAAGAAAAATAATTTCCATACATTCATACTCAAACAAAAATTTTAATTTGTAAGGTGAATTCATTTTCTACAAAATCAGCGATGGGTTCACTGTCATAGATCAACTTATTCAAAAAATCTACTCATAAGAAAAATACTTTCATATGTTCATATTCAAACAAAATTTTTAATTTGTAAAGTGAATTCATTTTCTATAAAATCATACACTATCATATATCAACTTATTCAAAAAAGCCTATTTATAAGAAAAATATTTTCATATGTTTATATTCTACAAAATATTTTAATTTGTAAAATGAATTCATTTTCTACAAAATCAAATAGTTCACAATCATAAATCAACTTATTCAAAAAAGTTTATTTATAAGAAAAATATTTTCATATGTTCATATTCTACAAAATATTTTTAATTTGTAAAGTGAATTCATTTTCTACAAAATCATATATAGTTCACTATCATAAATCAACTTATTCAAAAAAGTCTATTTATAAGAAAAATATTTTCATATGTTCATATTCAAAAAAAAAAAAAAATTAATTTGTAAAGTGAATTCATTTTCTACAAAATCATATAGTTCACTATCATAAATCAACTTATTCAAAAAAGTCTATTTATAAGAAAAATATTTTCATATGTTCATATTCAAAAAAAAAAAAAAATTAATTTGTAAAGTGAATTCATTTTCTACAAAATCATATAGTTCACTATCATAAATCCACTTATTCAAAAAAGTCTATTTATAAGAAAAATAATTTCATATGTTCAGAATCAAATAATATTTTTAATTTGTAAAGTGAATTCATTTTCTACAAAATCATATAGTGCACTATCATAAATCCACGTATTCAAAAAAGTCTATTTATAAGAAAAATAATTTCATATGTTCATAATCAAATATTTTTTATTTGTCAAGTGAATTCATTTTCTACAAAATGATCATATAGTTCACTATCATAAATCCACTTATTCAAGGCCATTAAGAATTTCTGCTAGAAGACTTTTACGTAACCACCTTTATGCTGTAGGTTCCAGAGATAGTAAGTAAATGATACAATAGCAATCACTAATCCAAGTGTTTGCAAATCACAAAAAACCTAAACACCTTCTTCCCCACAACAACATCACCTTTACCACCACCAACATCACCGGAACCTCTCCATCAACACCACCAACATCAACCAACACCATCAACATCAACCAAAACCAACACCATCAACACCATCAACATCAACCAACACCACCAACATCACCAGAACCTCTCCATCACCTTTACCATACTACCAACGCAAACTATTTGAAGCAGATCTATTTCCATTTTCACAGAACAACTAGAATTCACCTCATCGGTTGTTTCTATGAGATGAATGAACCAGGTAAATGCACAGCGAAACACAGATTATTGAACACCAATTCGGTGAGTCACAGGAGTTACAATAAGTTAAAAGAAAAAGCTCGCATTCTGGTGATTTCAGGCGAAAAGAAATCCCATGCAGCATGCGAGCCAAACTTCTGTACTCACCAAAACCGCAAATCATAGTCTACTCTATCTGACTGCAAACAGCTAAGAAAGTTCAGCACCTTCAAATTTACTCAAATTAACTTAACGTTAATGACACCAAAAACATGTAAACATCACGGACAGTTTATTTCTTTGGTGAGTGATGGCAGAATTATGTACAAACATCGTGGACATTACTCTTATATAATAACCATAACCAAGTCATAGAATTTACAAACATCCCAGAATAAAGTTTTACATCTCTTCTTAGCAATACTACTTTTATAATAGAAAACCTAGATGTTGTGCCTTCATTGACATCTTCGTCAGCTCATCACATATCTGTCAGAAACAAAAAAAAAGAGCGATTCTATGTGTCGAGGGAAAGGGCGAGGAAACCAGCGAGGTAAACGAGGTGGCGGGGGGTGAACCATTCACCCCCCCTCGAGATGTATTCCGCGCGCGCATCTCGAGGGGAGTGAACGGTTCACCCCCCGCCACCTCGTTTACCTCGCTGGTTTCCTCGCTCTTTCCCTCGACATTTAGAATTTCGCAAAAAAAAAAAAAAAAAAAGGAATTACAAGCCACCAAAATAAACACACCTGCAGATTAAACACCAATATCAGAGTGTAATGATTGAGAACGCCAACATATATCAAGGAAAACAAACTTGAAAATTTAATAAAATAAAGCCTTCCACAATGTTGGCTATAGATAACCAAAAAAAATAGAGTGATTCTATGTGTCGAGGGAAAGGGCGAGGAAACCAGCGAGGAAAAGGAGTTTCTCGAGGCACCCCCCGCCACCTTCTTTTCCTCGCTGGTTTCCTCGCTCTTTCCCTCGACATTTAGAATTTCACAAAAAAATAACAGAAATTCTAAATGTCGAGGAAGTGGGCGAGGAAATGAGTGATGGGAGGGAGGTGGCGGGATGGAGACAGGGAAGAACAGAGAAGAAAAGTATATGTGTGAATGCTCAAAGACGGCTTGTTGGCAAGGAAGTGTGGCATGTCGGCATGGTGGACAATCCATATGAGTTGGATTTGAGTTGTGAAAGCTGGATTTGCGTTGCATCTTCAAGAACAGCTGGAGGAAGAAGAAGATGGTGGAAGGTGATGGAACCCTCAACCCCTCCATCACTGCCACCCTTCACCGCCTCGAGCGGCTATAAAAGAGGAACCTCTCCTCTTCAGAAGGATATCTTCTTCCAATTTTGAGAGATTGAGAGATCTGAGAGAGATTAGGGTTCCAACCCAAATCTGTGTGTTATTTGTGAGGGATGAGAAAAAGAGAGGAGAGAGAAACGAAAGAGAAAAGATTTTGTTTTTCTTTTGTTTGTGAAGGATAAATGCACCCTGCGTTTCTCCGTGGTGTCATTTAGACACGTGTGTATTTGTAACGTCCCTGACGTTGTGTAGCTCTCTCTCCTTCCATTTGTACTCCTCAATCCTCAATCTCATTAGTAAAGCTATTCTCTTTGCCCGTGGACGTAGGCAAACTTGCCGAACCATGTTAAATTGCTGTGTGCGGTACGTGTTTTATTTATTTCAATTTACTTTACGTTGCCTTGTTTATAATTTAGATTTATTACTTTCTATTGCAACAATCAATTGTGTTCCGCAATCTGTTACGCTTTCGCGAGGCGCAACAAATTGGTATCAGAGCCAAAGATATTTCCTTGGTTCGTGTGTAAGTGTGAATTGATAGTTTTGTATGAAAGTATTGAGGAACATGACAGAGACATCAAGTTCAGGTTCCAGTCCGAAGATGATTACCGCTACAGTCGGTAAGTTTGATGTCGAAAGTTCAATGGCAAGAACAACTTCGACATGTGGCAATGTGAAGTATTGGATGTGCTCACACAACAGAATTTAGAGAATGCTTTGGGTGATAAGCCGGACGCCATAGGAGAAGAAGATTGGAACAAATTGAATCGGCAAGCGTGTGGGTATATCCGACTGTGTTTAGCGAAGGAACAAAAATACTTCGTCATGAAGGAAACCTCCGCTAAAGCATTGTGGAAAAAGTTGGAAGACAAGTACATGATGAAGAGTATTCAAAATAAACTCTTCCTCATGAAACAGTTGTTCCGGAGGAATATGAGACAAGGTATTACTTTGTCTGAGCATTTGGATGAATTCAATAGGCTAATTGCCGACCTATTGAATTTAGAAGAAATTGTTCCAGAGAATTATAAGGCTTTGTGCCTTTTGAATTCCCTTCCAGAAGAATATGAGCATCTTGTTACAACTTTGTTAACGGGAAAAGAATCATTAAATTATGATGAGATTGCTACAGCGCTGCTCAATTATGAGTACAGGAAGATGGACCTTAAAATCCATAGGGATGCAGCGTCTGAAGCATTGACTGCGAGGGGAAGGTCAAGAAGGAGAAAATCTGGTGTTCAAAGAGATAAATCTCGATCCAAATCGAGAAGTGGGTCAAAGGCTCCGGCGATAAATGAATGCGCTTACTGTCATCAGAAAGGGCATTGGGTAAAAGATTGTCTGAAAATCAAAGCCAAAGAGAAAGGGAAGAAACACACCAATGTGAATGTTGCCGAGCGTAGTGATGAAGATTCAGATGAGTATTCCCTGTCTATATCAGCATTGATATGTTCCACTGATGAGTGGATTGTAGATTCGAGTTGCACTTATCATATGTGTCCCCATAGGGACTGGTTTTCTAGCTTTAAAAGGCTAGATGGTGGAACTGTTTTGATGGGTAATGATCAGACATGCAAAACAGAAGGGATAGGTACAATCCGGCTGAAGATGTTTGATGGTATAGTTCGGGATTTGAAAGAAGTAAGGTATGTTCCTGCTTTGAAGAAGAATCTCATCTCAGTGGGGGTTCCTTGGATACCAAAGGTTACAAGATAACCATGTCAGATGGTGTTCTCAAGGTTGTGTCTGGTGCAATAGTGGTGATGAAGGCAATCAAAAGAGGTAATTTGTATTTCTTGACCGGGAATACAATTACGGGAGAAGTTGCAGTTACTGAGTCTGCAAGTACTTCTTGTGATACGACCAGATTGTGGCACATGCGTTTAGGGCATGTTGGTATGAAGAGTATGCAAACTCTTGTGAAACAAGGTTTGCTCAAAGGTCCTAAGACCTGCAAGGTAGAATTTTGTGAACATTGTGCAATGGGCAAGAAGACAATAGTCAAGTTTGGCACCGCTATCCACCGTACTCGTGGGACTCTTGATTATGTTCACTCGGTCGTTTGGGGACCTGCCAAGCAAGCATCATTGGGAGGTATGCGCTATTTCGTCACTTTTGTAGATGATTATTCAAGACGTGTGTGGGTGTACACCATGAAGCATAAAAATGAGGTCTTGAATGTGTTTCTGAAGTGGAAAAAGATGATTGAAACTCAGACTGACAGAAAGATCAGAAGGCTCCGTTCAGATAATGGAGGTGAATACAAAGTTGATCCGTTCTTGCAAGTATGTCAGGACGAGCGAATTGTCAGACACTTCACGGTTAGAAATACTTCGCAACAGAATTGGGTGGCAGAACGCATGAACCGTACATTGCTGGAGAAGGTTCGTTGTATGTTGTCCAATGCTGGATTGGGCAAAGCGTTTTGGGCTGAGGCTGTGACATATGCGTGCCATCTCATCAACAGGTTGCCTGCGGCTGCGATTGATGGAAAAACTCCTATGGAGGTATGGTTTCCTGCTAATGATTATGATAGATTACATATCTTTGGATGTCCTGCTTACTTTCATGTTCAATAAAGTAAGTTGGATCCCCGAGCCAAGAAAGTTATTTTCTTAGGTTTCGTGGATAGTGTAAAAGGCTATAAGTTGTGGGTTCCTGAATCCAGGAAGATTGTTATTAGCAGGGATGTGACTTTTGATGAGGCTTCTATGCTGAAGCCAAAGAACTCTCAGCAGGTGGAGACTTCGACCATAAAGAATTCGCAACAGGTGGAGATCGATGCTACTCTACGTGTTTCAGCAAGTCTTGTATCTACAGATGTAGTACCTACTGATTCCACAGTGGGTGCAGATGAAGACATAAATAATGAGACTGCGGTAGATATAGTTGATGACGTTTCAAAAACTCCAATTCAGGAGTCAATTGCAACTAGTAGACCTAAAAAGAATGTAAAACGTCCTCAAAGCACTACAAGAAATTGGTAATTTGGCGGCGGTTATATAGCGACGGTTGAGAAAAACCGCCGCTACATACTTTATTCAACGACGGTTGTTCAACCGTTGTAGAATAATATCATTTAACGACGGTTGTAGTTAATGGCGACGGTTTTACCGTCGTTATAAATAAAAAACATATTTTTTTATCTATTTCTTTTATTTCTTCCCCATTCACCCGAGTAGCAGGTCGTGTGTTGTGTTTCTGTACATTCACATTCACATCTTGCCTCTCTCTCGTAATCGGACCAGGGGGATCCCTCATAATCGCTCTCAAGTCACCATGTCTTCGCTTCTTATCTCTCTCTCTCTCTCTTCGTCCCTCCCTCTCCATTTTGTTCTTTGCAAAACCTAACAATACTCGTTCCCAAAACCCTAGATTCCTTCTTGTTCTTCAATCATCCATGGCTATGACCGCCTCTGCAATCTGGCAACCTCAAGAAGATGGTCTGAGAGAAATATGTGGCTTGCTGAGACAACACATCTCTCCCACATCCAATAAACCCCAGATTTGGCAGCAGCTTCAGCACAGTCAGTTCCCCGATTTCGACAACTATCTCGTATTCATTCTTGCTCGTGCAAAGGTAATCTTCATTTGCCTCGCCCAATTCATTTCAAAGTTTCGATTCTTGTTATTCACGTTTTCTTGGAACTTTTATGAGTTGGTTCTTGATTAATGTTGGTAGGGTTTAGTGAGATTTGAACATTTTGTGCCAAATAGACTGAGAATTGCATTTGATTGGAAACCAGTTTGCATTTTACTGTCAATGAGGTTTTCACTATTCATACACTGAATTTGATTTGAATAAATGCTCAACTGTCAAATGATAATTAGGTTTTCAGTCTTTGGTTAGTGTAACTAGTTGAAGAAACTTTGGTCTTTTGTTATTGTTTATTGGCATTGCGACTGATTTTATAGTGATCAACACTGAATTTGCCTTCTGATTGTGTTTGAGTGTTTATTAAGTGGAACAATTATAGGTGGGTGTAAAATAGCCATCTAATTAATATTTCTTTTGTAGGATTTGATGATGTTGATGAAAATGAAAAGCTATTATCGAGAAACCCACCCAACATTCACCATGTAAATAACACTTCTATGGTATGTGTCTCATTCAAGGAGTGCCTTCTTCAGCATTACTTTAGTAAGATGCTTGTTTTTCTTAATACTTGTCGGATTGATTCCCCCAATGAAATCATTATTCATTATGCTTAGGTGTCATGTTTTTTTTTTTCCAGGAACTCCGATGTGGTGTGAATGGCACAGAATCTGACATTGTGCAAGCTTGTCAAAGAGTAAGTAGGTCTCAATGTTGTCGTCCACTTTTCTATCTGTGGCACTTTCACTCCTATGACTTGTTACTGTCCTTTAGACCTTAACCATAAACAAACAACTTTGTCGAATGTTCTCTTTACAAGGCTGCTGAAGATCAGGCTAATTATTTTGGCAATCTTCATAAAGGAGTGTTGCTTGAAACTCTTGATCAGTTGCCAACGGGGATGCAAGCGACCACTTTACTTGAGTTGATGACGATAAGGACATTTCATAGCCAGATTTTGCGTTGTTACAGTCTAGGTACAACAATTGGGTTTCGCATCCGCCGTGGTAATTTGACGAATATACTTGCAATTCTTGTTTTTGTTGCTCGGAAAGTTCACAGGCAATGGCTCAGTCACATACAGTGTCTTCCCTCTGCCCTTGAGATGAGTGAGATGTAATAGTTCTTATGATCTTTCTTTTTCATTTTATGTTTATTTCTACTGGATCTTCCTACCTTGAGATCTTGATAGAATAGTAGGGCTTCCATATTCTTTATTCTGAAGTAGTAGTAAATTTCAAGTTAATGAATAAGGACCAGGAGGTGTTTGGTGTGATGTGGATGTTGTGGAGTTCTCGTATTTTGGTGCACCTGCAGCTACTCCAAAAGAGCAATTGTACACCGAGCTTGTAGATGGATTAAGAGGAAGTGATCTATGCATTGGTTCAGATTCTCAGGTAGATTTCACTTTTTAAAACCTCTGTTCTGCATGACCATTATATCATTAGTATATGATGCTTGAGTATGTGGGCAAATTTAAGTTTTATCTACTCTCTTTTGCTGATTTTATCATAACATGCATAGGGGGCTTGATATCAACATCTGTTGACAAGGCTTTTGCTGATGAAATTGGGATTCCATTCATGGAAACAAGTGCCAAAAATGCAATAAATATGGAACATGCTTTCATGGCTATGGCTACTGCAATCAAGAACAGGTACTGATTCTATTTTATTGTACTAGAAATAAGACCATTTAATTGCATAGATCTGATTTTGGGTGTTGCACTGCCTCGACTGATCATCGAAATTCCTGATTGGTGTTGCAATTGAATCTAATACTCGACCGATCTTTAGAAGAAACCTTGACTCCATTTTAGTTTCTGCAGAAGGAAATCAAGGACATGCAAAAGAGTCATGTGTATCCTTTAATGAAGACCCTACAAAAAGGAATGAAGAGGAAAAGGAAAAAAACACTAGTTACAGATTTTCTTCGCAAAACCAAATTTTAATACTACCAACTTGGTGAATTACACCTTTTGGGGATACTGGTAAAGTTGTAACCACCTCAATGGGCACTCTATCTTCAATCCTGCATGCCAATAGCTGAATTTTCCATCTACAACCAATTGAGTTGAGTTTGAAGTCTCCTTGATGGTAAACAAAATTTTCATTTTCAAAAATTCATAATATGCTATATTATATATTATGACGGACTTTTATCCATTCAAAAGCCAGGTAGAAATGGAAATTTAAGCTTATTGTGGATATTGTGACTAAGCTCTTCACTTTCCAGCTGCACATGGTGAAATCTGAAAGACAACATTAGTTTCTACCTTAGCTACATTGGTAGTCATATCATTACAGAAGAAGCTGCATAGTCCAATGAATTTTAAGATTTTGTTATTAAAGGTAACAAATCCTGAATGGAATGAACTTCTGTTGTTACTCTAAACTCCTGTGAACTATTTCTTTGATTTCTTAACGTGGCCACAAAAATGTCTAGAATGTAGTAATGTACAGTAATATCTCTATATTGGTTAAAAAAAAAATGGGACTTATTGTGGACTGAGGGTTTAAAAAAAAAATCCCTTTCTCTTCTTCTTTTGCTGGCAATAAATTCAGAATAAACTGACAAAATCTTATGCCCCCAAAGTTTTGGTCATCAATGTGATGACTCAATCAGGGCATGAACTGGGGAAAGAAAAGGCAGGACTGTCTGTTTCTTACTCATAGTATCCTGGTTTTTGGTAATTGTGCTCATTCGTTGTTATCCTTCACTTTAATTTCATGTTTTGGGTTTCTGACAGGCATACACCATGGAACTGGAAACAGAAGTTGCGAAACTTAAAGAGGCGAACGAAGAGTTAGAGAAGAAACAGGTGTGATATTTATCTAATGAAAAAAACTATTATTTTGTCTAAGAATTTTTTTTTTTTTTTACAAAAGCTTCACTTGGAAATTATTTAGTCACAAAACCTTGACTCCATTTTAGTTTCTGCATAAGGAAATCAAGGACATGCAAAAGAGTCAGGTACCCACTTCCACCAGAAGGAAAAAAACTAGTGCTTTTAAGTTTTATCTATTCTCTTTTGCTGGTTTTATCGTAACATGCATAGGGGGCTTGATATCAACATCGGTTGACAAGGGGATGTGGATCAATACAAAGTAGCTTGGGTAGTAGCACTTTTTTCTCTTTTTTCTTTTTCTTTTTTTATCCATTTGACGTGTAAGTTCACTCAAATTCAAGGCAATCAAAGTTGATGTGTTGCTAGGTTGATAACCTTGACTAATTTAGAATTCATTATGTCCTTGTCAAGGCTTTTGCTGATGAAATTGGGATCCCATTCATGGAAACAAGTGCCAAAAATGTGATGAATGTGGAACATGCTTTCATGTCTATGGCTGCTGCAATCAAGAACAGGTACTGATTCTATTTTATTGTACTAGAAATAAGACCATTTAATTGCATGGAACTGATTTTGGTGTTGCACCGCCTCGACCGATCATCGGAGTTCCTGATTGGTGTTGCAATTGAATCTAATACTCGATCTTTAGAAGAAATTGAATGTTGTTGTTAATTGATTTTTGAACGATATTAAACTTGTTGTTGGAGATATTGATGTCGAACATGAACTTCTTTTTCATCTCCCATTGATTTATTATAGGATGGCTAGTCAACCAGCCATGAGTAACGCAAGGCCTCCAACAGTGCAAATACGTGGACAATCAACAGAAGGCTAGCTGCCCTTCATCCTAAGGGGAAAATGTATCATCTATGGTTGTTGTATTCAGTTTACCTTTCTTGTCTGCCATGGCATGTAAAACTTTCTTATGTTTCCTATTTAAACCACTTGTCGTGGCTTTAATAGGTTCCTGATGTTTACGTTCCTTATGTTCAACTTAAATTTCGATTCTTTTATACTGTGATTCTAAGAAGGTGCTTGTACAAATCAGGAATATTTGTTAGTGAAGTGAAATGTTTTATTTCATTAAATTTGTCCATTTACTTGGTGTTGGCATGTACTAGCTTTCATATTTTGATAACTTTGATGACAAATACTTGAAGTTTTGTTGAATGATTTTTACATAAAACAGTTGTATAAAATTGTGGGTTTTTTAAAAGTTAAAAAATATGTTTATATATGCATTCTACTATCATTAGCGGCGGTTGAAAGGACTATTAAAGGGATTTTAGCGGCGGTTAAGAACCGTCGCAGCATATTATAAAACATCAATTTTTGCCCCATATTTAGCGACGGTTAGCACCCGTCGCTATATGGTATTTAGCGTCGGGTTTACCAACGGTTACTAATAACCGTCGCTAAATAACATACAGCGACGGTTATGCCAGCGGTTGCAAAAAAACGCCGCCAAATGCTCTTGTGACACCTTTATCAGCGGCGGTTGGCCAACCGTCGCTGTATTATGTAGCGACGGTTAAAACCGTCGCTAAACACTTTTGGCAACCGTCGCTAAACACCTGTTTTCTTGTAGTGAAGGTTTAGTGACTGTGTTGCCTATGTACTTCCAGTAGTTGAGAATGAAGTACCTTCTCCCTATAAAAAAGCAATTAAAAGTATCGATTGTGAATAGTGGAAGAAGGCTATATCTCTTCATAAGAATGAAACATGGGAATTGTATAGGTTACCGAAAAGTAAGAAAGCTATTGGGTGCAAATGAGTATACACAAAGAAAGAATGATCTCCTAGTGATGGTGTGCGTTTCAAAGCAAGGTTAGTTGCGAAAGGTTATGCTCAAAAGTAAGGTATAGACAACGATGAAGTCTTTTCTCGAGTTGTGAAACACTCTTCCATTCGAATTTTGCTAGCCTTGGTTGCATAATTTGATATTGAGTTAGCTCAATTAGATGTAAAAATTGCATTTTTACATGGAGAATTAAAGGAGGAGATCTATATGACTCAGCCAAATAGGTATAAGGTTGCAGAGAAAAAGATTGTGTGTGTAAATTGAACAAGTCCTTGGACGGGTTGAAGCAGTCTCCAAGACAGTTGTACAAGCGGTTTGATCAGTTTATGCTAGGGCAGAAGTACACTCGAAGCCATTATGATCATTGTGTCTACTTCCGTAAGCTTCGTGATGGTTCCTTTATATATTTGCTCTTATATGTAGATGATATGCTTATAGCCTCCAAGAGCAAGTATGAGATTGATAAATTGAAATGCCAGATGAGAACTCAGTTTGAAATGAAGGATCTTGGTGAAGCTAAGAAGATCCTTGGCATGAAAATTCGAAGAGACAGGGTAAAGGGAACTATGAGCTTGTCACAATAAGCATATTTGAAGAAGGTGTTACAATGATTTGGGATAAACGGCAACACAAAATCGGTTAGTACACCTCTTGCCCCTCACTTCAAGCTTTCAGCTTCTATGTCTTCTAGCACTGATAAAGAACAAGAGTACATGGCTCAAGTGCCATATGCAAACGCAGTGGGAAGCTTAATGTATGCAATGGTGTGTACGAGGCCCGACATTTCACAAGCAGTCGGTATGGTAAGTCGATACATGCATGATCCAGGAAAAGGACACTGGCAAGCGGTGAAATGGATTTTGCGGTACATCATGGGTACAGTAGATTTTGGTTTACTATTTGAGAAGGATGTGAGTAATGGTCAACATTGTGTTGGTTATGTGGATTCAGATTATGCAGGAGATCTGGATAAGCGACGATCAACTACTGGTTATATCTTTACTCTTGTTAATGGACCAGTAAGTTGGAGATCTACGTTGCAGTCTACAGTTACATTGTCTACAACTGAAGCTGAGTATATGGCGGTTACAGAAGCCGTTAAGGAAGCAATTTGGCTTCAAGGGTTGCTTGATGACTTGGGTATAATACAAGACCATCTAGAAGCCTTTTGCGACAGTATGAGTGCCATTTATTTGGCGAAAAGTCAAGTTCATCATGCACGTATAAAGCATATTGATGTTCGTTTTTACTTTGTGCGAGAAATCATAGAAGAAGGTGACATCTTACTAAAGAAGATTGACACCAAGGAGAATCTTGCTGATATGTTGACAAAGATAGTTTCTGGGGTCAAGTTCCAACATTGTTTGGACTTGATCAACATCCTTCGTGTGTGTTGAACCCCTTTGGGGTTGTGAAGGGCAAAGACGGATATTGCTTGTGTAATCGGCTCAGATTTGTGAAATCTTCACCGAGGTGGAGAATTGTTGAAACAGGGAAGAACAGAGAAGAAAAGTACCTGTGTGAATGCTCAAAGACGGCTTGTCGGCAAGGGATTGCGGGATGTCGGCATGGTGGACAACCCATATGAGCTGGATTTGAGTTGTGAAAGCTGGATCTGAGTTGCATCTTCAAGAACAGCTGGAGGAAGAAGAAGATGGTGGAAGGTGATGGAACCCTCCATCACCGCCACCCTTCACCGCCTCAAGCGGCTATAAAAGAGGAACCTCTCCTCTTAAGAAGGATATCTTCTTCCAATTTTGAGAGATTGAGAGATTTGAGAGAGATTAGGGTTCCAACCCAAATCTGTGTGTTATTTGTGAGGGAGAAGAGAAAGAGAGGATAGAGAAAAGAAAGAAAATAGATTTTGTTTTTCTTTTGTTTGTGAAGGATAAACGCACCCTGCTTTTCTCCGTGGTGTCATTTAGACACGTGTGTATTTGTAACGTCCCTGACGTCGTGTAGCTCCCTCTCCCTCCATTTGTACTCCTCAATCTCATTAGTAAAGATATTATCTTTGCCCGTGGACGTAGGCAAACTTGCCGAACCACGTTAAATTGCTGTGTGTGGTACGTGTTTTATTTATTTCAATTTACTTTACATTGCCTTGTTTGTAATTTGGATTTATTACTTTCTATTACAACTATCAATTGTGTTCTGCAATCTGTTACGCTTTCGCGAGGCGCAACGATATGAACACAGCCAAAACCATAGAGAGGAGCAGACATGGAAGCTTTAAGTAGCTTGGGAAGATAACCCAGACAATTGTATAGAAAGCAATCATGAAACAAGCATATGCAAACGCTCCTAGAAACTTGCTCGCCCTTTTATACACAGTAGATTGAAGCCGAAGTCCAATCACAAAAGCTGTGAATAATAAAGCATCCAAGGTGAGGAAAACTTCAAAGAGTTTTGGGTTAGAGGAAAAGAGTTTGGTATGTATAAGAAGACCTTCAACATACTCATATGCTATCAAAACTTCCCCGGATTATAAAGAGTTGGAGACAACTTGAATCAGGCTATATCTTTTATTCAGAGAAAATAGGCTACTTCGACCGCCGAAATTGGACCTCAGTACACTCGAAAGTTCTAGTGAGGATAGTGATGACATCAACTCAGAATCTGAGCTTGATCCACCGGTAGCGAACAGTGATTTGGCTTCAGGGGCTATGTCAGACGGAAAGATGAATAAGAGGTACCACACCAAAGATATCAGCATTTGTCCCTGAAAATCCAATAGAACTAGGACAGAAAACAAAATGTACAAAGACTGATTTGTCTAGGCTTGTATTGGTGCATCCTATCTTTTGAGAGGTTTTGTTTCGGCTTTTTAGTTAACCCTACTGGGTCAGTTATGTAGCCTTCAGGCATGGATTTTTATATGAATAAAATGGATCAACATCCCAATTTAAAAAAAAAAAAAAATGCTACCATGATACCAAATGACATTCCTAACAACATTTCGTGCCATGTAAAAAACGAATTCTTTGCCAATGATGGCCATGGAGAAGGAGATTGGGAATGATCGGATCGATTGTTTGATGTATCTGATGTAGTGGAGATATTCAAAGAGACTTGGGGTACATGGATCTGGCGATCAAATG
Source organism: Berberis thunbergii (assembly GCA_003290165.1). Lineage (NCBI taxonomy): Eukaryota > Viridiplantae > Streptophyta > Magnoliopsida > Ranunculales > Berberidaceae > Berberis > Berberis thunbergii. The sequence goes on along the minus strand of QNQO01000818.1, from coordinate 469,831 downwards.
TACCACTTGATGCAGTGGGAAGTATGGACCTATATATCTTGGGAGCTGGTTAGAAAGAATGTAGTCCATAACCATCCCCATAAGTTTGATAAAGAGGTCCTTCCTTACGTTCATCGTATACTTGTTCTTGTGTTTGTCTAACAGCTTCAATGAGCGTTTATGGAATCAAAAGCTACCTCAATGACACTCATACTATAGGCATGAAAACTTCGAAGAAACTTGGCTCTTGACCTCAGTGAGCGCTTGGGCAGGTAGGGCTTATTGTTCTTTATTTTGCACTTACCCCCATTTTGTTTGGCTAAATGCCGATAGCCTCCCAAAACTATAATAAATAGGGTCAATGATACACAGCAGTCGGTCAAACTTTTAAAAGACATTTGAGTTTTGCAGAATATGTAGTGATGAAGACCAAATTTTGAAAAAAATGTCTTTAACAACATATGTATCACATTCTATAATGACCCTAATACATCTCTGTAAAAGGGCATGTGATTATAGTAAAAGAGAAATTCTAAATGTCGAGGGAAAGGGCAAGGAAACGAGCGAGGGAAATGACGTGGCGATTTGAAAGCCGTTTATTTCTCTTGAGATGTGTGTGTTGACTTTTTTACGCGCATTTCGAGGAAAATGAACGACTTTCACCTCGCCACATCATTTCCCTCGCTCGTTTCCTCGCCCTTTCCCTCGACATGTAGAATCTCTCATAGTAAAAATATTTGTATTCATAATCTGTTAAAACTTGGGAGACATAAAAAATAATATAGGCACGAAAACTTCGAGTGTTTGACGTTGACTATAAGACGAGAAACACATTGTATTCTGATAGTTTTGTTCATCTTTTGTAGTTCTTGCTCTTCTTTTGTAGTTTTGCTGCCGTGCACTCATTTAAAAACTTTCTTGTTCTTCTGTTCATTTAAGAATTTTCTTGTTCTTCATTCTTTTGTAGTTTTGCTGTCCGGAAAGTCTCCCACGCTACCAACATGGGATTTTTAGAATTATTCTTTTTTTATTTGATATTGGAGGGTTGCTCTTCCAAAAAAAATGTAAATAGAAAATAAATGTGACATATTTACCTAATTGCCCCTTAAAAAATGTGAATAGAAAATAAATGTTACATATTTACCTAATTGCCCCCTTAAAAAATGTGAATAGAAAAATAAATGTGACATATTTACCTAATTGCCCCCTAAGAAATGTGGAAAAACACGTCAAGTCCTTGACTATTGGATATAAAATCCACTGCATAATCATCGTATGATCGTTAGATATAACTTTTGCCTCATTCTTACTTGCTTGCTCTCGTGTTGAGGTCACTGTACATAGAGGTTGAACTCTGATTAAAAACAAAAAAAGGCTTGACTTGAGTGGCTTGTTTAGATCAAGCTAGAAATGAAATAGACATGTATGGCAAATGCAAATACCCCCAAGTGTGAATAGACATAAATATTAAAATCGATAAGTCTATAGGCAGTCATGGCTCTTAGTCATTTTTTTTTTTTTGTCAGAGATTGTTTTTTTACATTTTTACTTATTTTCTTTAAAATACAATCACAAATATCATTTAAAAGAAAAGATAAAAGTGTAAAAGAGCTCAACCCTGACAAAAAAAATAGCTAATAGCCCATAGTTGCCTAGAATTTTTGTAAAAACATTGAGGAAAAGTGAATCTGATGGCACTACCACTTGGCAAGATGGAATGGTTATGATTGTAACACATATGGAAGGGATATTCTGGTCTCCACACTCTATTTTGTCGAAGTTTATTGTTTAGAATGGGTTCCTGATTTTCTTTAAATGAGAAAAATAAGTTCAATTGTTATCTGGTATTTGGATTCAATCTTAAAGATGGATGAGAGGGGTATAGGATGACATGACTTTGGTGGTGAAGTTTAGGGTTGCAGCTTGGGTGGGTCAGGAGGTCAAACCGCTTGATGCAGTGGGAAGTGTAAGCATATCTTGGGAGGTTAGAAAGAATTTAGTGGATAACCATCCCTGTAATTTTGATAAAGAGTTACTTACCTTCATCATCATTTGATATAATTAGTGTCTTCTGTTTACTTGTTCTCGTGTTTAGTTTCTAACAGCTCCATTGAGCATTTATGCAATCAGGCGCTACGGCTCGCATGCATGAATACTCAAACTTGGCTAAATCTGGATGCCCCTAAAAAAAACACTTGGCTTTCCGCAGTTACCCCCAATATTTAGATACTTTAGAGCTTTTTGCACTTATACCCCAAAACTATAATCAATAGGGTCACACCCATACTAGCAGTTGGTCAAACTGTTAAAAGACCTTTAAGTTTTGCAAAATTAAACACCTTAATATTAACGTGAGTGATGGCAGCAGAATCGTATTGAGATTAGCAACACCAACTTAATTGGTGTTTCAAGAATTCTATAGAAAAATTGAGAAAATGGAGAAGAAGAAAAGATTGATGAAGAATTCTCTAGAAGAATAAGAGTGGAGAATGTTGGAGAAATTCAGAGTGTCAAATATTGAGGCTATCTAGCGTATTCCTCTACCTCCATTGTGAGACTATAAATAGGGAAATAATTGTTGAGATTGATGCATCTAGGCTTGTGAGTCTTAGATCATTGTGAGGAGAAACTTAATGATGTGTTATTTGTGTATAAGAGATTTATGTGTTTTTGTATTATATTGTTGTAATATTGTCATTGTGATGTAAGATTAGTGTTTGTAATTGATCATGGGAGCTGGAATACTCAACAATTTGGTATCAGAGAGGGTTCAGCCGGAGTGATATTCTTCAATGGAGCTTACAGTAGTATTCCTTGGAAGACGACACTATTCATGAGTGTTGTACACTGTTTATATGTATGGTACTGTTTACTGTTCATACGTGCGATCATAGTGAGATTTTGAGGAGATGTTCGTAGAGATTGTGAAGCCGATTGGTCAAGGACAAGTGAAGCAATATTTGAGGTGTCACGCCAAGCGCCAATAGTGTGTCTGTGTATGTAAACGTAGCGGGTCCCCGTGAGTGGACTGGTAGGCAGGGTGATGATGGCATCGTAGGCTACGACAAGGGATCGTAGGGTCGTGTTGTGAAATGAGACGTTGAAGTTTTGTCACCATACCGTAGAAAATAGTTATGTGGCGTAATCAAAGTAACAGACAATGTCTCGTAGTGTCATGGAGCACGTTGTGTGATTGTGCCATAGAGCATGTTGTGTGGTTGTGCCAGGGAGCACGTTGTGTGTGGAGGTGCTAGAGAGCACGTTGTTATGTGAAAGTGCTAAAGGAGCACAAAGTTGTGAGTCTGTGTGCCAACAGAGCACACAAAATTGATGATATGTGCAGATCGTGTCCGTGAATCAATTGGTCAAGATGTTGGTGGATCATGATATTTAAAGAATGCAATGTGTGAACAAGAAGGTAGTGTGAATGTGAAAATAGTGTGTGAATGTGAGACCGACAAATTGATGGTGAGTAAGAAGATAAAAATGAGCAAGTTGGTGTTGAAGGAGGATGTTGAAATTAGCAACACTAACTTAATTGGTGTTTCAAAAATTCTCTAGAGAAATTGAGAAAATAGAGAAGAATAGAAGATGAATGAAGAATTCTCTAGAATAAGAAGAGTGGAGAATGTTGGAGAAATTTAGAGGGTCAAATATTGAGATTATCCAGAGTCTTCCTCTACCTCCATTGTGAGACTATAAATAGGGGGTGAATTATTGAGATTGAGGCATCCAGGTTTGTGAGTTTTGGATCATTGTGAGGAGAAGTTTAATGATGAGTTATTTGTGTGTGTAAGAGATTTATGTTTTTATGTATTATATTATTGTAATAATATCGTCATTATAATGTAAGATTAATGTTTGTAATTAATTCTGGGTGCTGAAATACTCAACAAATCATGTACAAACAAACGTACTAACGCCGTGGACATTAATGTAATATAATAACTATAAGGTCCATTACCAAGTCATAGACTTACTAGGAAACAAAGGGTCAGAATAATTTCAAACATCCGGCAACAAGAATTTCACATCTCTTCTTATCAATACTGTTTAATTTTTTTTTATAATAGAGCACATTAAAAGATGTCTTCATTAGCATCTTCATGACCAGAGGTATTTCAGTTATATGTTTTCCACGAAGCAACCTAACCTAACTAGTAGATTATTTCTTCATGTGCACATGTCCTTATCTATATATCTAATTCGTCATTGTTGTTCACCCCGTAGATTGTTTCTCGCGTCATCATGGTTTGTTTTGGTTTTGGTTTGTCTTCTTTCAAGCCAATTTATAGGAAGGTTATTGAACTTACCCCCAAATATGTTTGGCTAATTACAGATACCCCCAAACTATCAGAAACAAGAGTCACCCCAGATTATCTGTAAGTCAAACTGTTAAAGATTTTAAGATTTTCAAAAATACCAAGAATGCCCTCTAATAGACAAACCTTAGGTGCATGCCTCGCCACCACCACTGTTTCCTTTTTGCTTCTTCTTCCAATTCTGCACAACAAATTACTTACAATGGGACTCCATAGTATCTACCTTATCATTTTGGTATAAAGACAATAATGATGTGCTTCGATTCGAATAGGTTGCGTTTTGGTAGTGGTAGAGGTGGTGTTGTGGTGTTGGCTGTGTTCATATATATATATATTCACTTTTCCACAGAAGTATATGCAGATTGATAAAGAAGAAGGTTCAAGAGCTACTTAGAAAGTTGACACGCTTTGGATTAAGAAAGAGAACCTGAACTATAAGGTCAACAAGAACCTACAATCCATTTGAAGATTTTTTTATTTTTTTTTTGGTTATCTATGAATAAGCCAACATTGTGGAAGGCTTTATTTTTTCAATTAAAATTTCAAGTTTGTTTTCCTTGATATATTTGGTTTTGATGTTTAATCTGCGAGTGTTTGATTTTTGGAAAAAATTTCAATGAAAAAATAGTTTTCTTTTGAAAAAAGTTCATGGAATTTTTTTTGTTGTTGTTTGATTTCATTATTAGAGAGAACATTTCTATTTTATGGACTAATTGTTGAGGAGAAGAGAGGAATTGTTCAACGGTTTTTTGAATGTTCAAAAGTTGAGTATCTTTAGAGCTTTGAGTCGAGGAGAAAGTCGTCAGTGTGTAAAAAGATCGAACAGTGAAAAGTTTTTCAAGGAGGAGCGAGAAAATTTTTCATCCGCGAAATTTTTTCTTCTTCCATGAAAAATCAAACACCGGAAAACTCAATTTTGGGAGAATGGTCTTATTCTTCTATAAAATACCCAAAAATCAAACACAGCAAAGTCTTAAATGAATATCACCCATGTAAATCAAAATTTTAATCGCAAATTTCTTATTTAGTTTCATGTTTTAGTGTAAGTGTTCTAAAAAAAATCTATGCGGCCTCCTAGGCATTATTATTATTATTATTATTATTATTATTATTATTATTATTATTATTTATTATTATTATTTAGTTAGGAAAAAAAAATTGAAGCCTCTATTTGTCTTATACATTTTGCATATGTATCTTAGGATTGAATTGGAAGTAATTTATATATTATACTTAACTTTTATAAATTATAAATTATAACAAATAAATAAATAACCGCCTAGTCCTTTGGGCGGTAGTCTCCTGCTCGCCGTTTGCCCACCGCCTAACATTTTTTAGAACACTGATTTTAATCATAAAAAAAGGGAAAAAAATAAATATATGCAATTAAAGAAACTGATTATTAAGTATTAATTTGATCACATTTTTACATCCTTTTGTTGGCAGTGGAGAATCTATTCTATCATTCAAGTCTATAGAAGAGTCATGAAATTTGCTGGCTTGTAATTCCTTTTATTCCGTTTTTTTATTTTTTATTGGACAGATATGTGAGCTGATGAAGATGTCAATGAAGGCACTACTACATCTGTTAAGGTGTAAAAGTAGTATTCCTAAGAAGAGATGTGAAGCTCTTGATATGTGATGTTTGAAATTATAAATTGGATTTTCACCATTTGTTTAACGACATATGTATCACATTCTATAATGACCCTAATACATCTCTGTAAAAGGGCATGTGATTATAGTAAAAATATTGGTATTCATAATCTGTTAAAACTTGGGAGACATAAAGAGCCTCGTGTTTAAAATTGAGTGCATCTGTTAAAACAACTAATTAAAATGCATGTGATAAACATATCCTTAATCACAACAACAATACAAGAACTGTTCCTTCGTCTTTATGAATTAATCTCGATGTCTGACGTCTGTGGAAGTGTAGATATATATGAACACAACCAAAACCATAGAGAGGAGTAGAAATGGAAGCCACTGTAAGTAGCTCGGGAAGAGAACCCAAACAATCATATAGAAAACAATCATCAAACAAGCAAATGCAAAGACTCCTAGAAACTTGCTTGCCCTTTTATGCACCGTAGATTGAAGCCGAAGTCCAATCACAGAAGCTGTGAGTGCTAAAGCATCCAAGGCGATGAAAACTTCAAAGAGCTTTGGGTTAGAGGCAAAGAGTTTGGTTGGTACAAGAAGATCTTCAACATAGTCAAATGAAACACTAAGCAGTGCTACCAGGATACCAACTGACATGCCTAATTGCATTTGGTGCCAAGTAAAGAGTGAAGATGATGATGATGATGATGATGGCCATGGAGAAAAAGATTGGGAGCGATTGAACTGATTGTTTGATGTATTTAATGTAGTGGAGATATTGAAAGAGACTTGGGGTACATGGCTCTGGCCATCCAATGTACCGCTTGAAGCAACGGGAAGTATGGGCCAAGTAAAGAGTGAAGATGATGATGATGGCCATGGAGAAGGAGATTGGTAGCCATTGAACTGATTGTTTGATGTAGTGGAGATATTGAAAGAGACTTGGGGTACATGGCTCTGGCCATCCAATGTACCGCTTGAAGCAACGGGAAGTATGGGCCTATCTCCAAGAAAGAATGTAGTCAAAAACCATCTCCGTAATTTTGATAAAGAGCTCCTTAACTTAATCATCGGATACTTGAATTCTTGTGTTTGTCTAACAGCTTCAGTGAGCTAGCTGTTTATGGAATAAGCTGAAGCTCCTCAATCGCAAGAATAATATAGGCTTTAATAAGCTGTTTATATAGGGTTTAATAAGCTGTTTATGGTATAAGCTGAAGCTCCTCAATGGCTTTAAACAGTGTCGTTTTCATGAATGTTTCTTTCGTCCAACGGTCAAGAATAGACGAAAGAAAAATGCGACTGTTTAATCTAATATTTATCAAATTGCCCTCTAAAATTTTTGAAATTCAGATTTAATACAGTGAACCGTGGATAATTATAATATATTTACCAAATTGCCCTCTAAATTAAAAAAAAATGTGAATAGAAAAGAAAGGTGGGAAAAAGTGAGAGTGACAAAAATAAGGGAAGGAACAACGTGGAAGTGAGAAGTGAGTTTAGGCGAAGGAATGAACCGTGTAATATTTGCTCATTTCATGCCCATTTTTCTATTATAAATTAAATTAAAAGGAAAAAATATTTAGAACGACAAAAAAAAACTACAACTTAAAATTACTGAAATGGCGTAGAAATAAATTTGTGTTTTCGAAATGAAAATTGTCATAATTATTTATGTAGTTGTTGAATTTTAGTAAACTTGATATCGTTGGATAAAACATTCAATCACAGAAGCTATAAATGATAAAGCATTCAAGGTGATGAAACTTCAAAGATTTTTGGGCCAGAGGCAAAGAACAATAAAGGCACGAAAACTTTGAGTGTTTGACGTTGAAAAAACTTTAAAATTTTCTTGTTCTTCTGCTATCTGCACACTTGTTTTTCTGCTATCTGCACTCATTTAAAAACTTTAAAATTTTCTTGTTCTTCTGCTATCTGCACTCATTTAGAAACTGTTCGAAAAGTCTCCTAGACTACCAACACAGGCCCTTTAGAATCATTCTTCTTTTTTATTTGATATGGGAGGGTTGCTCTTCCAAAAAAAAAATGTGAATAGAAAATAAATGTTACATATTTATCTAATTGCCCCCTTAAAAAAATGTGAATAGAAAATAAATGTGAAATATTTACCTAATTGCCCCCTAAGAAATGTGGGAAAACACGTCGAGTCCTTTACTATTGGATGAGAAAGATGCATGAAAAGTTGAAAACGTTGACTCTTTAATCTGATTATCTGATAGGTTAGCTGGTGGAGGGTGCTCTTCCAAAATTTTTGAAATTCAGATTTAATATAGTGAACCGTGGATATTTATGATATATTTACCTAATTGCCCCCTAAAATAGAAAATAAATGTGAATAGAAAAGAAAGATGGGAAAAAAACGTGAGAGGGTGACAAAAATAAGGGAAGGAACAACGTGGAAATGACAAGTGAGTTTAGGCGAAGGAATGAACCCTGTAATTCTGCGGACAAGTCACTCCCGCAAGCCTCCCTTCATTTCGGCGGCCCCCCCTTTTTCCTTCAACATCATTCGGCGGACGTAGTTTGATACACGTTGGCGGGTCCCACTTCAAGACGTCATCTTAAACACTTCAAAGACGTTTGCACTACAAAACACTTCAAGACGTCATCTTAAACATTTTTTTTTTGTGCAATTATTTTTTATTTTGTTAATTAAATATAGTTTTAACTTGAAATTATCTCGTGGATGTAATAACTAAAAAAATGTTACTATTTTTTAAATTATTACAAATATGTTAATTTGGTATAGTGTCATTAAGTTCGAGTAGTTTTGTGTTTTAAATAAAAATTTTGAAAATTAGCTAAGGAATATGAGTTAGCACATTCCTTAATGAACAGATTGTGATATGGCACGGCTAAACATGAAGGTGGTGCCAAAAATAGCAACATCAAAAAGCTTCTGGCTAGTGATGCCTAGGGTATAGTGTGTTTTTACTCTGTTATGAACGGAGTTGTATTCATGGGCGGATTCATGTGTTAGGTAAGGGGGTCAATTGCACCCTTATATTTTTAAAAAATTTCATTAAATTATTTATATTTTTTACATTACCCTCCTTTATGAAATCTTGACTTCTAACTCCACTAAAAATTAAAACAATAAATTTTTCTTTTAACTCCACCCTCACCAATCACAATCCCATTCAATCTCTCTATTTTTTTAATATCTTTTTTTTTAATTCACACCCTTTTCTCTTTCTTTCTCTTTTTTTAATCTCTCTCTTAATTCCTACTAACTCATTTTAATCCATTCACCCCCTACACACGCAGAGAGCAACAAAAAAATCAAAAGAGATGTACCATACATGGTGGGTTTGTTTCCCATGTGATTATATTCATTTTAAAATTTTAATTGGGTTGGGGATCGGTCGAGGAAATTTTACATCGTCATCATCATTGGTTTTCTTTTGTTTTGTTAAAAAAATATAAAGAAAATAAATAATAAGATTATCTTATTTCTGACTCAGCTAGCATATGATGGTAAGAGTGATAAAAGATTAGTTAACACATTAGATTAATTGGGGGTTGGGATCTGATTTGCTTTGCTTTATCTCTGATCTTTTAAAGTAATCAGTTGGTTTGGAGTGGTTGGAAAAACACGATGGTCGTAGGTCGATTCAGTTAAGTTGTTGTTTGTATGATTCACCTAAGCTAGCTCAAAAGGAGAAAGCTTCCTCTCTATACACACATATATTTTCCTTTCGAGAAGACAGACAAGAATAAGAAGACAAAAGAGAGTGGACTGGTTGTGTAAGTGTTATCCTCGGAGGCTCTGACTTAAGAGTGAGTTTCAAATAAGAGGAGACGGATGGACAGATAAAGCAGGAGGAGAAGAGGAAGGAGGATTGCAAAAATAAAATTGTTGTTGCAAATTCATTTGAATCCATCCAGTCCAGCCAAGCTACTGCTGCTACTACTCTTTGGACTTGGACTATACCGTCCTGCTACCTCAAAGTCAGAAAGAAAGTCAGAGGTCTGCTCCTCGCCAACTCTCATCTTATGCCACTATGGCTACTTCTGTTTTCTTCAAGCAAAAAGAGAAGCTCTTAATTAGCTAGATATAATTGAATTAATCATGTCATGTATATTATTTGTATGGTTGAATTAATCATCATTTTTTCAAGATCACGCCATATCACCCTGATTGCAAAATATGATTGTAAAAATCTAATTTTTAGTATTTTCATAAATAGGTATGTACTATTTGCCCCTCCTTTATCTGCAATCCTAGCTCCGCCCTAGTTGTATTGCTGCCAAAAGTTGGGAGAACAGGATTCAGTTTGGGAATAAAAGATACTTCCATAAACAATATCGTTTCAAGAAGGTCAACGACTTGACTTAATTGTTCTAGTATAACTCTTCGATGAGTGAGATTGACAATTTTCCCTTTTCGAACTGTAAAGTAGTGCAAAAATGAAATTTAGCACAGGAGGTTAATTGTTTCCAAAGTGAGTTTAAAAAAAAATCATTTGTGCAATAAAGTGAACTCATTTTTCAGTCTGTGCTTGTTTTACAAGGCAAATGAGAAGTTCACAGATTCTTCAAAACTCAAAAGCATTAGTATTTTCACTAGTAATATAACTTTAGGTTTTCAACATAATACTCAAGTTTGGGGGTATGTAGTTAAATCATTAGTCAAACCTTAATCGATTCAAGAGTGTTATGAGATTAATTAAAACTAAGCATATTTTCTCTATCTTTCCAAGTAATATGTTTGCAATAAGAAAAAAAGAAGTAAAAATTAGGGAATATTGAAGTAGCGAACATCACATGCCACAATTTAATGTAAATTGTAAGAAAATTAAAAATTCAATGTAAAATAAATGTGCAGCTTTCCATATTCTTCAGTTTTGGTTGTTGTTTTCCTTGGGTCGTTTTTCCCTTTTCATTTTTTATATGTATCTTTCTAGCCTCTTAACACATTCTTGGTTTTGTTATAGATTTTTTATGACGTTAGGGCAAATTTTAAAAAAGAAACAACATTAATTTTGGAAACAAGAAAGTACAAGATGAGCAACTTTTAACTCACTGTAACTGTGAGCCTCATTCAATGAGGGAGGAATAACAGTCTAAGTAGGGGTAGGCATTTCATCTCGCGATTTTGTTTTTGTTTCGATTTTTCGGATCTTAATGGAATTAAATAATTTTATTCCGATCCCGTCTTGTCTCGATCTAGAATGGGATGGGATGAAGATTTTCAATCTTGCCAATCCCGTCCCATCTTGTTCTGATTTTTTTGGGTCTTAATGGAATTGAATAATTTCATCTCGATCTCGTCCTGTCCCGATCTAAAATGGGATGCGATGAAAATTTTCAATCCCGCCAATCCCGTACCGTCCAGAGCTAATTTTTTAACATTTATTATTAATATTTTTATTTATTTATTTATTTTAAAATTGCAATATTTGAATGCCCATATAAATTTATTGATGTATATAACATTTTAACATCTTAATTTGTCAGTCACATCTCTAGATTTTAATTTTACATCTTTATTAAGATTTTTTTCTGCATCTAATTATATAATGTAAAATATTTTTTTAATTGACTATTTGGCGTCGCTCAAGTTAAATCCATGCTCTGCCACAACCAACAACCGAAGTAATATAGGACTATTAAAAGGTATTTACAATTGAGGTTTCCATTCGATATCATATTTACCCGAAATTCTAGCTGGCTTGGGTCAACCAGCGAGGTTGCTGCCTGGGTGGGGCGAAAAGACAATTTTGCCCCCCTTTTTGAACCACCTTTTTAGAGAAGATGTGTAAAGAGGGGGGCAAAATTGTATTTTTACCCCACTCAAGCAGCAAACAGGCTGGGGGACCCAGGCCCTGTAGAATTACTCCATATTTACATTCTCATCATCCATATTCTACAAGAGAAAAAGAAGGGGAATTCTAAATGTCGAGGAATGAGCGAGGAAACTAGCAAGGGGAGTGAGGTGGAGGGAGGGAAACCATTCCCTCTCCTCAGGATGCGTGCAAGAAAATTTAATGCATGCATCCCGAGGAGAGGGAAATGGTTCCTCTCCCTCCACCTCACTCCCCTCGCTGGTTTCCTCCCTCATTTCCTCGCCATCTAGCCTTAATCGAAAAAGAATGTAGTATAGAATTGCAGCCAAAATTATATTGCTCAGTCCTGCACAACCTCTGCACACACCCTATATTTGGTGATACGTCCAATGCCTGCAAAAATTGACCTGTCGTAAGGCTTCATTTGCTGTGCAGAAATTCTAAATATCGAGGAAGTGGGCGAGGAAATGAGCGAGGAGAGGGAGGTGGCGGGATGGGGATCGTCCATTTCCCTCGAAATGTGTGCCATCTTTTTGGTATGTGCATTTCGAGGGAAGTGGACGGTCCCCATCCCGCCACCTCCCTCCCCTCGCTCATTTCCTCACCATTTAGAACAACTCTCTGCTGTGTAGTTGTCAAATAAGGCATTTGCTGAGAAAGAATGCAATAAAACTTGCAACTTCATTAAGTTCGAGTAGTTTTGTGCTTTAAAGCCAACTAATATAATCCAAAAATGTACCACACTCAGTCAGCTGTAATATAACATTTATAATAGAAAAATAAAAGGGGCGACAAAATAACGGAACAAAATAAATAATTATGTGAGAACGATGCTCTGATCTTTTAATTATTCTATTGTTGTTTATATACAAGCTATTCTGCTAATATAGACAACTCCTAATCACCCTAATAATTTGTTAACTTTTTTATACAAATTTGACCGAATAAACAATCATTCTAAAGTGTAATATTCACATAATCAAGACAATCTTCAATAATATAATTGAGAGGATAATCATGAGAATATTCTCAATACCATATTCAATAGCATAATCATGAGAATATTCTCAATACCCCACCTTAAATTGGTGTATGGAGATTTCGTATGCCCAACTTTCAAAATAGATACTCATATTGTCGTTTGCTCAATACTTTTGTAAAAATGTCAGCGAGTTGCGCATTTATAAAATATCATGATCCTAAGATCAAGACGTGCTTTCCTAGAAAATATCGTATTCTTAAAAATATATTTATAAAAAACCAAGGAAATGGTTCACCTGGGCTTCAAATGTCACACTTTGCATATTTACATAAATAACCTTGTTTCTTGTTGTCAATATCAGAATTGAAATCATCCAAATGCATAATGTCCACACCATCATCAGTTGAGACCGAATAGCTACTTTCATTGCTCAAGTATGTACACTTCCTCGATAACGCACCATTCTGATGGATGAATAACAAAACATAGTATTGACGGGTATTTCAAAGAAAAGACCATAGTTACCCCTCCCCACTGGAGGTTAATTTGAAAAAAAAAAAAAAAAAAAAACTGGATTTCTTATACTCTCACGAAGCGGTTTTTCCTAAGTGCACTGGTTTTTTGCCTGGTGCAATCAGGCACCGTTGAATTGCATCGAGATAAGTATTTTCACAAATGTAACTCCATAGGCCTTTGTAGCTTAAAACCCAATTCCTTCAGGACATTACGGATCCACAACATTTCACACACTCCATGTGCCATACCTCGAAATTCAGCTTCTGCACTTGATCTAACAACAACTTTCTCTTTTTTACTACGCCAAGTTACAAGGTTCCCACCAACAAAAGTAAAGTACCCTGATGTAGAACGTCTATCAGTTTTATCACCAGCCCAATCCGCATCTATGTATCCAATTCATTTTTTTCAAACAATAATCCCTTATCAGACGCCATTTCCAGATATTTTAAGATACGAAAGACTGCATTCATATGCTCTTCACTAGGGCAATGCATAAACTGACTAACAACACTCACAACATAAGCAATATCAGGTCTAGTATGAGAAAGATAAATTAACCTTCCTACAAGACGTTGATACCTCCCTTTATCAGTACAGACTTGATCAGGAAGAATAACAAGTCAATGATTCATCTCAATGGGTGTCTCTATTGGTTTGCAGTCCAACATCCATGTTTCAGCGAGCAAATCAAGAACATACTTCCTTTGTGAAAGTGAAATCCCTTTCTTCGACCTTGCAACTTCAATACCCAGAAAATACTTCAGTTGCCCGAGATCCTTCATTTCAAATTCCTTCGACATATACTTTTGCAAATCATTTATTTCTTTCAGATCATCTCCTATAACGATCATGTCATCAACATACACAATTAGAACAGTAATCTTACCATTCTTGTGTTTGATAAACAAGGTATGGTCAGAGTTGTTTTGTTTGTACCCAAAAGCTTTCATGGACTTCGAAAATCTTTCGAACCAAGCTCTTGGAGACTGTTTCAGGTCATACAAAGACTTCTTCAATTTACACATACCAGCGTCTCTTGAATTATTCTTCGCACCTGGAGGCATATCCATGTACACTTTTTCCTCCAAATTTCCATTGACAAATGCATTCTTCACATCAAGTTGATGCAAGGGCCAATCATTATTTGCTGCAAGTGAAAGTAAAATTCGGATAGTATTAATCTTCGCCACAGGTGCGAAAGTCTCCTCATAATCAATTCCATGGCGTTGTGTATATCCCTTGGCAACTAATCTTGCTTTGTATCTATCAATAGTTTCATCTGCATTAAGCTTCACATTAAACACCCAACGACATCCTACAATCTTCTTTCCAACAGGCTTGTCTACTAGAGATTAGTGCATAATTAAATTTGTACCGTTAAATTTAACTAGAGAACTTTTATCAAAATCTAAGCGGCTCAACACGTATCTCGAGGACAATCCAACAGTTTGATCTTTCACCAAAATATAATGGTTATATTTACCTAGAGATGTGTGAACTATTAAATTTGGACTTTTAAATTTTTCTCGAGATGAGTGTAATATTAAATTTACTTAAAGACGTGTGATATTAAATTTGAATCGTTTATTTTCCTCGAGATGAATGTTGAATAGTCTTTTTTTTCTCGAGATGGGTGCAAAATCGTTAGATTTTTCTCGAGGTAAATGTTGAATCATATATTTTTTCTCGAGATGAGTGCATAATTAAATTTGACATGTATGTACTATTAAATTTGGACCGCTAGATTTACCTTGATATGTGTGTTCTATTAAATTTGGACCATTGATTTATCTAGAGATGTGCATTCTATTTATTCTGTTTGGTGAAAAAATTAAGTGAGTGTGGAACACATACTCTAGGTAAGTCTAACGGTCCAAATTTAATATTACACTCATCTCGAAAAAAATCTAACGGTCCAAATTTATAGTTCACATATCTCTAAGTAAATCTACCCATTAGATTTTGATGAGAGATCAAATTGTTGGATTGTCATCGAGATACGTGTTGAACCGTTTAGATTTTGGTAAAAGATCTCTCTAGTTAAATCTAATGATATAAATTTAATTATGTACTTATCTCGAGAAATATATCGAGATGTGTGAATTATTAAATTTGGGCCACTATATGTTCCTCGAGATGAGTATACTATTAAATTTGAATCGTTAGATTTTTTAGAGATGTGTGTTATATTAAATTTGGACCATTTAATTTTTCTCGAGATGTATGTTGAATTGTGAAGATTTTGGTGAAAAAAATAAGTGAAAAATATGACTTAATTTGTAATAAGTGAGCGGAGAGAGTGAAGTGTGATTTAATTTATAATAAGTGAGTGGAGAGAGAGAGAGAGAATCGTTAGATTACATTTACCTGTAACCGACGGATGAAATCGGTGTGTTGTGCATAGTGCACATGAGCCCCCTCAATCCGCTGTGGCATTGCGTAAGGTCGAAATTTTGTTTCCTGAAATGCCCCTCTACAACTTCAACACTTCCCACTAGGGTTGGGCAGGTCCGGGTAACCGGCCCAAAAAGTAAAAATTGAAAATCGGCCTGAAACATTTTAGCCCGTATTTATGAGGCCCGAAATTGAAGCGAGTTGACCAGTTAACCGAATTTCGGTCCTTAAAGTTCAGCCCAAAATGCTGAATTTATAAAGCCCACCTAGTCAACAGTGAATTAATCTCAAAGCCCAAAGTGCTGAATTTATAAAGCTCACCTAGAAAGTGCTGAATTAATCCCATGGTCCATGAATTAATCCCATGGTCCTTGAAAGTGCTGAATTAATCTTATGGTCCTTGAATTTATAAATCCCAAAGCTCAAAGTGCTGAATTTTTTGGTTTTTTTTATAAAAGAAAGCCCATCTAGAAAGTGCTGAATTAATCCCATGGTCATTGAAAGTGTTGAATTAATCCCTGAATTAATCTCATGGTCCTTGAAAGTGCTGAATTAATCCCATGGTCCCTGAATTAACCCTGAATTAGTCCCTGAATTAATCCCATGGTCCCTGAATTAATCCCATAGTCCTTGAAAGTGCTGAATTAATCTCAAGGTCCTTGAATTTATAAATCCCAAAGCCCAAAAGTGTTGAATTTTTTGGTTTTCCTACAAAAGAAAGCTCACCTAGAAAGTGCTGAATTTATAAATCCCAAAGCCCAAAGTGCTGAATTTATAAAGCCCATGGTCCTTGAATTTATAAATCCCATGGTCATTGAAAGTGCTAAATTAATCCCATGGTCCTTGAATTTATAAATCCCAAAGCCCAAAGTGCTAAATTTTTTGGTTTTCCTACACAAGAAAGTCCACTTAGAAAGTGCTGAATTATATTTGTAAAAACATAAAATTTTGAGTTTACAAAAATTTTAACTATTTAATCCGAGTCGGGTCAGGCTTTTAAAATCGAAACATTTGTAATTAATAAAAACCGATTCGAACTGACCCGATCGGTCTAATTGTCGATTCGGTCCTAAATGCCCACCCCTACTTTCCACCGCCAACGAACAAAAGATCATAGCAAAGCAGAGGAGACGGTTTGTTTACAAAATTGCCCTCGCCAAAGAAGAAGATGGAGACCATTTTTGTTTCCAAATTCACGAAGAAGATGAAGAAACCATGAAGAGATGCAATGCAAGCTAATCTCGTGCTCTTTCTTCTTACTCGCTCTCTCTGCACAATAAGATATGAAACTGTATCAACTCGAATCATCAAACTCTCTCTCTCTCTCTGGTGCTACCTTCTTCTTCTTCGCTCTCTCTGAAAAATCTGAACCCTAACATCAACTCGATTTCTGCGTTCGCCTGGTAAGATATTCTCTTCATCCATTTTGATTTCTCTTCATGTATATGATTTCGATCTTTTGAGAGAGTTGTTTTGATATCTGGGTTGGTTTATTTGATGAATTTGAATTGGTAGGAGGGGAGTTTGAATTTTAGAATGGTAAGAGTTAAAGGCTTGGGAATGTGAAAGGATTTTGAAATCGGTGTGGGTGATCTTAAACTAACACTAGGTAATGGCAAACAGTGACGGAGCCAGGATTTTTGTCGAGGGGGGGGGAGTGATGTCATAATTAATTAAATATAATATAAAAATTAGTTATTTTATCATGAATTTTTTTTTTAAATATGAAATTCTTCCTGGCCTAGAAAAACCAGCGAGGTTGCTGTCTGGGGAGGCAAAAATACACTTTTGCCCCCCTATTTAAAAACCTTTTTGGAAAATGTGTTTAAAGAGGGGGCAAAAATACACTTTTGCCCCCCTCTTTAACAACATTTTTGGAAAAGGTGTTTAAAGAGGGGGGCAAAAGTGTATTTTTGCCCCCTAGGCAGCAAACCAAGCAGGGGGACCCAGGCCCTGTAGAATTACTACTATATTCATTGATTACTACTACAGCAAAAAGGGGAGTATAACAAAGACAGTCATTGAAGATGATTACTATTATATTCATTGAAGATGATTACTACTTATAGAAACACAACAGAAGAGAAAGGTTTGAATCATTGATTACTACTACATGAAGAAAATGAGGAAGAGATTGAGTTGCTTACGATTTTTTTTGTGGAGATGACCAACACAGTGATTAATGAAGGCACCTGGTACCTAGAAGAAGAAGAATAAGGTGGTTTGGATCCTACTGGATCTTGTGAAGATGAGCTCAAATAACTCAATAGTTATAGATCTTTGAAGATGATGAAATATAGGGGTTTCCCTCATCTTATCCAATCGATGGAATATGAAGAAGAAACTGTGAATTTTGGTTTATTTGAGGAGCAGTTCTAGTTGGTCTGGGAAACCAGCCTGATTTCCCTGCCTGGAAGGCGAAAATACATTTTTGCCCCCTCTTTAAAACATCTTTTTGGAGTATGTGTTTAAAGAGGGGGGGGCAAAAATGCATTTTCGCCCCCCCAGGCAGGGAAGACTCGCTAGAATTTCTGTTCTTTGAGAGATTTGAGGGATTTAACCTCTATCTTTAACTCGAAAAGTATAGTTTGAATTTCCAAATTCTAGACAGTCTGGGAGAAGCTGCCTGGGGGGCCCAAAATACAAGTTTGCCCCCCCTCTTTAAATACCTTTTCCAAAAAGTTGTTTAAAGAGGGGGGGGGGGCAAATTTGTATTTTGGCCCCCCAGGCAGCAAATCAGGCTGTCTACCCGAGCTGTCTAGAATAACTCGTTTGAATTTGATATGTACATGATTTGAAGGATAAAATCCTGGTTAAAGTGAAAAGTGAGAATAGAGAGGCACATAAAAAAACTAATTGGGGGACAAATAAATTTAAAAAAAAAAAAAAAAAATTCTCAAAAATCAGTGGGGGCACTTGCCCCCACTCGCCCCCTCGTAGATCCGTGCCTGATGGCAAAACTCGGTGTTGATAATTGCATAGAAAATGTTTGATCAAATGTTGATGAGGAAAAAATGGTGTTATCTACTCCTGTTTTAAGTTCAAATTGTGGGTTCTCTTTGAAGTCAAACAAGGAGGAGATCATGTTAATGTGTTGTGTTGAAAATGGGTAGAAAACTGTGAAACTATTTTTGGTTACAATCAAAATAGTTCTGTTTCTTTGTGATGATGAAAATTTTCAGCACCTCAGTTGGGAGCAGTCATTAATTGTGAATCAAGTCAACAATTATTACTCTTTGTTAACGAGTATTGAACCTCTCTTTCATTTCATTCCATTTAGAAATTCTAGGGGCCTGGGAAATCTGCCTGGTTTTGATTGATAGTATAATTAATGTTATAAAATACATTTTTAATTTTGATTGACTATAAAATATTGTCTGTATCTAATCTCTTCATCAAGTTGATTGAATTTTCGTAGAAGTTTATTTTCAGGGTGAATATGGGTAGATAATCTCTAGATCACCAAGAATTTTCTACATTGAGGTCCATTGATGGGAAGAATCAAGTCCTTTGCTTCCAACAATTCTACTCCTTTAGTGCTGTTGGAGTATTTAAGTGTTGCATTCTATATTGCTTCCAATAACTTATATTAGATGTTTATTTAGATATTACTTTAATAAAAGCAATCAATATTACTTTTGGTATGATCACACCGTACCAATAGTTACAATTATAAAACAGAGGAAATTTTTCTATGAACAAAGGTACCACTACAACGATAGCAAGCTTTCCAAATTGCAGGCTAAAATACCAGTTGACAATTCTACAGGTGCGTGCAAGAGCTATATCCTTGAACACCTTTTGGTTCATTTCTCTATTGAATAGGAGTGAGGTGAGGAAACTATATTTTGCAATCAGGATGATGTGGCATTGTCAGAGGAAGTTTTTTATAATCTTGAGATACATATAAATTCTTTAAAAATTTCATCGTTCTTTCGAGATCACACAACGTCGTCTTGATTGCAAAAATCTAATTTTTTAACATTTTTTTTATAGAATAGAGACATTTATGTTCCAAATTATAAAATTCTTGCTATGCTTGGCATGATCAAAGTTTATTGATCCTACAAAACATTTCAATGTAACAGTCCAATCATTTCTTGAACTACTGCAAGTAATTTGGTTAGAAAGACAATGGTAATTGGTCTTTTTCTTATTTGATCAATCAAAATGGTAATTGCCTTCAATATTGACAACTTGGGGGCATTTGTTGCCATTTTAATTTAATTACATGTTTAGATTTTGTGAAATATGATATATTTTCATTCAAACCTCCATGGAAAGATCAGAAAGCGCGAAATTCAGTATAAAGCACGCTTCTACTGAGACACGTGGCAAAATGGAACATCTGTGATTGTAACACGTGTCAAAATAGAATACGTGACAAAATCTTTATATTTGGATAAATCACAGTCAACACCTAAAACACGATTCTGATATCCAAAATCTTTCAAATGCAAGTTTTTTTTAAATCAGATTATTTGATTTTATCGGGTTTTTGTGTTTGCTTGGTTTCTAATACCCTGGCCCAAGCGCAACCGAAGTTTTGATCGGACTAAAAATTATGAATCCATGGGCTATCCATTTTCTAATATCCTGGCCCATAATAGCCCATGTTCCAAAATTTTCGGATTGGGCTCGGGTTAGCCTCACCCCAAGGGAAGTTATTTAAGGTAAGCTAGACTATGAATTTGTGTGGGTTTTTTTTTTTTTTTTTTTTTTTTTTTTTTTTTTTTTAAATTGGGTCGTTGACCCTTTTTATTTATTTATTAATCCATGCCCGAAGGCTACATGACTGACCCAATAGGGTTAACCAAACCAGACCCGAAGGCTACAATATTGTTGCTACTTAATGTCCTCGTCGCCTTCATCTCGGCCTCCATCTCGCATAGAGACTTGTTTTCGCTCCGGTCCATTGCCTCCACCTTGCATGAAGACCGCTTTCGCTTCTCTCTGATCTAGTCATTCAATACCTAATAATCGGGCGAAAACTCATAAAATCCTAACTAGTGAGTCTCGAACCCGCGACCTCTCACAAAGAGAGTGGATGTCCGACCAACTAAACTACAATTGTGCAGATGTTTATATTTATATTTACATCAACATTGCGTGGGTTATTTATATTTTGGATACACATAATATAAGATGTAACATTCCTTACTTTTATGAAGACAGGAAAACTTGGACGGTTGACTTTAGAGTAGAAAGATTTTGGATACTTTGTTTCTTCATGTGCCAAATGCATTATTTCTTCATGTGCCTTTGTCCTATATCCAATTCGTCAATGTTGTTCACCAAATATAGAAAAGATTTTGGATAAATTTTGGTTTTGTTTTGTCTTCTTTCAAGCCAATTTATAGAAAAGTTTATTGAACTTACCCCAAATATGTTTGGCTAATTACAGATACCCCGTAGATTATCTGTTAAAGATTCTCTAAGATTTTCAAAAATACCTAGAATGCCCTCTAATAAACAAACCTTAGGTGCATGCCTCGCCACCACCACTGTTTCCTTTTGGAAAATTCTAAATGTCGAGGATTTGGGCGAGGAAAACAGCGAGGGAAATGAGGTGGACGGGGTGGAAACCGTCCATCCTCCTCGGGATGTGCGCGTGAAAAGTCAACGCTCACATCCCGAGGAGGATGGACGGTTTCCACCCCGTCCACCTCATTTCCCTCGCTGTTTTCCTCGCCCAAATCCTCGACATTTAGAAAAGCTCATTGCTTCTTCTTCCAATTCTGCACAACAAATTACTTACAATGGGACTCCATACATAGTATCTACCTTATCATTTTGGTATAAAGACAACAATGATGTACGTGCTTCGATTCGAATAGGTTGCGTTTTGGTAGTGGTAGAGGTGGTGTTGGTGTTTAGTTTTATTGTGATTTGCAGACCGCTTGGATTAGTGGCTGCGATCATGTTATTTACTTATCAAGAACCTTAGTTTGGTTGGGCACCATGCACGTACGGCATCCTCAATTAGAGGGTACTCTGGGTATTGAAAATTAAACTGGAAGGTATTGTAATAGTTTGAACAACAGAAACTGCTATAGTATGGGGGTGACCCTATTTATTATGGTTTTGGGGGTGGTGCTTCCACATTTAGCTAAACATATTTGGGGAATGAATGTGTTCAAAATCTTTGTCGTTCCAAGTCAAGTTTACAAGTTTCTTCCTAGTTTACATGTCTCAACTGTTGCTGGTGTATATGTCAACACAACTGATGATTCCATTTCCATAAATGCTCAATAAAGCTATTAGAAACTAAACACAAGATCCAAGTGAACAAAAGGCACTAATTATATCAAATGATGATGAAGTTCAGGAGCTCTTTACCAAGATTACAGGGATGGTTATCCACTACATTCTTTCCAACCTCCCAAGATAGGCACATACTACCCGTTGCATCAAGCGGTACATCTGATGTCCATTTACCCCAAGTATCTTTGAATATCTCCACTACATCAAATACATCAAACAATAATCAGTTCAATATTTCCCAATCTCCTCCCCCCTGGCCATCATCATCTTCACGTTTTACATGGCACAAAATGCTATTGGGCATGTCATTTGGTATCCCAGTAGCACTGCTAAGTGTTTCATATGACTATGCTGAGGGTCTTCTTGTACCTACCAAACTCTTCGCCTCTAAACCAAAAATGTTTGAAGTTTTCATCACCTTGGATGCTTTAGCATTCACAGCTTCTGTGATTGGAATTCGGCTTCAATCTACGGTGCATAAAGGGGCAAGCAAGTTTCTAGGAGTCTTTGCATTTGCTTGTTTGATGCTTGCTTTCTATATGATTCTTTATGTTCTCATCCCAAGCTACTTAAAGTGGCTTCCATATCTACTCCTCTCTATGATTTTGGCCGTGTTCTTATATATATCTACACTTCCACAGGCAGAGATGCAGATTGATAAAGACGAAGGCTAGCTCAAGAGTTATTTAGAAAGTCTGACTCGCTTTGGATTAATGAGAGAGAACCTGAACCATTTGAAGTTTTTTTTTTTTTGGTTATCTATGAATATGCCAACATCGTGGAAGGCTTTATTTTTCAATAAATTTTCAAGTTTGTTTTCCTTGATATATATATATATATATATGTTAGCAAGCATTGGTGAAGAGTTAAGGGTATTTATCGCTCCTTTATACCCTTCACTCATAAAGACGAACTTGGTTTTGGTTATGTTTGCTGATCAGGCCCGCTCTCTACCTTTCATCATCCTAGAGATGAGAAGTATGATAATCTCGAGGATGTCTGGCTCTCTAAAATTTGGGATTATTGTGAAAAAAAAAAAAAAAAACCAAAGGGAGAATTAATTGAATAGAATATTGGAAACTGCTGCCGGAGAAAGGCATTTGTACTAAAGCAAAGAGCTTTCAATGAGATTTGGGAATGGTCACAGGCTTTTTAGCTTTTATTCCCAAAGCAGAAAGCAGCCCACTGTCACACCATGATAACGAAAATTATTCCATTTCTAATCTTTCTTGATGTATATACGAATTCTCCTGGACCTGTAGAATTGTCAACTGGTATTTTAGCCTGCAATTTGGAAAGCTTGCTATCGTTGTAGTAGTACCTTTGTTCATAGAAAAATTTCCTCTGTTTTATAATTGTAACTATTGGTACGGTGTGATCATACCAAAAGTAATATTGATTGCTTTTATTAAAGTAATATCTAAATAAACATCTAATATAAGCAATATAGAATGCAACACTTAAATACTCCAACAGCACAAAGGAGTAGAGTTATAGGAAGCAAAGGACTTGATTCTTCCCATCCATGGACCTCAATGTAGAAAAATCTTGTGAAAATTTGGGATTATTGTGAGAGGTTCAATACTCATTAACAAAAGAGTAATAATTGTTGGCTTGATTCACAATTAATGACTGCTCCCAACTGAGGTGCTGAAAATTTTCCATGCTGTGCTAGGAAAAAATTTCTGGTTCCTGAGCATCTTCCTGCAATTTTGATGTCTTACCCTTTTGTAGCACACTTTCCCTAGGCCTTTCCACCCTCCCTCATAACTGCAAACTCTTCATTCGTGCTGCTTGAGTGTTGAAATCTAGCCCTTGTCATCTAGTTTCCTGTTTCATGGAACAAACGAAGAAGCACTAATTAGCAATCATTACCTAACCAGTTGAAAATTTACTGGAGTGGTGTGATTTGAGGTTCTTCTTTCATGTTCTCTACTTGTTTTTACCATTAAGTGGCAGTTTAGCTCAATATACCTTTGAAATCTGACATTTCCTTTTCTTTCTTAGGTTTACCCAAACCCAAAAAAATGATTATTTTCATTCATGATGAATGTTCAACAATGCAAAGTTTTCACTTTAATCACCTCATTATCATCCAACAGACCAACACCAAACACATTGAGCATTGCCTAGAGTTTCAGACCCAAAGGCAAAAATAATGGACACAGAGATGAAAAGCAAATAGTACTAAAAACTGATTAAATGAAATAAAACCAATGAAATTGATTTGCTAATAATAGAATGTAAAGGCTATTGAAATTTTTTCCATTTCATTCTCACTATCAAAGAGAAACATAACTATTTTGATTGTAACCAAAAATAGTCTCACAGTTTTCTACCCATTTTCAACGCAACACATTAACAAGATCTCCTCCTTGTTTGACTTCAAAGAGAACCCACAACTTGAACTTAAAACAGGAGTAGATAACACCATTTTTTCCTCATCTACATTTGATCATACACTTTATATGCAATCACCAACACTGAGTTTTGCCATTACCTAGTGTTAGTTTAATATCATCCCCACCAACTTCATGAATCCTTTAACATTCCCAAACCTTAACTCTTACAATTCTCAAATTATTACGATCCTAGTCATGAATTTTTCCCTCCTATACAGCTCAGACTTTTGAGAGAATTTGTTGGTTCATGACAACTGGTATCAGAGCCAAACCCCACATCCAATGTTTGATTCCCGACAGGAGCGACCTATAGGCTGGATTAAAATAAATTAGAATTATATATGAGCATAGTGCTAAGTTGTTGAATGCTGATAGGTGAGAGAAGATAGAGTGATCGACGAGGATGTCGACTTTGAAAGCGTGGGGCAATGTTACGATCATAGTCATGAATTTTCCCCTCCTGAAAGCTTTTGAGAGAATTGGTTGGCTCATGACACAAATTCAAACTCCCCTCCTACCAATTCAAATTCATCAAACAAACCAACCCATACATCAAAACATCTCTCTCAAACAAATCAAAGAATGAAAACAATAATACCTCGTCATAGGGCCATGTGAAATTATCAGCTTTTCTCAGCTTTCTTTTAATTATTAATAAATCCACCTTTAACAGCATCCTTAGGGCCATGTGAAATTATCGCACAAACTACTACATTGTTCCTTCTCCTAATTTATATCCCCTTACTCTAGTGAAAAACTAGCAGCCCTTCTAGGCGTCGAGGAAAGGGGTGAGGGATAAGTATTACCACTCATCTCTCTCGAGATTCATGAAGTTGCACATCTCAAAGGTACAATCGCCCCATCTCGAGGGAAATGAGCAGTCACACCCACCCCCTCGCCATTTAGAATTTTCCATCTTGATGCACTTTGTAAGAATTCCTAACGAATGACCATGAGAAGGAACGCAATTGCACTTAAGTATGGGGATTTAGGAATGTAAAACCAATCAAGAATAAGAACATATTAAAGTGTAAGCTGCATTTAAAGATAGTAGAATTCAAAACTGTATAAGTTATTTTCTCTTTGTTTTAACAAAATCCTTGAAGACTGGGCTCTACCAAACAAAACTTTTGTCAAGTCGATCTCTTTAAAGACCGCGGAAAGTTGGCATTGTCAGATTCTTATCAAGTTCACTTTACAGTTCGAAGAGTTATACTACTACAAGTGAGTCAAGTCGTTCGCCTTCTTGAAATGCCGAAATTACATTTTTGCTCCTCCTCTTTAACAACCTTTTTGGAAGTATCTTTTATTTCCAAGCTGAATCCTGTTCTCCCAACTTTTGGTAGCAATACAACTCCGTCGTAACTGAGCAGAAACACACTATACCCTGCCTACTGCTAGCCAGAAGCTCTTTGGTGTTGCTGTTTTTGGCGCCACCTTCATGTTTAGCGTTAGTTTGCTATTCAATACTTCATTTTCATTTCTAATTCAGTCAAGCGTTTGTTCAAACAAAATTGGATTAACTTCCGGCAAATAGAGCGTCAAGACTAAAAATGGAAAGGGTATATGAGTGAAATGGCTAAAACAAGGACGGAGGTTGAAGTCACGGGCACGGTCTGCCATTACAAAAAGGCAATTGTTACTTAAAAAAAAAAAATTTACCCTTTCTAGTAAGTCAAGTCTCTTTTATTTATTTATTTATTTTAATTCAAAAACTCTTTGACTACTGCTAACATCAAACAATTTCCAATATCCTTCGTAAAAATCTCGACCATTTTTTGCTAAGAATTTGCGTGTACATTTTTGTTGTTTTTATAGACGCGCCCACTAAAGCTCGTTACGTTCCCCAAGTTTTTTATTTGATTTCTAATAGCCTAGTGTGATCTACCTGACCGTACTAAAGCTCGTTACGTTCCCCAATTTTATAGACGCGCCCACTGCATGTACTTTGTTTAGGGAGTTGGGTTTTGACACTTTCATAGGATCTTGGCATTCCTTGATATAAGAATGTCTCTCTTTGTAATTTGTTTCCCTTTCTTTCATTAATAAACCTCTTCGTGTTTGAACCAAAAACAAAAAAAAAATCTACCTGACCGTCCTCCCCTATGGAGTGATTTGGTGGAAGAAAAAAAAAAAGGTTTATCTATCTAAAACAGGTGATTTGGTGGAAGATTAATGAGAGAAAACCTGAACCAAAAAGATAAACAGCAACCTACATTCAATTTGAAGATTTTTTTGTTTTTTGTTTTTTTAAATTTTAAACAAGGAGGTGAACCAAGAATCTTTCTCTCTTTCAGTCCGTCAAGAAGTCAGGGTGCCTGGGTTATCGTGTTCCCTCCAAGTACAGGTGCGTTCCTTCTCATTTTCTCCTCTGTCTCTGTCTTTCTTTTTACTTTATTTTGTTTTTCTCTCTCCTTGTTCCTCTCTTTTCTTCCTTATTTTCTTTGCAATCTCTACAAATCAGCACCTCAGTTCTACAAATCAGCACCTCAATTGGGAAGCCAACAATTATTACTCTTTGTTAATGATTATTGAACCTCTCTTTCATTTCATTCCATTCCATTAGGTTTGATTGATAGTCTGTTTAATGTTACAAAATACATTTTTAATTTTGATTGACTATAAAATAGTGTCTGTATCTAATCTCTTCGTCCATTCTATATTGCTTCCAATAACTTATATTAGATGTTTATTTAGATATTACTTTAATAAAAGCAATCAATATTACTTTTGGTATGATCACACCGTACCAATAGTTACAATTATAAAACAGAGGAAATTTTTCTATGAACAAAGGTACCACTACAACGATAGCAAGCTTTCCAAATTGCAGGCTAAAATACCAGTTGACAATTCTACAGATCCAGGAGAATTCGTATATACAATCAAGAAAGAATTTTCGTTGTCATGGTGTGACAGTTGGTTGCTTTTCTTTTGGACTAAAAGCTAAAAAGCCTGTGACCATTCCAAATCTCATTGAGACCATTCCAAATCTCATTGAAAGCTCTTTGCTTTAGAACAAATGCCTTTCTCCGGCCGCAGTTTCCAATATTAAAAGCTCGTTGCTTTAGTATGGTATATTGATTTTAGAGTTTTTAGTTTAATGATTGAGATGTGGTGAATGATATTACAAAATCTTTACAAATTATAGAATCTTGTAAAGCACACTTTTCCTGTATGGCAAAATCTTTAATCTTTGACCTAAAACATGTGTCTGATTCCTTCTTTAACCTACCTCTCTTCCACGAAGCATCTTAACTAGTAGAGTGTCCAAATTCTCTGTCATCCACCCACATCCAAACCCCCACCTCCACAAGAACAAGTGAACAAGAGTCAGGCTTGCTTTTTGGATCAATAAGAGAGGACCTATAAAGCACGCTTCTACTGTAACACGTGGTAAAATGAAACATATGGCAAAATCTTTATATTTGAATAAATCTCAGTCAAACACCTATAACACGATTCTGATTTTCTTCGCAGTTTTTCTTAAGACAAGTTTTCTACCAAACAAGTTTTCCTTCTGATTTCCTTTGTCCTTTCTATAAAAAAATGTCTTTTTGTTATCCAAAATCTTTCTGCCTAAGTCAATAGTTCAAGTTTTATTTTTTTCTTCCTGGGTTTAAACTCATGACCTAGTGATACCATCCACCAAGCTCTAACCATTGAACTGTCATGCCATTAATTAAGATCGCAAATTTCTTATTTAGTTTCATGTTTTAAGCATACATAAAATAGAAGAATTCAATATATGCAATTAAAAAAGTCATTTTTAAAATTAATTGAAAATGTCTAAATATAGATGGGCCTATGTAACAGTTAGATCAATTAGAGGGTACTCTGGGTATTTTCTTTTTATGGAAGACTCAAAAGGTATTGTGACAGTCGGACCAACAGAAACTGCTACTGTAGGGGGTGATCATATTAATTATAGTGTTTTATTTTATCGTTATATATATATATATAATTTATTTATTTTATTTTTTTTTGTGGTGGTGGGGGTTTGGGTGTGGGTGGGGGATCCCATTAGGCCAGAACAAAAGGCCCTAAAGTATCCAAAATAGTTCTACGTATTTTCTGAAGTACTCTTCTACGTAGACTGCCTAAGTATTTTCCTACTCATTCTTCTACATATTTATTGACATTGACAGAGAGCACCTAAGGTGTGTGTGCATGTGCAAGAGTGGTTATTGAACCTAAAAATAAAGCATAAACTTCACAAGTCGTCAAAAATAAAAGTAAGGAATGTTACATCTTTATTAAGATTTTTTTTATGCATATTATTATATAATGTAAAATATCTTTTAACTGAATATTTGCCCCCGCTCAAGTTAAATCCTAGCTCCACCACAACCAACAACCGAAGTAATACAGGACTATTAAAAGGTATTTACAATTGAGGTTTCCATTCAATATCATATTTACATTCTCACATCCATATTCTACACGAGAAAAATAATGTAGTATAGAATTGCAGCCAAAATTATACTGCTCAGTCCTGCACAACCTCTGCACATACACCCTATATTTGGTGATACGTCCAATGCCTGCAAAAACTGACCTGTCGTAAGGCTTCATTTGCTGTGCAGTTGTCAAATAAGGCATTTGCTGAGAAAGAATGTGGTAAAACATGCAACTTCATTAAGTTCCGAGTAGTTTTGTGCTTAAATAAAAATTATGAGAATTAGCAAAGGAATGAGAGTTAGCACCTTCCTTGATGAACAGATTGTGATATGGCACCGCTAAACATGAAGGTGGCGCCAAAAACAGCAACACCGAAGAGCTTCTGGCTAGTGGTGCCCAGGGTATAGTGTGTTTCTGCTTTGTTACGATGGAGTTGTATTGCTGCCAAAAGTTGACCTTAGCAAAACTGATGATGGCACTAATTGAGGATTCCAGCTGCAGGCCCCTTCCTTTAACATTGTCTCGGCGGAAGTGGTAGTCTCAGTAATTGGTGCATATGGTTTATTCACTTTCTTTGGGGTTGTCTGTATAACATGTAAAGAAAGAATATTAATACACACGGGACCAGATACAATACTGAATGCATGACATAGTTCTTTGGGTAGAGTCTGGCTCAGTCACATCTATCTTGTATCTTGTACCAATGTATTACATTTCCCGACAATCAACAGTACAACCACTAAACAGTAAGTAGGTCTAGAACAAACTTGCACATACTGACTACTGGATGCAGAACTTCTTTTTATGACTTGCAAGTGTATGAGCCTCAACTTTTATGGCTGTGTTGAATTGAGGTCTAATCTTAGCGAAACCCAATCTTTGAAACTCTCAACCAAGCAACAACTAAACCAATATCTGGATGAGACCATTGGGGTTTGGAAACCTTCAACTTGTGGCTAGTCATACATGTTACCACTTACTACTAAACAAACACTAGGAATCTTTGATTTAACCTTTCCCTTAAGAAATCACAATTCTCAGATAAATGCTTGACATAGAAAAATGTTGACAGAAAAGTGGAAAAGCACAACAAAGTAATACCTTTGAGTGGTTTGGGACAAAAGTGTTCATCGCTTGCTCAATAGCACAATAAATTTCTAAAGCTTGTTGAGATTCACGAATGCATTTTATAATACGTGTTTGTTCCTTTGCCTCCACAGTTTTTGTCTTCAGGTAGAGGACAAGCTCTGAAGGTGCTGAAGTTGAGTAATCCTTCTTTCCATTTCTTAGTTCCATTGTTGCTAGGTTATCCCACAACACATCCCACAGTACTGAACATGGATCTCTCGCGGGGCTGAACTTCTTCTGTGCAATGATGTTGGATGGCAACTGTTACAATGAAAAACATGTCAGTTGGGAGAAGAACAGGATTCAGCTTGGGGATAAAAGATACTTCCATAAACAATATCGTTTCAAGAAGGTTAACAACTTACTTGTAGTAGTATAACTCTTCGATGGGTAAGAATCACAATTTTCCCTTTTCGAACTGTAAAGTGATCTTCATAAGAATCTGACAATGCGAACTTTCCGCGGTCTTTAAAGAGATCGACTTGGCCCAAAAATGTACCACACTCAGCCAGCTGTAATATAACCTTTATAGTAGAAATATAGAAGGGGGATTTAGAAACTGCCTCCTTTTAAATGATACGCCACAAGGAAATAGCCAACTAACATCACAGAGTTACAAGTAGTGCAAAAATGAAATTTAGCACAGGGGGTTAATAGCTTCCAAAGTGAGTTTAAAAAATTCATTTGTGCAAGAAGGTGAACTTATTTTTCAGTCAGTGCTCGTTTTACAAGGCAAAGGAGAATTGAGAAGTTCACAGATTCTACAAAACTCAAAAGCATTAATATTTTTACTAGTAATATAACTTTAGGTTTTCAACATAATACTCAAGTTTGGGCTATGTGGTTAAATCATTAGTCAAACCATAATAATTTGATAATTAATAATAGCAACTATCTTTAAGTGCAGCTTAGACTTTAATATGCTCTAATATATATATATATATATATATATATATATATATTTTAATTTATTATTATTTTTTTATTGTGATACTTATTCTTGATTGGTTTTACATTCCTAAATCCCTATAATTAAGTGCAATTGTGTTCCTTCTCGTGGTCGTTCATTAGGAATTCTTACAAAGTGCATCTATCTTTTCACTAGAGTAAGGGGATATAAATTAGGAGAAGGAACAATGTAGTAGTATGTGTGAAAATTTCACATGGCCCTAAGGATGCTCTTAAAGGTGGCTTTATTAATAACTAAAAGAAAGCTAAGAAAAACTACATTTTGACTCTCATTTTGTACCCTCGCTTATTATGACGTGGCATCCTCTTATTCGGTGATGTTTGAAGGTTGTAATCTCCGATTTTTCTATTGATCATTGCTCCTATGAAGTTAGGCTTTTGCCGAATCATGTCATATTTGGCATTCTTGTTGGTTTTGCATTGTTTGTTAATTTCCTTGCATCTTTCCTTTGATTTCTTGTCTTCAACATGCACAACATTTCTCACACTCCCCAAGTCTTTTTATCTTTCATCTTCCAGGGAGTCCTTTTTTATTGTTACCCTCTTGGGCCTAGCATGCCCCAAAACTTCTAAACCACAAGTTTTTTTTTGAAGAGCAAACATGGTTTTAAGGACCCCTAAAACCACAAGTAGGTTACTTAACATAAAGTAACTACACTAAGTTTTTTGTTGGTACCTGTCCTTGCGCTTTGTAGTCATCATAAGGGCGGACTAAATTATCACCACTAATTACTCGTGGAAAACGTCTCCGAAGTAGTTGTTCCTCTGAAGTAATAGCTGATACTATCTTCATTCTTACAGCATTTGCCCCTTCAGTAGTTTTGGACAGAAGATCCAGGACTCCACTCACAGGCTGTGCAGCTGCACCTAAAATTCCTTTACCAACACCCTGGACGAAACCCTCGACACCAGAAGACTTTGCACCTTCAAAAGGCTTTGTTACAATCCCACCAAATCCTCTAACAAGGGATTTGGTCAAAGCACCAGCTCCATCCCTGAAAACATGACCAGGACCCTGTGCAGCTTTGCTTTCCTGAAGAAACAAAAAAAAAAAAAAGGAGAGAGACAAACTTTATTACCCTGTAAAACAAAGTGGATAGAGTCAATGTAGTCCTCTGTTGAGCTCACCAACCACGACAAATGGGCTTGGTAGCAACAGCTCATGGGATCTTCAGGAGATGCCATAAGCCAACGGTATAAATTAGATATATCTCATTTTTAACTTCACCACACAACTTTGATAATGCCCTAAAATGTAACCCAATAATTTATAGGCTAATCATTACGTTTATACTATCAACTGTGAAATATTTTATACCTTCTACTTTACACACATTCGTCATAATATTTATACCTTCTAATTTTTTTTTTACTTTGAAAAAGCAAGAAAAAGGTAGACATTTGTATCATTATCCGGTGAGAAACAACTTTCAACTTTAGGATTACCATTCCATTGGTATTAATACCATTAACGTGGCCTACGTATATTAGGCACATGTCCTTGTTCACCATGTCAAATATTCATCTACAAAACTTACCCATTATTTTCTTTGCCGGTGCTGGTGCATGAATGTTGCACAAAAAAAATTTCATGTTTTTATTGTCGTTTTTAATCAATCAAACAAAAAGCAATATATTCAAAAGGAAAAAGTGATCAACTTTTTAAACCAGATATTTTAATTGATTTAAGAACATAACACACTAAACATTTTTAGATGGAATTCATCATAAATTTATCAAAATATTACTTGCAGTTACATTACAAAGTTTTAAAATTGAGAGAAATACAAATATCAACATGACATTCATTTGATAATTTCGAATATATTTCGGAAGAGAGGATACGTTAGGAGGTACTTAGAATTGGAAGTTAGACTTTCTTACTTATTGCCGTGTAAAAGACTCATATTATCACAAAGTTTATAAATTCCGACTGATTTGACTGACAGAGTACATGTGAAATGTCCACCAAGAAGCCTATAAAATTATTTGTATTCAACACAACACTATTAAATAGTAGTATACCTTGTGAGATGGCAGTTAGAGCTCATAACATTTCTTTCTTGTGCCTTTTTAATAATGGAGTCTTCTTCACGTATTGAGTTAATGTTATAGAAATTAATATTAAGAGGAAAATCTGTCAAATAATACATGTTGTCCTGTAAGATGATTATTTTTTTGCTCTGAAATGTTTCGAATATGAGGCGGGCCCCCTAAATCTGACATTTTGGGTTTTGCAGTAAGTTACATTTTGACAGAGTGTACAAGCAACATGAGTAAAATCTGATAAGGAGAAGCATTTGGAAAATCATAGCTGGGGGCTAGATACTCTATCCTCTAAGCCTGTATGCAGGTAAGTTTTGCTAGTCAATGATTCATGGGAGGGTTCCAAATTAAATTGCTCTTAAAAATTCTAACCTGTCTCTGCCGGCTTTGAATGAACTTCTTATCCATTGATAAATCAGCAAAACTTTTACTCATATGTCCTAGAGCACTGCTTGCATTACCAAGTATGTCAACGCCAGACAGCAACTGAAGAGGATGACTGAGAAGATCCTTCTTAATGTTTGAAATGGCAGTACTAACCATAGCACTTTGCCGCATGCATATGTTTTCATGGAATCTTTGATTAATCTTAACCTGATGAGGACACATCAAACAACTCATACTTCTGCATGAAATGCTAGCTAGCAAACCAATAAACTGATAACATTATATAGATAGATATTTGAGGGCCGCACACAAATTTATTGCAACAACTTATAAAATTTAGGTAGGGCACTTGCCCCACCCAATCCCTTGTCATATACATAAAATGTAACTTATTCAAAAGGTACACTTTACGGGCCAATTCCTTATTTTAAACTTACTACCCAAATAATCTTACTATTATAAGTCTACAACGGATGTTCCCCTGAGGAACAATAATTTTGGTCTGTCTATGTGAGTAAGAATGGGTAAATCAGAGATCCACGAAGATAAAATTAGCAACTGAAAATCCATTTTTCAAGAATTGCATCAAAATCACAATAAACACGCTGTAGGAAGGCCGCATAATGGTTATCATCAGAACCAACATGTGGTGGGCTTCATCAATTTGTATTTTAACACTTGTTTACAATGGTCCTGTAAGACAACCAAACTGTGTACGTTGGATCCTATTGAACTAGCCTGAGGAAATTACATGATCCAATGGGAACCTAAAAGTGAGTGCAAAATCACAAAAGAACAAACCCAAAACTTACTGGCATATTTTCGGTGTTTCCTAGTGCAGTCATCAAAGATGACCAAAACCCAAGTACGCCTCTTGGCCTTTGAGTTGGTGACATAGCCATTGATACTTTGATTCGAATCTCCGAGATGTTGAGAACACTATTATTCAAGGAAATCATCATTCAGAATTAGAACAATCAATCATGAGAGAAAAAGTACATGTTTTGCTATTGATTTCAACCGGAAATTATGCATACCAAATTTGTATAATGGGATCAACAGAAACAGCAGTTGTCTTTTTGTTGTATGCTCTACCCAGGTTAACCTTCTGCATCATTTCATGAAGTCGCCATATTATTGGTTCATGTATATTTACCAAAAATGCAGAATTCTCGTTCCCCTGGATCATGAAAGAAGGTTATAATTCGTAGTAAAGAGGAAGAATCAACCATTGTTCTAAAAAGTTCAATACTAAGAGAAAGTATTGAAGAAGTCGCGTACCACATGGAAACCAATATAAGGGTAGAGACAAAGATCTAGTGAACCATTGGATTGCATTGTTAACGACAGTTTTAAGATGTAATCAAGCTGTTCTCCAACTTTTTGGGGCCTGAAGAGAACAGGCATTGGAGATAATGGCAATTGATTATCCACTTGAATTGCTTGCATGTGTAACTTGAACCTGTCATACAAACATATTATTAAATAAAGCTTGCCATTCACAACAACAGTATACTATTGAATAACCTTCTAGATAATGTATATCAGGGAATCTAAGAACCCTGACTATAGCTATAGAGGCCAATTGTCATTTGATATACAAAAGGCTTACCTAGAGATTCCAGATCCCAAACCAGTTGAATGTGAAAGCAAAAGATTTTGCACTGATAAATAAAGTATCTCTTCCGGTGTATGATCAATGACAGACAAGCCTAGCTCCGCAAGCTCGAGTAGTACGTGGAATTCACTACCTGTAGGAGGAAGTGATTCTGGATATTCAGAATCAGATTTTGAAAGTTTAGACACGGATGAAGGACTTCTGGACATAGTCAATGGTGGTTCATTGCTTGGCATCAAGTCACTAATCTTTATGATATTAGTCTTCTCTTCCTTTGAAACAGTAACTAGTAAAGCCCTTCCAGGTCCTCCAATTACATTAATTGGCTGATGGTCAAAAACCTCATCAATATTATATTTCAAGGACTTTGAAGGGTCAGTTCCATCAACCAGCACTTCCAGTAATCGCTGCCTGCTCAGATCTTCCCAACAAAATGAAGCAGCCGAATTAGGCAAAAGAGACTGCCAAGAATCACTAGTACCATCTACTTGCCGAAAGCGAATTGGCAGAAACAAAGAACGATTCTCAATCCTGTTTCACAGTAAAAGAGTTAGCATGGGAAATATCAAAGTTAAGAATATAGACAGTCATACACATGACCCAAAAAAGGGACAAAAGCTGATTTCGGTACTTTGTTACTTTTTATAATTTTTTTTTCATTTATTTAATTTTATTAAAACTCTATATTCAATTTAAACAAACAAACAAAAAACCTTCTCTCTCGATACCATCCTCAGCACCAACCACACACACCACACGTCCAAACACACAAAACCATAAACAGAAGGTGAAGAAACCTCAGATATTCCTGGTTAAATCTCCTGACCTCAACACCAACCACACACGTGCAAAAACACAAAACCACAAACAGGAGGTGAAGCCACCTTAAAATATTCCTGGTTAAAATGTCCAACAACAATTTTTGTGACCAAGCTTTTACCTGTAAGGGCTGGAGAACGTGGAAAGGCGGAAAATAACTTCATAGCGAGAGCTATTCGTACCACCACGTACTTCTACTCTAAGATACAGATGTTTGCTTCCACAATCACTCCTCAAGAAGACAGACATAACACCTTCAAGTCCAATGCTAAACGGAGAACTCCATTTGTATCCATCCAAACGCAGCTGAAACAAAGAAAAAAAATTTCCATCAACGATCAATTACATAAATGCATAGTTTTTGGGTTATTCATCTTGTCATATAATGAAGGTATATATTGACCTTCAATAGCTCAACCCTGCCAGCAGACTTCCATTGAAATAGTTTTGGAGGATCAGTGGGATGAAACCATTCTTCTGATTCAGAATGACATTGCTGCAAAGATATACTCCTGCCAACCCTATTGATAAATACACATTGTGGCTGGAAATGAACAACCTGCATTCAAGTCAACTTTAGGAACTGCATATATCAAAGATATATGCTCAGAATGAGAAGCAATAACATAATCACAATTTCAAGAAATAAACATAGAAAATCTTGTAGAGGATCCTACAAACAAGAAAAGGGGAGCATTCAAATGTAAGATGTTCTATTTAAATTGCAGTTCTATTTAAAAGAGAGAGAGAGAGAGAGAGAGAGAGAGAGAGACCCAGACAATCTGCGAACCCAAAAATAAGAGATTTTTGTTTAGTCACCGTTTTTTTAAACAGGGCATGAACTCCAAATCCCCCTCCCCCCTCTTCCCCAAACCCATCACCGTTTGCTGCAGCTGCCACATCCACAACCCTTGATTCAGCCACCCCCATCCACCACTAGACCTGAGTCAGTCACACGCAACCTTCCCCCACCCCAAAAAAAAAACTTCATGAAGAGCAGTATGTGCCAACAGACCACTACTACTGCCACGATCAACCACCATCTCTACCAGAAACCCTTATGAAGCTAGGTGGCATGTTACACAGGCCACATATAAACTGGGACTTAAATACACCAAGTTTTTTTCTTAAACAACTGTCCCTCGCACACCATCCCCCTCCAAAAAAAATTAAGAAATAAATAAATAATGAAAGAACACAATCCTCAAGGTCCATGAGGAAGAAAACTAAAATGGTATTGATAAAAAACGATAGTTCCCCCTAGCAATACTTGATGTAGACTTTTGGGGGGAGCCAAGAAAAAATATTTAAATGTTTCCTTTGGCCTTGAAGGCTTTATTCGTAGCCTAACAGTTATGTGTAACCTAAGAAAGAAATAAATCGGAAAAATAAAATATTTTCCAACTCGAAAATGATGTGTGACACCCACACGTGCATCCTTATAAAAAGGAATAGACGGTACAACTATTAGATTCAGGTGTGATTCTCGAGATATTATCACACTAATTGATTCTTTATAAACAAGGCCTAGAACTATTAGGTTCACATCATTCTCTTTTATTTATTTTTTAAGTTATTTGTCCGTACTATAGTGTCTTGTTAAAATGCTGGGAGTGAAAGTTGAATGCTGAGTATTTTTGTAGAGATTGAGATTATTTGCTAATGTTTATACATTTATGCCGGAGTTACTGGTTTACATGGTTATTGACCAACAGCTAGGGTAGAAGCTTACCAGAGTACCAACTAGCACAAAAAGTCGAAAAAGCAGGTGTGAATCAGGTCAATATTTCATTATATAGGTGTATTGATGAATTCCTTCTGCTAAAAGCATATTCCATGGAATGCAACACATTTCATAACTTAGTGATTAGAGAACTTCCAGCCAGCTAAATGTCAGTTTAGTAATATAATATGATGACATAATACATCCTGCCGCATTACCACAAAATTACATGTTAAGTCAAAAGAGATGAACCTTTGTTCTGTCTGACGTTGTGTCAAGTACTGCTGAAAGCTTGTAATAAGAACCATCTGACGCATATGCCTTTACATCAACTCGTTCCTGTGCATGAAACGGAATTTCTCATGAGCTTTGATAAAATGATTCAGAAAACTAATCACCTGAATCAATAATTAGGGGGTAACTACTGGTCTTACCTTATTTTCCAGCTCAAGAAGAGAAATTCCAGGACTGTAATATTGAGAATGACGAAGAGCAACAGATATACCCACCCTCGGGGATATATATGCTTCATTTCTAGATTGGAATGGCGTAGCATTGCCACGATAGTCTTGCGGTGATAGCATGATGGGGGTGGAACTGAAGTCCTCAATACTTTCTAGTACTTGAGTATTTCTCCTTGCACCTTGGACTCTCCTATCATTGGGATTGGCAGGATTCTTCAGGGCCAGCTTTGCAGACTTAACCGCTCGAGAGAGTGAAAGGGAATCGATCTCGTCAGTTTCTGAAGGTTCAACCTCTACTATACGATATGCCAATTGCAGAGCTGAATCATTGCTAATCCAATATGGAACGAAGAACCTGATGGTCTTCGGTGCACCATCAGTACCACCCATATCACGCTCAACACTCACACGCAATTTCCTGCACATACACTGATTGCTGTCAGATAACAGAAGATTTGTAAATATAGTTATAGTTATAGTTTCCTAGATGTGTACAAAAGCTCCCAAATGGTTTTAAGATAGATCTCCGCACTAAAAAAGCCTTGCCCCAAATGTCTATCAAGACTGTACGAGGAAAGGAGGAATGGGGAGTGAGATTCTAGAGCCTTTCAAGTATTTTCCATTTCAGAGGCTCACATGGATATCTTCCTTGGCCATCAGACCATAAATGAGCTTGAATGTGGACCTAACCTAACATAAATTGTTCTTTAAGTATTAAGAATTCAGCCTGCTGAATCAAACCGTTACCTTTACTTTTTACTCATCTCTTATAGTCAATAAATCAACAGTCTTCAATTGGTGGTGATAAGCATCATAGGGAGTAAACCAGGGGTATAAACGGATCAGATTCAGATTGGATTATCTGAAATTTGATAAGGACACAGGATATCTGATCCGATCTGATTTTTTTTTATGTAATATTACAAATTCAAATCAACAAGAAATCTGATCCAATCCGAATTTTTATTTAATAGCGTACAAATCCAAATCTGAAACAAGTAAGCTGTGCTCCTGTCCAAAAAGAATCTGATCCGAAATCACTTAAAATTGAAATATTAAAAATCAAATAAACATATAATATTCTTGGAATTTGTTTATAGTAAGGTTCTCAAATGACCAAGAAAACACCTTTTTCTTTAGTATTAATACCCATTACTTAGAAATTTTCAAGCCAAATTGTAAAAAAAATTGTAAATATATATGAGTATATCCACTTGTAAAAATTGTATAAAAGTATGCCCACTGACCTATTACTCTGACGATGAACCATCCAAAAGGATGAATGACCAAGAGAAGATAGGTCAAAGATCAGAACAGGGTCCTGAAAAATCACAGGGAAATATGAATAAGGAAACAGTTCTGCTAAGTATCAACATTAATGATCACACTAGAAATGGCATTTTAGTTACCTTTTCCAGAACCCAACCACCTTGAACAAACAACGAAAGAAATAAAGGCTTCCGCACATCGGCCGAATAGATATGAATGCTCTTCCGAGATGAGATAATACCAGTTTGTCGCTCAACACTCTTTCCATCTCTCCCTCTCTCCCAGATTGTGAATTCTGCAGGGCAAGGAAGTCTATTCTCTAACTTCAAAGGAGAATTAATAGATATCTTCCAATCATAAACAGGTGCATTTAGTTCAGTGTGAAGAACTGAAGCATCTGTCCCAATGCTGAGCCAGAAAAAATGTTTACTATCTGCACTTGGATTACAATAGAAAATGATATCTTTTCTCTCCAGCTCATTTAACTTAAAATGAGAACTGGGCATTGTATTCCGTTGCTGCATGGTATTTTGTCGAGCAAGTGAACCTTGAGCAGAGAAAGATTGGTCACTAGCAAGAGCATAACCTCCTGTGGGAACAGGATGCCCCCATGAGTATTGGGGTTCAGGATATTCAACATGAGGACGGACTTGCAAGCATAGATCAGAATCCCATTTCAAACTGCTCCAAGGTAAAACCGCTGAGGATCCTGGACTTAAGGCAATAGAAAAATTACTCATGTTATTATCTACAGTTATCCTTTGCCTTGTACGAATCCAACGCCTTCGGCGGGCAAAATCAAGGGATGTCTTTTTGCATGACTTTGAAGAATTTGGAGGCCATTTCAAGCTCTGATAGTCAGGTCCATACGCCCAGCCATCACTGTCCACAAATTGTGATTTATCAACAGTCCAAGGGGATGCCCATCTCCATCCCGGTGGAAGTGCTGGCTCAAAGAACTCCTACAATAATGCAAACACAAGTGTAAAGTTGACTAGCTACAGCTGAAATTTTCAGAACATAATAGTGATATAAAACATATATAGATTGCTCTCACCTTGGAGGAATATGAAAAGTCCCTGGTACTCCAGTGCTCAGCATCATTACCATGGTAGTGCTGGTTCTCAAAAACTTCTTCCACCACCATATCATCCGAGATAGTTTTGGGAGTTGATGAAGGTGAACTATGAAGCATAGAGACAGAACACATAGAGAGATCAAAAGTAACGTCTGAATCATTTACAACTGTTGCCAGCCCCCTGACGATTGCATGTTTCTTTCCATTCTTCATCACAACTTCCAAGGCAAGGAAATCCTCTTTCAACATTTTTGGTACAACAGACAATGGTAGCAATGTTCGGAAGCTCTCCCATGGCCCCTCTTTGTCAAAACCAATACAGAACCCCTCATCCCTCTCAAATCCGTCACCACTAACCATCTCTCTCTGGAAGTTTGCAACTATTTTCCTTTCAAAATAGGATGTTGAGATCAACAAATGTCCATTATCATTCCCATATTCATCAGTGTTCAACTGCCCCTGACAAACAATTATGGAATAAGCATGGTGGACTGTTATTGACTAGATAAGAAAAGAAAAAAGTAGAAGCTTTTATTAACAAGAGATGTCGAGCACTTAAATGACACCCACAAGTACATTTTGTGCTCATGCATGCATAAGAGAGATAAACTCACCCTTTTCCTTAGCGGGTATGATGCTATATTTTGTTTATCTAATGTTGCGTGTAACATCCTTACTGACGAAACTTTTTTCAGTGTACTTGCACCATGTCCAACAGAAATAGAAAAGGCACCAACAACTTCACCTGTATAAACCGAAAAGCATATCATCTATTCAATAGAAATAGGAAAGGAAGATCCTAGTTGCATATCCCACCCCCCTTCCCCAGTGACCCCCCTTAAATAGTTGCATGTGATTCTACTACTAACACTATACAATACAAGTTTTGCATGAGAATCAACTAAATATTCTTTTCTTTTTTCCTCATCAAGAAACTTAAAGCCAAAGCAAAGGAAATGCCATCGTACTAGTTCCCTAACATATGCAATTCAACTTGAATAGCAAAATTCGATAATGAAAGAAATTGAACAGCTTCAATCCTTTGGCCAAAGGAAATTCCTTTTTCCCAAAATCAACTCATGTAAGATCTCCCATTATAACACTTTGAAACATAGATCAAATTAATATTCTAACAAAGACATACCTTTCCCAGCTTTGGCTGCAAGATTTGACACCTCGGCTTCCAACCTAGCAAGCCCCTACAGCAAAGCACACCAAACAAAACAAGTTGTAATAAGTTAAAAATATTAAGTTGCCAAGAATAAACACAAATTTCTTAGAAAGGAAAGCCCTCTATTTGCATTCAATGTACATATCAGTTTATCAAGAATTATAGTTGGAACAACTAGTAAGGAAATGAGCCGGACCATTACAGTACATGTCTTATAAACCGATGGGCCGGTGTTGCACATTTTTATGTAGAAAATGGGTACTAGTCAATAGCTGTTACAACAGTTAAGCCAGAATTTTTTTTTTTTGAAACGTAGCCAGAAAATTTATTTATTATTATCAGTTAATGTATTTATTATTTTTTAATATCTCATACTGTAGTATGCGATGTGATTTCCCTGGAAAAACAAATAAATAAGTAGAGACGTGATTTTGTTATTTAACATTACAAATGTCTCATTAGTTCCATTGTTTTTTTTTTTTTTTTTTTTTAAATCAAACAAAACATTAATTTTATTGCAAAAAAACACCATTCAGTGAGAGAGAAGCTCACTAAAGCAAAAAAAGCTCGCATACAAGATACCATTACACAAAAATAGAACTATCCCCTAAGATCATAAAATCCTCCAAGCGAAGGTCGTCTGCTATATCCGCTATAATGGCCACATTGATTTCACTTTCACTTGGAGGATGAGATGTTCAATTGGACATGCTTTCCCTTTAGAAATTATTGAGGTTAAAGTAGAGCTCCTTTAATTCCATGTGATCTAAGCGATGGCATGTGGTATACGCTTCCAAAGCCACTTCCCCATTTCTAGGCTCCTTGCATTCCGATCACTCACCCATTGTTTGAAGCTTCCATGTATCATTTTGCGATTTCAAATTCATTGAAGAAGTGTACCCAAATAAATTCGGAGATTGTTTGATCTGTGCTTCCATCTATCACATTGCACAATCCACAATCCCCTTCTACTTGATGTTTCTTGTTTAAAGCTTCCCTTAGCTAACTAATGCTAACTATATAACAAAGCCTACTACTAACTACATGGCAAAGCATATTCTGGGACGTACTTTTGCCACCCAAACTCTACTAAAAACATTATGCCTGCGATCACTCTCAAATTTCAACATTAAGCTACAATATCAAGCATTGTTTATAAAAATGTGAGCTTAAGAACCTTATAGCGAGACTCACACCTTTAAGCCTTTTGTACTTTTCATCATGTTATATTTATTTTAGCTACGAGATATAGTTTTAAATTACTTTTTCTAATAAAGTAATAAAATTTGGACAAGTTAAACTCAATTTTAAAATCTGGGAGGTGGCATCCAAGCTGTATATGTTCTTCTCTCAATCAAAAATAAAAAGGCTTTAATAGTTAACCAACAAGCTTTTGATGTGTAGTATTTCCGCTTAAATGTCTCACATCACACCCAAATTTTAAAAGCATTTATCTGAGTTTCTAAATTAGTTAGAGCAATAACATTCGAATTATGTGTCTTGTGAAAAAAAAAAATTATGAATATGTGATTAGACTTGAGGATGTGGAATTATAGATTATAGCTAACTATCTATTTTACTTTATTATATAATTTTTTCATAATTTATTTAGAATCTGCTTGTTTATCTCGAGTCAAAACACTAGCATGAATATGTAAAGGAAATACATGAACTAGAGATGAACATATAAACAAAATACATGAACGGAATTGCAGGTTGAAACAGAAGTTACCTTTCTAGGAACTTCGAATATGAAAAGTTCATTCCATTTGGCAGTACCCTCTTTCAAGTCATTAGAGTTGGATATGAGAGGTTTCACACACTTTGTTCTAGCACTCTGCGGAAAAAGCTTTTGTTTGATCTGTTGCATGGTTATCAACAACAAGACGTAATGCGCAAAAGAAGTTATGCCCATTTCC
Organism: Berberis thunbergii; assembly: GCA_003290165.1. NCBI lineage: Eukaryota > Viridiplantae > Streptophyta > Magnoliopsida > Ranunculales > Berberidaceae > Berberis > Berberis thunbergii. The sequence goes on along the minus strand of QNQO01000818.1, from coordinate 426,562 downwards.
ATCATCAACAATTGGAAGACCCTGCAGAAATTAGACAGCTATGGTCATGTTTTTTCCACAGAGAAATTTTCCCAGTGACATAATAACTAGAGCTTTGTCTACAACCTTGGACTCAAATATCTTGACGGCAACATAATAGCGGTTTTCCCTTGATTCATTTGCACTATTTAACCGATCTGAAAATCTGGGAGGTGGCATCCATGTTGAGGAACAACCATCATGTGGTAGCAGTTCAAGTGTTTCTAAATTTTGCTCCAATTTCTTCAGATAGATGTCACATCCAAGTTTATTTTCTATAATCACTCTCTGAAAGTCATCTTCATCCAATGCTAAAGACGAGTCAACTCCATGTCTATTGCCAGCTTCCTACAAAGAGTTGATGAATCATGAGCTTTATTTCTTTATATCTCTACTAACATATAATTATGAGTTAAAAAGCTCAATGAGCGTTACCTCGTTTACTTTCATAGATTTTTGCTCGAGTTCGACATGTCTCCTCCACGAAATAATAGTTTCTGCATAAGTTTCAAGGTTCGCCGCACTTATGTTCAGATTTACGATATTTGTTGCAGCAATACGTACCCGCTTTCCAATTTGTGTCGGTTGATGCACACTTGTGTCGTATGTTTCAAACCTGCAAAGATTCCAAACAAATGAATTTACCATTTAGTGACTTGGTACAGAAGAACAACAAAGTTTTAAAAAAATAAAGAAAAACTATTTCCAATGTTAAATACTTGAATATTCCATCAAATGGTTCGACAAGAGGTTCCCATGCTTCTAGTTGTCTGTTGAATGCAGATGCAGCAATAGATGATATCAGAACTGCATTCATTGATTCTAGTCGACCATGCGTTGCAAGGTTGATATTTGTTATTGTCACATCAAAGAGTGGAGTCATCTGGAGATGCAGATCACAATCAAAATCATAATAATAAAAACAAAGGACATTTTTTACTAAAGCAATGGAGGTGTGGCTGTATACCATTCCACATAAACTATCAAGGATAGTCAACGAGCAGAACCCTAGTTTCATCTCAGCGCTGACATTCTTCCGAGTCTTGGGCTTCACAGAATCACCTATACTGTATGCCAAACGGCTTGATGGTTTTTTAAGATCAGATCGTGCAAGGAAAGTACAAGCCTACAATAACGAATGGCACTCAAATATCAGAATATTTGGATTGTTAAGGTAACAACCTTATGATTATAATGAAAAAGGTTGGAAACAAACTGACATGTAAAATACCTACAATAAATAAGGAATTGATATTAAAATGAGACGGTAAAACAAAGAACACAACACTCTCATTAAACCTACAAGAGGTACACAACTTGGGAATGAATAATTTTAAAAACAACAACAACAACAACAATAATAATAATAATAAAAAGAAACCAATAATAATAACCACGAGAATAATAATAAATCAAATAAGTAACGGTTGTATTACCTGATTCTCAATTTTCCAAATGCTCCAACAGTGAGAACCTCTTGAACTTGATGATCTTGAAATGGGCACCTCAAGAATATTTGCTGGGTTAACGAGATTCATTCTTGGACAGCAAAAGGAATCCAAGCTCGGTGCCTCCTCCGTCCTCGACACTACGCATCCAAGGGTAGCATAACCAGGAGGAGGGATTGGGTACCAAAAGAAAGCTTCATCCATTCCTTTCCTCTCTATATGGGCAACTTTTGCAAATTGCACAGGCTTAGAAGAAACCTCAGGCTTGTCACATTTAAAAATAATGCCAAGTGCAGGAGGTTCTAAGCTGGATGAAGAAATTACAAGCAAAGCACAATTAAATACTAGAAACCAAAAACTGTATATAAATTCAATAAAAATAATAATAATAATTGGCAGGATGAAAATATCTAACCCTTCAGTAATGCAATCACCAAGTATAGCATATCCAGCACGTGGTATTGGTCGCCATATTGAGACTGGTCTGCGACAATCACTCCCCTTGTCCCACCAAATCCTCTCAAAATGAGGCGTCGACATATAGCAACTGTTTGCCCTTGAAATTGTTCTAAGTATATCCCATCCAGAAGAACTGTTGTTATTATTACTTCCTTGCTGACTCAAATTATCATCACTAGCTGCAAGATATGAAGCAGGAGTATCCGACGAAGAACGATGGGGATTAGAGTTCCATAGAAGCGTACGACCCAAGTCAAAGCTATTACTTTGGGAAGGGCATCCATCTTCGGAATGAGCATAAAATGATCCAATGACATTATCAATGCGCCAGATGCTAAATCCAGAGGAAAAATATGGGTTTGATGGTACACTGTACATGCATTCTGTATAAGTGCTGCCCGTTATAAGATCTGAACGTATGCAATAAACAATGTGGTTTGGGGGTGGTTGGCTTCCAATATGTGCCACACAACCCAATGCTGAATACCCAGGAGGCGGAACAGGCATCCAAAGTGAACAGTCACCATCAACATCTGTTTGACCACCGTCTCCTTCCAAACCTTGAATGCTAGAAACGATCCAATAAGCTTAAAAACCAACAGGCTTCCGGACACGCCCATAAGTATTACTCACTGCCATTACTGCCTGTGAAGGAGGAATTGGCCTGGCAATGCAATTAAGTGCATAGAAACTTGTGAATAATAGCCATTTGCAAAAAAAAAAAAGGAACTCAATCAATAGTATCATCAAGATCAAATAGAAGGCAGCAGAAGTAAGAAAGCATGGTTAGAGAACGTAAAAGAATATAATTGGGAGCAACGTCCAATGATAGAAAGAACATAGATATGAAAATCCCAGTATGCCATCTCCCCCAAAACAAAACATAAACCAATGATGTCATCAAAACAATGGAAGCCACAAGTGCCGAGCTCGTAATATCTCAAGGAAAACATTGTTCCTGTAGTTCATAAGGATGCAGAGTATACACTAGCAGAGGTGGAATTCATGCACACACCTTGAGACACACAGATGCAGATGACAGGGAAATTTTATATGTATAAGCGATGGTGTACATATGAATTGAAGCCTAATGTTGTGAGGAATAATATCTTTTCCAGGTAGAACTTATGTTACTAATCAGCGATTAATCCTCTTCTCGCTGATAGAGCGTTACGATTTTTTAATTAACCGTTTGAATAATCCCTTGGCCAAGTTATAATTTGCTTTGATGCCTACTACTTCAATGCACATTAAATATTTTTTTCTTAAAGTAAACATATTACTTAGAAGGATAAAGAAAATATAGGCCCATATTCTAATTAATCACGATTAGTTCTAATTAATCCCGATTAATCAGATATTGCTTCTTAACTGATTACAGTCCGATTAACGACTTAACTACATAGGGTAGAACATTTTCGCAAAAATTCAGTTGAATGGATTGTAACAATTCTAACCCGACTACAGGTTTGTTGAAAGATTATAAAATAATGGAACATCCAAACTTTTTTCAATCTAATTTTTACACAGCTAAACATATTGAATTTTTATTCGTTTATCTATTTTCGTAACAAGCATCTAAACCTAATAGAAAAAGATTTAGAAGTTGAATAATTCAGGACCATCATTCTGATTTCTGACCACTAACTTGAGATAATATTTGAATGGCATAGAAATTTCATATGCAGCTAATTATTTCGCTAAAGATGATGTATGTTGAGAAGAGATAACATGTAGTTCCTTTCAAGTATTCAGGGAGAGTATTCCAAGGGTATTAATTTTGCAAAATTTTGATATATAGACACTATTTTGATGATAAAATTTCACAATATTTTGATATAGTCATTTTAATTTCTCCTAAAATTTCAAAGGGCATTAGGGTGATTATGTGTAGCAGAAGAGCAACATGGGAAAAATTGTAGAAAAGTGAACTCTCAATTTCAAGTGCTTTTACAAGAGCGACGATTTTGTACTTTGAATTTGAATATTAGAGGGTAACTTCAGGGTTCCAAGTTTTATAAGCATGGTAAATTGGAGGGACAATTGTAATTTCAAATGCATTTCATATAAGATAAGGGAAATTTTGAGGTGTTAACCAAACGAGCAAAACTGGAAATTTTAACTGCAAACACCAAGTCCTTGCTTCCTGCACCATATGTTTGTTATATGTAAGATTTATAACCTAATAAAAAATGGTTTAGGAATGCATTATTAAAGACCACCTATTTGCAAAACTTGGTGGGACTAGTAATTTCACAAATGGCAAGTCTTGGCAGAAGTTATCCATCTAGACACACACCTTTCCACAATAAGGAAAAAAAATACTCCAAAAGTGCGGCGTAGGATCATGAAACTAAGAACTGATTAGGCATGATGGTTTTGATAATTAAGCATTCAGATGAAGACGAAATAGAAAATGAGATGGGAAAGGTATCTCCCCCAAAATTTTCAATTAAGGGAACGAAAACTGAAAACTTCACTTCTACCTGGATGTTACACAATCACCCAATATCACATAGTTTGAAGGAGCCCGAGGCCTCCAAAAGGTAAGGTTGCAACCAGGTCCACGCCCTGCATTTTGGAAAATAATTCTTCAGTAGCAAAATTACGCAACCCAGACACTTGGAAAATGTTTTGATGAGACATTTAAAAAGTAAGCAACTGCCAATCGACAATCCATAAAACCAGAGTAATAATAAATAGCATCTGCAAGTACTCCATTGCTGCTGTTGAGTTTTTTAGAAATGCAACAGCTAGTAAATGATGTTGATTGCACAAACGATAGAGAAATGACTTATCAAATGGCATCAATAATAAATAAAGTTGTTATAATGAAGCCATTTGGAATGGCAGCAGGGAAGAGGGAATTCATAATCAATAAGTGGACTCCTCAGATGAAATAGAAAGTGATGAAGAAAAAGGAATAGAACTTTCATAGTGCTGTTTAAGTAGGAATAAGACCTTTGTGTGCCACCCAAAGTTGATTGAAGTTGGTACAAGATGCCAGTGGGCAAGCTTTTCCAAGATGTAAAGCTGCAACAACTTGATGTTGCAAGTTACGTACCAGAGAAATTACACTAAGAGGAAGGCGAATGCAAACATCCGTCGATATCAGAGATATATTTGTTTTGTCTTTGACAGAAGTGTATCCCCCTGAAATATCCACAGGATCGAGAATGACAACACCAGAACCAGCCTCAACAGTGAGATCCTTCACATGGGTCCTTATCCAAGTATCATTTTCCTTCGAAGCATACCTGCAAAACAACAACGACAATAAAAACAAAAGTAGCATAAAATAAAAGTAACAAACAAGTATTGAGCCAAACACGATATACTTTCTGGTAATCATAAATTTAGATGCAATACTCAACTTAAGATAGTGACAGTTGGTCGAAATGTGGTTCCAATATTTGCTTCGTTACAGATAAACAACTAACTTGTTTATGCAAATAAAATACATCAGTGAACAGAGAATGTTATTTATTTGAGAAGTGACTACTCACATGAAGCTTAGATCCAATTTTGCACGGAGAAGTTTTTCACTGTGTGAAGAATCATCCAGGGATGATTTTGTACTGTCATAAAAGGTGAGCTCAGAAGACACAACCTACAAAATTAACAAAAAGAAAAATGTTCAATACAGCACCATGACAATAGCAACCTCCATCACAAAATATGCTACGTGAACAAAACTACTTTTGCCTCCAAATCCTGTTTCACATAAATGTTTCAAAATGTTGGTTTTGATTAATTATGGAAAATCCGGTTCCATTTTGATCAGTTTTAAGATCACTTATTTAACAGATGTATAGTTGATCTAATTCCAAGTTCCAAATTTTGTAGTGTCATGCAAAGATTTCCGTTGATGACTTCTAGTTCTAGCTAATTGACCATACTTTTTATTTACAATTTACAGAGCAATCTCAAGGGCGAGTTTTTCCCAGCATGAAAAGTGAAGTAAGTCGCAAGGTAACATGCGAAGCACGACAGATGACAGGGGTGAACCAATTTATTTATTTTTTGAAATATTCTTTGTTTGCCTTTAAAAGGGTTTTAGCTTTCATTTCAACCGTTAGTCTCAATGATTTTTGCAGCCATACATCCGATCGTATTGATTGAAATTTGTACCTTTTAAAAAGTTAAATTTTGATCAATGATTTCTGATTTGTATAATAGAAAGTACTGAGAGATTGGAGACGTAACATAGTTAAGTAACTTAATGAAACAACACTGTTGGTCTATGAAAGCCTTTGACCATGGATACTTTAATTAACCAGGACATAGGGGATAGTGAGGACCTTGCCCCCTTTGATACAACTTATCTTGTTTAGAAGTACCTTGACAAAGATGGTCCAGTGGACTGGATTTATTCATTATGACAAATATGTTTCACAGTGGCCTTGAAATGAAATGTAAGAAGTTTGATTAGCAAGAGCTTAAACTGAATCCAATCTCTCTACCCCACTGGCCCATAAACCCTAATCTGCCCCATCCGTTCTATCACTCCTGTGATAGATCAAGTTTACTTTCCACAACTCTCATTGCTATGGTAAGACCCGCTTTTGAAGTTCAGAGGTGAATCCTCTTACAAAGGACTCCCATCCTCGGCAAAGTCTCCCAACCGACCTTGTTGGCTGCTGCTAGGATGCATGGATATGACATGCCGACTCGGCAATTTTCAAAACAGTTAGGACTTGACGACATATCATAGCTTTTTTTAATAAGTGATAGAGAATTTAAATAAAGAAGAAGAAGAAGAAAAGTTAGTATAGAAGATGAAAATGAAGTAAAATCAGTGCTTTCATCTTTGTTGCAAGTAGGAAAAAGTAGAAAAGGAAGGTTTCATGCTTCCTGCTTGCTTCCTGCTTGCTTCATTCCATCATTGCTAGTGTTAGCCAGATAAATGTAGAAGGCATTAGGAAAGTTACACGAGACCTTGACATCCCCTGAGAGATTATCCAGAAATTTATAGGAATTTAGAAGTTTATAGGATTCTGGAGATTGGAGATTAGAAAGTCTCAGTTTCAATCCTTTGTTGTCAAAGGATTACAGATCAGTGGTATAAATTCAATTACATGATCAGCAGCTGCTCAGTTAGCATTCACTCCAAAAGAATCTCGCACCAGCAACTTGCGATTGTGGCATTTAAATGATAAATTCCACCAACAACACATAGTAACTGAATTTCTTCAATAATGGAGAATCATGATCCTAAGATCAAGACGTGCTTTCCTAGAAAATATCATATTCTTAAAAATATATTTATAAAAAAATTCTTAAAAATATATTTATAAAAAACCAAGGAAATAGTTCACCTGGGCTTCAAATGTCACACTTTGCATCTGGTTCAAGTCACTGTTGGTATAATCAGAAGCAGCTGAGTTATCTGGCGATTTACATAAATAACCTTGTTTCTTGTTGTCAATATCAGAAGTGAAATCATCCAAATGCATAATGTCTACACCATCATCAGTTGAGACCGAATAGCTGCTCTCATTGCTCAAGTATGTACACTTCCTCAATAATGCACCATTCTGATGGATGAATAACAAAACATAGTATTGACGGATATTTCAAAGAAAAGACCATAGTTTACAAGAAGTACTAGAGAAAACAGTATTTTCAGCAAACGTGTTAATGAACATTTGGAGTATCATAAGCATGAAACAGAATTCCACAACATGGATAGAGCAAAAAAATTTCCTGCTGTTAAGTAACAGATGCTATTTAACAAATTTTGACAAGAAATATGATGGAAAACTCTAACATTCAAAATCTAAATTCTGACATTGCTGATGTGGCATGTTTTCATTACGTGAAGGTCTTTTCATAACATAACGTTTTGAATAGTCAAAAAGTGTGAACCAATGAGAACACGCCATGTCATCACAAATGTAAAAATGAATTTAGATTTTGAACATTAAGAGTAAGATTAAATAGTACTCCAACACATAAAAAGGTTAATTTTTTTTCTTTTCAATGAAATAGTATTCAATTATGATAATCGCAAACTTCTAGTAATCATGGAGAAGGCACACTATATATTTGGTTAATAAGCGATCATCAAACTACTTTTCTAATATGAATCCATTTAGAAGAACTAGATAGAGACAAAAATTTTAACAATCTTCTTTGACACGTAGAAGTTAAATTAATTTCTGATTTTAGGTGAGGATAATCTCCCCACTATCAGGTCATGCTAAACCATCAAATGTGGTTTTGTGAACATTATCTAAACATAAAGATTGTCCCCATAAAAAGACAACCCATTCCCAAATTCTCAGCTAGTGTATTTTCTTTTACAAGTTTCTGGTTGCAAGAACTGTTTTTATCATGACCTGTTCCTTGATCCTAACAAATATACGTTTTCTCCATATATCAATTTTCACAAGAGATAAAGAATAAGAAGTGGTACAGCCAGACTTATCACAATAAGCATTTCTTACTGCAAATTATATCCCAGACACAGGTTCACGTGAAACTGATAAAGAACCAATTCAAACAGAGGTAATGCAGAGGTGACAATGAGTACTCATAGTTGGATTAAGAATGTATAAAATACCTCAATTTTCACATTCATGAAGTGCAACTTCTTGCCACGCCCAATTATAATAATATACTGGGATATGATAGGTAAAGTTTCTTTTGCCTCAACTTCTTCGCTTAGACAAATTGTTCCTCCACAACCATCATATACATATTCGTCAACCCCAAGGGCATCCACTATTAACTGCCTATCCGGGGACAGGTGAACCACATCCTCCGTTTGTTTGTAGGAAGGTGACGTGAGTACTATGCTGTTGTTTTTAGTTACAGGATCATTCTTAGGATCTGAAGTTTCCTCTCTTCCAGTTATAGCTCCCAAAGATGGCACAAAAAACTCTGCCACAGCAAGAAGAAAGTCTGGAACAACAAGAACACGAGGCTGTTGGGCCCGAACAACAAATGATTGAGAAGATGACCTGAACCTGTAGTCCAGTAACAGCATTGTTGAAGTTGGAACATCCAAGCCTAGGTCAGCTTCTGAATTCCAACAAGTAGAGTCACTGTTAATGAGAACTGCTCCAGAAGAACCTTGTTTTGATGCATCAGATGATGACCCAAGCATCAGGCGCATTTCAGGTCTTGTATCAGTACGGATGTCAGAGATGGAAAATCTAGCAATGGTTACATATAAATCTGTTTCAGACAATGAAGTCATCCTGTATGATACCCAGAGACCTTCTAGCTGCAGAAGGATAAAAACAAGGCACGTGGAAACATATTAGGACAAACTGGAACACAGAAACATCAATTTAAAAATGGACAAATAAGCATGCATTGACATATCTGTACATATAAATTCAAAACTAATGCCACTTCAATCACGAGGATATTGTAGATGGAACTAAATTTTGAAAGGTATTTTTAATTCAAACTCTAAGTATAACAATGGAAATACTCACAATGACATGAGCCAAAGATGACTCCTCATCAATCGCGTTACACAACTCTAGCAAGGCATAGTTAATATCAACTGCTACTATGGTAACAGTCTGTGACAGGAAGATTTGACTGCTATAGTTGACCTTATCTGCAAGCATGCGTATTGTATCTTTTGGAGCAGATGCGTTTCCACGAAAACTTGGAGAAAGCTTTGGCTCTTCATTAATGTTCATGTATAAACAATCCAGAATAACACTATATTCCCTATCAGACATCACACCATGCAAAACACCAACCTGTTCAACATTCACACAGTATATCCATTAGAAAATAATCACTCCAACTTCATAAGAAAAGAAGAATAAAGGAAACAGTTTCTGAAGACATATTGGACAGATTTTTGCTATTATAAAGTGAAACTAGGAGTTATTGGCTAGATGTCCTCCCCAAATTGGATGTATAGTGGCATTTTACATCCATATGAATGGCCTTGCAGTTCCAACTCTTTAAGTCATCTTGAAAGACCCAACAAAATCCACATGAAACCAGAAAGTAGTTCCACACCCTTTGAGGCCAATAGACAATATGTATTAAGTGCCTCAAGTGATTTATACATAGAACTGCATCTCTCGGGCGTAACTGATCCTCAATATTCATCCCTCCTGATTTGCACATCCTCTGTAAGAAGTCTTCCCACACAACTTTCTAGGTTAAAAAAAAAAAAACATTATGTACTGGTTTTATGCCAACATGGAAGTCGGGAAGGTGCTAAATGCCTATGAGTCATTCCTCGTCTCAGGGAATAATAGCATTCAAGTCATATATAAATCTTTTTGCCTTATGAAGCTCCTAATAAAAGAAAAGTCTATCTGAAGATGGAGATAGAACAATGGTTGATTCCCCGCAAATTAGGAGATGATTTCATGCCAGCCATAACTTCTTGAGAAATATTCTTAAATGATTTTGATTTCTTTGTCTTTTTTTTTTATCTTTTTGTTCATTTTCTTTTTCCTTTTTTTTTAAATAAGATAAAGGGGTGGTGGTATGAGAACTTCATGGGAGGTCACCCATCCCAACATCTAATCTTGGAAATGATTTTGACTGTTTATGTGTCTCCGTTCCTAAAGGGTTCAAAATTATAATATAATAATTACTAATAAGATGAACCCGGCACTAGGGATACACTTGGGACATTCTGAATGTGGTTTGTTTCCATGTTTGTATGCTTGACGGGGCTAGAATTTTCAATCTGTAATTTCCTTAACTTGCTCAGTCACTTAGTCTCTTTGTAGCTGTATTTACCTCTTTTTCAGTTATCAAAATATTGCCTGCTTTTATTGATTTGTGGCTTAAATGCCAATCCCGCTGATGAAATTTTATGTTCCATATAGATATTTCAAGAAATGTATTGATTGTTTAATTAGTTATAGTTTACATGGGGAAATCTTCTCTACACCCTTTTGTTGAGTGAACCCAAAAAACATGGGTTCCCTCATAACTGATTTTGTTTTGTACAGTTAGAAAAACCAGAAGAGCAATACTACACAAATTTTTTATTGGCAATATCGGAAATTAAGAGAACCCTCATTAAGAGTTGTTTCCAACCATTTTTCCAAATAAGAACTTGCCTTCTCTTTTCATCTCTCCCAAACCCCCTCAAACTTATTTTATCTTGTCTTTTTAATCTCTCTTTATCTGCTAAATGGTGATTGCTTCAGAATTTTTATTTCATTATCACAAATATTCCATAAACTTTAAACTGAAACCCATCTAACTAATTTAAATCAATTCAGCGAAGCCATTGAAGTAGTTTTTTCCCAGTCTAAATAAGCTCAGTTTGTGGCCACAGTTTGAAACTTTGTATTAAACTACCATGTTATTCAATGAAACAATTGCCAATGCTCATAGTTGAAATCCATAATCACTCAAAACTTCAATCAAATAATTTCAGATTCAATACAAATCCCAAAGTCCTGAGGCTCCCACGTCTCTTCCTTCGCTGGTCGTTTTTTTAATAAACAAATAAGAACAGAGAACCAGAGTATCAAATCATCTATGAGATAAAAATCAGATGCAAATCAGCTCATTCAAATCAACTTTGAGATTCAACACTGCTTGAAAAAGTGAGAAACAGAGCTCGAGAGAGGGAGTTTTGTTTGGGAATACTATAGTGGGAAAAAGTCTCGGGACGATTGGAGAGATTATCCTATTTTGTTAACCGTAAGAAGATGAAAGTTTTGTTTCGAGAAGAAGATTGAACAAGATGATGAATAAAGACGCAAGAAAAAATAGGAAAAGTTGTTACAGTGGTAAACAATCTCGGGTGATGATTTTAGATAGACTAATCTAGATGGCTTAAATACCCTTAGCATCACTGGGTTATCATTTGAAAAAAATAAAAATCTTGTTTGAAGGGATCGAGTTACAGATAAGATTTCCCTTTATATATGACAACTCCAGCCTCTGCTTCTAAGACTTGCTGGTCCTTTGCTAGACCATCAAGCGTTTCAGACGTGATCCATTGTACTAGAATTCCTTATAAGAGAGTTATTTTGTCCCCTGGCACCGTAACATCTGCAGTCACGCATTAAGCTTCCACCTTGTATACAATGTTGGAGCATCAATAAACTTCTCATAAAATTAGTTTGACGATGCAACTAATACAACAATCTCCCTCATCTCCCTTACTGAATGGTACATCTATCAATTGAAGTATTCAACAACTATGAATCGACTGATTGTTAGCTGAATTGGAAATTCATAGTAGGAGATCCATATATAGATAATCCCATCAAAGTAGAACCTACTAGAAAGATTTTCCTTTGGTATATAGACAATAGTAGGGATTTTCTAAGAATAGTAAAACTTCGTTTCTAGAAATTTTTAAATAAGCTTCAAAATACCAAAGCGAAATCAACCAAAAGATACTAATAAACTGAAAACTCGTAATTTTTAACATTATTGACCTACGACTAAAATTTTAAGTTGCTTAGACTTAAAATTCAACCATGACTGGACCATTGACTTCAATGGTCAACCTAGTAAAACTGATTTGACTCGGTCAAGACTCCAAAATAATTCGACTTGGCCAGTATGTTCTTCTCCTTATCATATTTTCCATGATATCTAATGTTAAATGTTCCACATCAATAATTATCAAGCCATAAGCTTTTGTCTCCTTTGAATTTCCCCATCACAAATATTTTGCAGAAGCTCTTTAAGCATGGTGTCAGTCCTCTTCCAAGACTTCACAATATTCAAATTCAAGGGTTTTGATTTTTAAGGGCTCAGTGCAATTTCCGTTCATAAATCAGGTTCTTCGAGTGTGGATTCTCACTTATTGGAGGATCATCCTCTAGTATTATTCTTTGACACGTCTCTCTCAAAAGTTCAATTCTTTACACATGTTATGAGTGTGCGATATGTAATAATATGCAAGCCTCAGTAATGATGTACAAGGAATATGCATGTACCAATAATGATTTATGCAAAAATATATTCCCTGTGTTTGTTATATATTTTCCCTTTTTTTAAATAAAAATGAAAACAGAAGAAAGGACAATCCATAAGAATACTAAGGCTGCGCCTAAAATGGTATCAGTGAATCGAAAGCCACTTCCATTATATTCAGAGTACAAGATGCCCAGTGTCGAGCAATGCTCACAATTTCCATCACTTACACACAGGGCATTTAAGTTTATATTGTTGATTAGTAAATATTCTGCACTACATAATTCGAAGCATAGAATAAAACAACTGGGTACCTAGCACCATAAACAAACCGGAAATAGATTAACATTTTTACAGTTCAAAGATAAAGGCTTGTTTACCTTCACTTCCATCGCAAATGTTGGAACTTTCCTAAAAACGTCCCTCAAACTACGACGGATATATATATGAAGTCCTTGGCCTTCACGTATCATTGACTTTCCAATATGACCATTGATTCCTACTGCCATGTTGATTCCAAGTATCTGTAATACATGCAGTAACATGAATATGTCAAAGAATGCATAAGAAACCACTTCCTTTTCCTTGAATCTCTGACCAGTGAAACAGAGTTTATTTGCTTTTGATTCTTTTGAGAAAAGAGTTGAAATGCATAATGAACGAATTCTGTATGACATCACCAGTAGATGGCTTACCTCAGCATGAAGAACATCAAGATGAACAGCAGAAGGGTCTTTATCAGGACAGCCATGCCAACTAAATTGATTTGTCACCTGTAGCTGTCCGAAGTCAAGTTGCATGAAACTGCAAGAAACCAAACTGTATTTAGAGTCGGTGAACACACTGACAGGCATCACTATAAATGTTGCATACTAAGCCCTGCCAACTAAAGGGAAAATGTTGCTACCAATCTCTTTCAATGGGTCTCATCTTGGGACATACTCAGAAGGGTTTGGTTATGGGATAGAGTCATGCTGGCAACAATTTAGATTATTGGGAAGGAGACAGATCACAGAATTTTAAAGAGGAGAGGATAGATATCCCCTCTATATCAACCCCATCAAATCTTCAGTTTGGCATTGGGGAACCACATGGGGGGCATCACCGATCAGCCATGAGAGCCATTTCCTGTCTACATTTTTAATTGGGACAGTATTTTCCATATGTAATTTGTTGCAATTGCCCTAGAGCTCTGTTTTGTTTGTTGGCTAGTAGATCTTCTCAACAACTAGTCTTGGATTCTCTATTTTTTTTATTTGGCTGTTTTATTGATAAAAAATGAATTTTCTTTTACAAAAATTAAAAATTACTTTACACAGAATATGATATGCAATACTTAATTGTGACGTATGGTAGATGTCACTGGGTTTGGGTTCTTCTTGGATCTAGAAGCACGTATGGTTATCCTTCTCTCTTTCTCTTTCTCTTTCTCTTTCTCTCTTTCTCTCTTTCTCTTTCTATTCTTCTCTGCTTGCTCTAATAGTTCTTTCTGAGTTATCTGTGATGATGTGCTTGTCAAATCAAATCGCATGATTCAAGATTCTATGCAATTCTAAATTTCGATTCACTCAGATCATGAGATTCTCATCTTACCCATATGATTTTTTGAAAATATCAAAAGTCGTACACCCTACTATTCGATTTTGAAATGTGCATCAGTCGTACAATTCTAACAAGTTTGACAACACTGCGCCATACTCATTTCATGTGCCTAGGTAACTTTATAATTCATAAATTATAGTGTGTGAAAGACAAACAAATGTTTGCAGAATACAAACTCATTGCTCATTGAATTCCGCGGAATAATTATCATTGGAGTCTCCAATGATAAATCTAGTTTCAACGCAGATGATCCTTCTATCTCATACTTTTGAATCAGCCATTCAAGGTCCCCGACTTTATCAACAAGTTTAATCGCTTCCTCGGCGTTGGGAGTGGCAAGTTCCATAAAGTACATGGTCACCTGCATATAGGTCCATTAAATTTTATTATAAATCATGACATGTCACAAAAATACATAAAGAAAATACACAAAGCGGATATTTGTTTTTATCTCCATTTAATTAATGGTCTGAATTTGCAAATATAGCAGGTTTTTTCAAGATATTGAAACTTCTAATTAGATTCAAATACAAATCAAACATCCCTAAAACTCAATGAACGCTTACTTCAAGGACTAATCACCCACAAGTGGGTTTAATACATAAAAATATTGGCTAGCAAGGAACGAAATCAGTAGTTCACATAGTTAAAGAAGGTAATGAAAGCAAATCAAAATGAATTTCACATCATTCAGCTGATGACTAACCTCCTCAACAAACCTATAAAGGAAGACAATGCGAACTCCTGAAAGTCGACCACGCAAGCTATAGTCATATCCCTCGTAATCTTCGTCTTCAGCACTATATGAATTAAATGCAAACTAAAAGCAGATAAACCAAAATGTTAGTACAACGAAAAAAGGAGAAGGGAAGAATGGGAGTGACACTAATATACCTTAATCAGTGACTCAGTGCCCTGATTACGGATATCGCAAAACCAGCCCCAACAGTGGTCGACACCAAGAGACATATCACACAACCGAAAATTTCCCAGCACACCCTCTATAGAAAGAGAACTTGGATGAATCTACAAAAATACATCAATCAGACAATATCACAAGAAGAAAAAGGGGAAAAAAAAAAAATATATATATATATATATATAGTAGGAAAAAAAGAGACAAGAAAAAAAAAATTCTTCACAACGAGCAGATTATAAAGCTGAGATCCAGTGAACATCAAAATCATAACTCAAGTGAGGAAAACAAAAGATAACATTAATACATAATTCCTTACTAATAACAAGACAAAAGAACAGAGACCAGAAGTTAAGAAAATTGATCAAATTTTACAAAAAATATAGATATAAAATATACAAGCTACGGAACCATAATCCAACTCTGACATTCCCTTCCAAAATACCAAAAAGTAAGAACAATAGAGGCATTTAGTACCATACAACAAATAATTATCTTAGGACGTAAAGATTATCCAAGTCACTTCAAGATGAATATGAACTAGATGCCTACTCCAGGATCGATATTTACTTAACCACTTCCCTCAGAGAGATATTCCATCCTTCCTATCGCCTAATAGCCCAGGAAGGACATGGCTAGAGATCATTCCTTATCATTTTTCACATTAAAAAACACAAATAGAAAAGGAAAATTAGAAACGCAACATTTAAAGAAATTTCTCACCTTCAGATCTAGCAAAAAGCTTTCTTGAACAAGCATGGCAAGCTGAGAACCATCCTCCTTATTCAGAAAAATGCAAACACTGTCAACGTCCATGTTTAGATGGAACACTACTCGACCTTTACCATAACCCAGCAACCCTTTCACAAAAGCACGTCCAGTTTCTTCTGCCTTGTCTTTGTTATCAGAGGATTCAACTTCTGCGGTATCAGCTTCAACTGGACTTTCTACTCCTGTACTTGTCGCACTCAAATCCAAGCCAAACCCAATTAACGCAACAAGGGTAGGTCTGTTGCAAAAAAATTCCAATTTGGACATACGAATGCTCATCTGGAAAATTGGAACAACATTACAAAACACTAAAGGTAAAATATATGACTAATACGTAGTCCACTCTAGATTATCCTAAGTTACTACCTGTGTATCAATGCCATCATAAAAGGGCGAACCAGGGTTCCTTGTTGAAAAGGTTACAGCCACAAAATCAGATGCATTATCATCCTGTGCCTCGTAGAAGATCTCACCAGTTGCGCCCTTGCCCTTTATCAGATCTTTGTCATGCATCGAAACTTCAGTAGAATCATCTTCTCCACCAGTACAAGGCATATCTACATTTTGTGAGATAAGGCTTGGATCAGATATAGACATGAACTCCGTTAAAGCGTCATTGAAAATGTCTTCATCCTCAAGATATACTTGTCGCATCTCCATCCCATCATGAACCAGTGTATTAGAATTAACATCTACAGATTCATCTTTGAGCACAGAACGAGCCAGATACTGTGGAGACGCAGATAAACGAACTTGAAGTTCATCTTTAATTTTCAGAGAGTGTAGCTTTGTCTTGACAGTCAGATCTCCTCCTAAATGGACAAGGTGCACCTGTAAAAACAATTCCACTCTTGGTACGGAAGGCTCACAATCACATTCAAAAACAAGATCATACAAAAGATTGCATAACATGTTACATGCTCTAGTTTGAGACACTTTCACATAGATGAATAGATACATGCATGAGGAATTTTTATGTGTGTGTGCACTTTAATGTGCATGAGGATTACTGCTACAAAAGAAAATCAAGGTTATTTCCAAGAAAAGAGAGTGTATGAGGGCCAAGGATTGTGATTTCATTTTTCAAGTTAATTTGAAACACTTTGGTATGTAAAGAAAAAACGAAAAAATTTCAAGGATATATGAAACATATATAATGAATTTCGAGAGTATATGAAATATGTGGAAAAAATAAGATACAAGTACATCTATTAAACACATTAAATGAAGCCCAAATACCAAGAAATAAATCAAACATGAAATCAATATATAATTAAAAAACAGAGGGTGGTTTCAAAATCAATATATAAGAAGAAGAAATTATAGTTAGAAATCAATGGATGGTTTCAAAATCAATAAATAATTAGAATAAATGATATTTAGAAAGAAAAAAAAGAAATAAAAAAATGTAATTTTTGGTAGTTGGTTTTGTATTTTTATGAAAAACCTTCGAAATATATTAAAAAAAAATCCCAAAATTTATGAAAAAAACCTCAAAAAATTTCAAAAATACCCTAGAAAAAAAGTATATTTTCCTTCGCCTTTTTTCTTTTCGTAATTTCAAAAAACGAAAATTTCAACTTTACGAAACGCAATCATTGAGGAGGACTACTAATATAATGTAAGAACAAGGTCGAGAAGAAAGTGAAATGATATGCAAGAGTCTCAAAAACTCCAACCAACATTAAATAAAATAACTAAGTTATCAGAATAACAAGTATAACATGTAATCTAACCTTTCCCCCATCAGCAAGGACCTCAAGAATTAGCATCTCTTCTGATTCACGACATTCTTCTTCTCCAGCCTGTCAAGTAAAAGAGAAAAAAACATACAGGACTAGTGAAAAAGAGCATAATCGTGCTATACTTTTGTTCCTACACTATCAAGCGTTTATATGTTGAGATTTTTTTTTGCCAATTATATGTTACTTTAATCTAGGAAGCACGGAGCAACACGACAAATCTCAAAAAAGTAGAACACATATACTGCAATAATATAACAATTGATATAATTTTATTACATACTACAGAAATATCAAATGATGTAAAACCTTAAGCAAAATAAACAATGGTTCAAAATCATATGAAGATAAAGGTTAAGTCCAAAACATTCAAATAATTAATATAACTAAAATCTATAACTCATGACATAAGTTAACCTCTTATTACATTGGCATTCCCCTTCAATTCTACATCTTTCAAAATATTTCACTCTTTCAATTACACCCATAAACATGCAAACAAAAGCGTTTACACAAACAATGTCCAACTAATGTCCAGCCAGTGTACAACCTAGTCAAACATTTAGACACATCGACCATGTGTCTGACACGTGTCTGAGGAGTGTCCAAGGAGCAGTGTCCAACACAGACACTTTGGGATTTTGTAGTGTCCGTGCTTTAGAGCTTTTAATATATAGGGAAAATCTTAGTAAGGTGAATCGACCGATCAATCCATAAGTATTCCAACTCGCTCGGGTCACTGTTCATGGTAAGCTATAACAGATATAAAAGAAGAAAAAACACTCTTTATTGAAGTGAGTATATAACAATAGAAACATTCGGCATTATTGGCACTTCAACTAATAAAATCAATATAGATCAAACTGAAAAATACATGGATAACCTTTCCATATATCAACAATTTCGTCTCAACGAGTGCCCCATTGATGACAAGATCAGCAGTTCCAAAATTGGTGGCTCTAGGTTCAGAAATTTCAGATACCCCCTCACTTGATTCTCCAAGTATGTCAACAGAGGGAGGAGCCTATACAGTAGCAAAACAAACTAACGGTATCAGATGCTTTATACTTTATATTTCTTCAAAATAAAATTAAAAAATAGTATAAGAAAATTATAGAAGCCAAGGTTTGTGTGTATACAGAAGCCTTATAAGTTGCCTGCATAAGTCCTTTGAGCCAAGTAGACTTCTCTCTTTCATCAGGAAACTCAATTATCAATGTACTGGAAGATTCCAATGCCTGAAAGGGAAAAGGAAGCATTATAAAATCAAGTTATCAAAGAGAGTATACTCATGCACACATTTATGAGATAGAACATTCATGTCAAAGACGGTATTTATCAAAAAGAAATCCTCTAATCAAACGAGGCCTATGCCATTGTAAAACCAATTGATACATGACTGTAATTGTAAATTGGTGACATAGGACTAGGAAAAGGCTTTGGAGGATTTAAGATATGCAGTCGGTTCTCCAAATCTTTTCCTATTGACTAAAGATCCCCAAAAAAAACCTTTCTCTTCTTCATTTTTATTCTTACCCAATCCAATGAAGCCATATCCAGAAACTATGGGCTTGTATGATCAATGAACACCACCTGACACTCATTATACATGGTGCCATGTGCTAAAAAAAACATTAACATTTAACACCCTAATATACTTGAGGATTTGACTATCCATGTGCCTATTATCTAATAATAGGATGCATAAGCTGTGCATGAAGCAGGTACTGTTTATTTATTTATTTTTAATTTATTATTTTCTTTAAGAAGATACAAATGTTATTAATAAGCAAGGTGAAATACAAACCCAAGGCCCGGTCACACTTACAAGGACTTATTGAGCCAAAAACCTACTCTCCCAATTTACAATGAAGTCTAGGAAGCGAAAACACTTGAATCTAGCATAGGTGGATCACATGTTGATAAGTGATAATTTCTCATTTCCCTCTAAAAGCTCTTGTGAGAGTGCCAATATAATCACATATCAACCGGAAGCGAAAGAGAAGCGAAAGAAGAGGCCTGGGACTACGACATTCGACATATATTCATAGGTGCCAGTAGTAATACCACACCTTGAACTCACATGAGAATAGTCGTGGATAAACACATATATAAAGGTCCATGGACAACTAGAGTGGGCTTTAATATTTCCACAATAAGCACACAAATTTGTATTATAAACCTTCAGATATAACATATTGTTAATCCTTAAAATGTATTGAGTTGATTGAGGTTATTGTGTGCCTTTAATCTTTATAGGAAACCTAGGCCAAAAATGAATACATCAACTTAAAACTAAGTAATTGCATCAAAATTTAAACATAAAAAAGGGTCGAAAAGTTTAACTTCAATGTATATCTTGATCGCCATTGCAAAACTCAAAGAAACATGACTCAACAATCTTGTTACCGTCACAAATGCAACTTCTAAGGTGAACAAGCCCAAAAACACTAATGTTAAATCTAGATATAGGATTTTCATACATGCTCGTTTTCAACGCTTCTAGATTTGTAATTTTAATAGGGTTCGTGTTGATGTTTTTATGCAGATAGTAGCTGACAAGTATGGCGCAAGCTCTCTTAATTGGTTTACTGAAGACACCGTCTCTAGCTATGATTGGTCCCTTTGGAAGGGAATTATAAAATAAAGAGCATGTATAAATTACGGTATTTCTTTTGAAGTTCACAATGGTGAGATGATCAAATTCTGAGACGACAATTGGATTGGGGAAACTACTCTAAAAAAATATTTTCCTGCTATTCACAATGTGTCCAGTAAAAAACAGGACAAGATTAGGAGCTTAGGGATAGTATTTCCCAAGGATTGAACTTTCAGTTGAGAGGAAACTTAAACTATTTTGAGATTCCTCAAATGACCAACTTTTTGCTGCCACTGGAAGGAATGGCAAAGACTCCAAAGTATTCACCAAATGACTGGTTTAAGGAAATCAGCAAACTGCAAGCACTCATTTGGTTCAAGGAAATTCCTCCTAGGGCTACATTCCTTCTATGGATTGTGCTTCATGGCAGGAGTCTTACATTGGATAATTCAAACACCCATTTTGTTCCTATTCTTGCCAAATGACCCAGGCATTCAAATAAAGGATAAGACACCAGAGGACTCTTCTCATACCTTAGAAAAGGCTTGGCACTTCCACTCATGCAACACTTTTAACAATGATCACAACACCCAATACAAGCCACAAATCTGGATAAATCAAGTCCAAATGCATAGGTGCTAATTAATCGTGACAAACGTGATACCAGAACACATAACTGGATACAATCTTCAGTTTTGGGATATAAGAATAATTGAATACTGTTTTCATCATTTAGATACTACAATACTCCATTTCATATGATAGAAGGATTGTCTTCATACAAGAACATATGCAACAAATCATATAAAAAATTAAAAACAAACAAGTAACTCAACAAACTCAATCTTCATTTTACATGGCATGTATGGACTATTATGGATATGACAAGAGCAGTAACATGACAGGTTCAAAGGAAATTAAATGCACTGCGCAACAAATTTGGTTTACCTTCTGAAAATTCATGCCTCTGAAACTTACAGCAATAGAACACACTGACCCCCCACACTAGTTGGAGGGACTTCAAACACTTGCCGGCCAGCCATACTATGAAATCAGAAAGGTCATCATTTCAGTGAAGATCATAGAGACAAGCACCATAGAATTTAGTAATATTGAACAAGATAACCTTGAGTATCTTTGGTAGCTCTGAGAAGCTTCGGACTCCATAACATAAAGATACAATCCAGATAATACTAGATAACAAGGCTGCCATTCAGCAACAGATTTCCCAATTCCCTGTGTGAAGAATATGTTGCAAGGAGAAGACTATCATAACGGAAAAAGACAAAACTCTGATTATGACTCCTTTAGTACTGTATGACATACCCGCCAAACAAGAATTCGAGCCTCGGTAGCAAGATCAGCAGGACTCCAAAGTGCCAGACCATTTTGGAAATTATCACTAGCAGCTTGCTCGGTACTTTCCACCGTACCATATAATATATCTAACAATTCCATAATTCTATAATATCTAGCTGGAGAGAAATGAATACCAAGACTGGGCACTTGAACTGAAACCCGTGTCGACGGGTAACTTGGATGAGGAATTTTGATCTTCAAATAATGTTACCATGTAGACAATGCGAGACAAAGATGTGATGTCAATATTGGGTTTTTTAATAAAACAGGACCAGAAGACAATATACACACACATAGTCCATCCATATTGATATAACAATATACCTGATCAACAATGACTTCCATCCCACACCTCTCAATCAGAGAATAGAAATGATCAAGATCTTTCTCAATAGGTAGTGTGGATGATTCACCGTGAAAGTTAGATGCAACTAAACTGCAGTTGTCACTTTCGGAACCACAATTCATAAAGGATGCAGCAATGTCTCTTCCTGATATATAAAAACGGGAATACAGACTCTGCTTACGTTCATCATAGTGACCGTCCTGCAACCACACTGCCCAATTAAAGCAAATTTGATTGCAACATATGCTGATCATAGTGTCCCATTGGAGAAACTTACCTTTGTGTGCACTGTGAAATTACCAAAATCCAAAAGAAAATAGCCATTGCATTTGGAAGGTGGAAATATTTTCAGAGGAACCCTCACTTTTGGAGCATCAAAATCAATGTCCAGAGCAAATCTGGATAGCAAGCAAGAACAACTGGACATTAAAGTATGGTAATAATTTTTTCTTCGCATGAATCAGGCATTTTTAATTAAAAAGTTGGAACTACAGAGAGCCCATTTTCGTATACTTCCAAAGTAGCAAGGTTATGCACAGAGGGACAGAACTGCAGAACAAATTAAAAATGAAGGGCATGTTTCCAAAGAATAATTCATCTCCAAACCCTACATGTGCATACACAATACACAATATCCCTGATATATACTTTCTTCTTCTTGTTTTGTATCAGCACAACAACAAAGACTTTATTCAATACTAACTGCACAAAAAAGAGGGGGATGGGGGAGGGAAAAAAACCACCACCATACATCAAGAAGAGTCATTATGTAGAATAGCAAGCCAACTAAACATACAAGAAGAATGTTGTATCTTTGAAAATACCCCAAGAATTAACCCACAACCACAGGTTGACCTTGGTATCTATCCACGTATTATCAAGATTTCTGCACTTCTCTGAACAACCTATTATTTCTTTCTCCCCCCACTAACCAGACAACAGCATGAAAATGTTATCCCAAACCCATCTACCAATAGGAGAGAGATTCAAACTTGTAGAACTAGAGTTAGTCCGCATCTCAGCCCAGGACAATAAAGAAGAAGGAGAGATGGCATTGATTTGGAAATCTGCAAGAGCTTTCAACCACAGAGATGAAGGGACATGTAACCATGATGTGGTCAATAGATTCATGGCTACCGCAAAGCACACAATGGTTGGGAATCACCATCCCTCTCTTATGTAAGTTGTCAACTGTGAGAATTCTGCCATGGAGGATTGAGTGACCAAGAAGGAAACAAGCTCTTGGAGGAGTATCCATACTCCAAACAGTATTTTGCAGATTACCCACTCTCTGGACATCAGGTGATGGTTAACAAGAAGGAGAACCGTTGATCTGGATCATCATCAAACTGGACATTACTGAGAGATAACAGGTTAAACACCTGATCAATCTCCCAACAACTCAAATTTCTTTTTAAATACATCTGACCAAGTGAAGAGCAGTTAAACATCACTCGGATTAAATTGTACACTGATCAAACTCAAATCAATAATTTTGATGTTTTACCTATGACTTTATATCGTTTTGTTCGTTGCTTGGAACGTGCACAACATGGAGATATTAAAATAGATGTTCCAACTTATTCTGGTTCTGGTGATGCCATTGTTTTTGTTGACTCTTGGAACATAAGTCTCTAACAGGTATTAAAGTTGTGTATTTAGTTGAAAAAGTAACAAGGGTGCCGCATCTAATTGATGGAGAGATTTGACTACAGAGAGCCAGTTGTTGGGTTGTTGGGGAAGGCACCATTTCAGACTTTGCCAAAAATGAAAAAATTATTACAACGAGCTTCCATTCCCAAAAATTATCAGAGAGATTTGTTCAAGCAGTAGGTTGAAGATGAATAAATCTAAACAAGCATTTACATGGACTTTCTCAGCCTATACAAAAGGTTTGGATATAATTCTAATTACTACCATGTAGGAGCATAGTTGTATGCTAAGAACGCCGAAGCACGTTCACAGTATCATTTGACTACTTCAATTACATCTCCGACAGCTTTGGTCCCTGCCACACCAGTTGCATGTACTGTTGCTTACAATCCTAATTTCAAATGTTTTGGACGTGGACAAGTTGGTCATCTTCATCAAAATTGCTCGAATGAGATATTACCCTTATTGCAATGGAGATTTGTTGGTTGTTGATGTTTCCCCTCCTCAGGATGACACCATAGATTACAAGGCGCATAAGCACATTTCCTTGGTCATTGATGGCTTGGCAAACAAGGGTTAAGCTTGAGGACAAGCTTTTTCGAATCATGGGGAATGATGGTATATTAGTATTATTTATTATTTTGATTTTTTAATAATCGAGTCGGTCCAATATAAGCCTAAGTAGGAGTCCAATAAGTTTAGGGGTTTATTAGGGTCTTGTTTTGCTTAAATAAGTTAGAAAACAAGTTCTTAATCAGTTTTTTTAAAGTTTAAAATAAATATTATCGGAGTAAAGAAACTTTTTGTTCAAGTTTTTGGTTATTTGTTCATTGCTTCCATTGTTAAACCTATCAAATTCACTCAATATCACAATATGACAAAGTACCCAGTTTGACCAACGAATACATTAAAAAACCAGATGACCAGAACTTTTTTTAAAAAAAAAATCTGACAAACCAAATAATAAACAAGCAAAGAATGTGAACCTGCTTTGTTCTTCAAGTACCAGCTGCAACTGCTCTTGAGCTTTACGAGTCACTTTCTCTATCTTCATCTGCTCTCAGCAAGTTTCCAGGTACAGCATAGATCAAATTTTCGTATTGAATCCATCAGAATACAAAATGCACTCAATCTTGACAAATATTCACTCATGTGACAAAGTGACACGTGTTGCTCAAGAAAATGACAAGTCACAAGGAGTTTTAGAAATAGAAGGCTAGATATTTTACTGAATGCTGAACCAAAAAACAGTCATGTCATGCTTTAAAGGTTAAAAATTAGAACTAGTACAGATTAAGTGATAGGACAAAAGAACAGTTTGAAGATAGATGGATAACATTCACCATGGTCGATCCGTAGATGAAAAGGTGGTAAAATCCTTTCTGTAATTTGGAAAGGTAAAGGTAGTTTTGTACTATTTTGTTGTAGCTTATAATATAAGTTTTTTTATCAAACAATTTATAAAAAGTCACACAGAGGCACATTTCAAAGAGAAATTGACAATAACCTGTCTTATACCAAAGAAGCTGCATTGTATTCATAAAACTGTGATGCTAAAAAGCATATGTTACTCATATTCATCGATTACCTGCAAAGCAGTTGCAGTCTCCAAGGCGACGGTGGGGCTAACAATGTTACTCCTCTTCACGAAATCCATAAAACGATCATAACTTTCCATCCATACCTACAAAAAATTTGTGATACAAACCAACCCTCAAGAGTCAAAAAACATCAAGTTGTTATACTTTGAACTGGTTCAAAAAAAGAAGCTCAAAACATATGAGAAAGAAGAAATTAGGGAAGTAGTTCTCCACCAAAAAGCTAAACCCCAGCAAAAATATGAGCAAATCATCTCCTAATCATCCTATCAACATATTCAGTAAATGCTTTCCCAGCCTAAATGCCCCATCAAAATACTTCAGAAGAACAGAAATTCATCCATTCAATTTTTTTTTCATTCTTCACCAATAATAAGTTCTTAGAAATCTTTTTGGTCAGTAACCTGTTCTTTCCTGCTAACCTCCAGAAAATGCTGAAAGTAACATACCTGATTCCCTATTTAAATCATGCAAACATCAACTATACCTCCTAGAAAATGTTAATTACCCATAATAATGAAAACATTGCAATATTATCCAACGTCACATTGATTTTATTTTCATAATCTAGCTCTCACATCATTACCCGCTACAAGAAGACTCCAAGAAATAAAAATAAAAAACCAACAATGTGATCTATCTGAATATCATGTCTAAGCAACACTAAGCATGACACTTACCAGTTACCACAACTGTGTTTCAAACAGTACTTTATAACTTAATCTCAATCTTATGAAGCCAAAAGCCCCAATCATGAGTGTACTGTAGTGAATGGATGCTGTTCCTACTTGAGCTCCAATCTATGTTTAAGTTTCTGCTCCTGTCATTACCAGCCAATCTCAATCATAGACCTCAAATCTTTCCTGGAAAGTAACATTTTTTTTACAAAGATTGCCTGACCTTGCTGCAGGCTGTTACTGGTTTGACAGTCAGAGATGGCACACGCAACCCCCCCCCCCCAGCTCAGGCCCAGGCATTTCTCCCTTGAACCACTAAATCCAACATCCTTTGTCCTTAAAACTTCCTTTTTTTCCCATCTCAAACTCTGCCCCTACTTCAAATATTTTTTTGCTTGCTTTTGATATTTTGAATTCGGATTGCGCTTTTCAACAAATTTTTTTCCCAAAAGTATCATACCATGTACCAGTCTCCATAAACGGGTCCCAATGACCTTATATATTCAGTTGACTATTATAAATATGGCAAATAAAGGCCCCTTAGCTTATAATTTATGAATTTCTGTTAATATAGTCATGTTCCTAGCATAAGGGTTCTTAGTTTCTTGGTTTTGACATATAATCTAGATTATACTATTTGGGTTTCTTAATTCCGCTTTACTTTTTTAGCTCTCCTCTACCCACACTATGCTACAACCCTAATCTATCACTATGACCCCCACCACCTATCACACCAATTTGACTGCTGGCCATTTTCATGGTTCAGTGGATCAGCTTGAACTGCATCAATCACCCAGTCAGTTCCGTTCAACCAATCATATCATCTGTCCCAACTGCCCTTACAGTTGGCGATTGTCCAGGTAAATGGTCTTCAAACCTGATCTTTCCCACATAGAGTCATTGACCAAACAACTCTTTATCCATATGTTCAATCAACTTTCCTAACCTTGTTGCACTAGAGACATGCTAGATCAGTCAGGCATCACCATATTTCACCAACCAATCTGACAATTTCTTTTTCATCTATTCTTAGGCCATTAGATCACCTCTAATCTTTGCTCCCTGACAATCATGTTCAATTTGACTATTCAAATCCTGGTTTGGTTTCTTAATTTTATTTGGGATTCCTTTTTGAGGGGTCATCGATTTACTGTTTTACTTTCAACTTCCTCCTGACGGATTCCAACATCCTGTATATTATAAGATTTATGTCATGGTTTCTGTTTGAATTAGATTTGGTGTTTCAGTTTCTTGTTTGGACTTTATATCCCTAGTTTGGTCTTTTGATCCGGTTTTTGTTCCACACTATATGATTAAATCGTTAAAAAGAAGGGTGATATTATTTTTAGTATGATTAGAGGCAGAAATCTTTGGATAGATTTTGAGCTCTTTTGAAAGTCATAAAGATTGCATCAACCTTCTTAATAGCAAACCTTGGGAGTTGGTACTTTTCAGCAGCCGTCTCTGTGCACACTTCCTTCCTTCAATACAGCTAAGATAAAATAAAAAAATTTAAAAATAAAAAAGCGTAACCCATTTTCCTCCCAACTTAACTTTAACAGGAAAAAATTGATAACAAAATAATTATAAAGAAACGAAAACATCTATGATTATTTGAAACATAAACCATTATTAAGTGGTCGGTCTTTAGGAAAGTACCGTAACATGGCATGGAGCAATTGTCGCTGAAAGCCGCCAATCTACATTTTTCCCTTTTGGCGAATGAATAAAGCTGGCAGCTAAAGCATTTACCTTCCGCTTACTGCTGACACTCTGCATTTCATTTTGACCAAAAATTAGAAATGGTATTAACCGAGGGTTCAAAAAGGACAGAATACAGAAACTACATTGATGATATGCTCAAACAAACCTGTGCCACTGAACCTTCAGGAGTAGAAACACCATAAAATTTCAGTGACACGTCACAGTGGGTGCTACTTGGATAAAACTTGGTCGTGATGTCAAGCTGGTCAAATCTGCCACAAACAATCTCTGTTTGGTTGCAACTGATAATTCGCACCGCACCCTGGCCAATAGAGATGTTCACCAAAAACTGCATCATATGATGCACATTCTTTCCTGAATGAAAAGCTAGATCCTCGTCAGGCTGGTAACTCAATAATTTATTAATTGCTTGCCACTCTTCTTTAGTTAGCTTTTCCTCTGTCAACTGCAATCCCTCGGAATCTTTCACATCAGAGTCATCTTCAGAGGAAGTGCGCCTGAGATTGAGGACAATTGCAATAAGTCAAGAAGAAATACATACCTCCAAAAAGATTAGAAGAAAATAAGAACGGCATAACAAGCACATTTAAGGGAAGACTTAGTTTGAAATGAAAGACAGAGAAGTCAATTAAGTTCACACAAACCATGCAAAAGAGAACCAGCTTTTCTTCGTATAGCTCCTCTGCTGAGCTGCTTCCATGGATTTCACAGATTCAACCTTAGCATGCGCAAGTAACCTAAAGAAGATCATTCAAAACACTAAATGTAGGGCGAGACAAACTAAAGATAATCAACGGGATATTTGAACCATAATTGAAAAAAATAATAATAATAAATAAATAAAAGAGAATTTATCACAAGGTCAATTTGCTTACCTCCATAAAAGAATTACTTTAGAATCAAGATCTTTTTCTATTTGCCTGATCTCATTATTATCAACCTTTGGTAGTTGCTGCAAGGAGACAGCATATAACTGAATGTAACGCCGTCGAAGCCGGCAAAGAAACTGGATTCTGTCCCATGAGAAACGGTAGCTGAAAAACAGGCAGACATAGAGAGTGAGAGCACTGACCTTCAAAAAAACAGGTTGAAGCTTCAAATCTAAGTAGCAAAAAAAAAAAAAAAAAAAAAAATTCTCAAGGCTTTTTTATTTTGGTCTCAACTCTCAAGGCATGACAGTTGTTTGAAACTTTGAATGGCAAGTCTCAGGCAAGTATCATCTTTATTACTTTGTTAGTGTGATGCAGATATATATTCACCTTTTTATTAGTTAATATATGGCTTTCTAGATTTCTAAGATTGGGTCTATTATTTTGTGAAGGGTATAATTATGAAGTCTTTATAGTTTTCAATTACAAGTTTACTTCTTGGTTGTCATTTTCCAGTTGTCAAGTTATTTTTGCTTATAACCCCCCTCCCCCAAAAAACATCATTCAAACAAGGAGGCTAAATATATTAATGAAAGCCAATGTAGCTGAGAAGGTCACCAGGAAAAGAGGAATACAACTAGAGAGCAGAGCTTACAAGGTGGAAAACTCTCCCAACAAAAGTGAAAATCAACACCTTTAATGATACCCCAAATACTTGATTCACTTGAAGGCTATTGTTTATTTCTATCCAAATGCACCAGAGAATGGCCAAAGGACATAATCCCAGAGGCATTTCTCTTTCAGGGAGCAGCCATCTCTGTGCCAATTGGAAGCCATATGGATCAGACTATCAGCCATAAGAGCATGAATGATGGAGTCATTACAAATGGAGGGCCAAACTTGCTTGGAGAAGGGACGAGTAAAGAAAATATGATTGGTGGTCTCCTCACTGAACTCCGTCCCCATCGTGAGTTATAATTCATCAAGTTCAGTCTAATATCGCTCTTCAAAAATAAAATAAAAAGTTCATTCTAATAATGCATTTTTACGTTACCGCTTACCAACCTTGACAGGATTTTGTCAACTTTGGGACGAAGGCAAAATACAGTATTAAAGCTAACACCAAAGTCAAGTACGTCTACTAGAGTTTGCACCTTAATGTCCAAATCCCCGAAACTGAAACCAATATAATCCTATTTTTCAATTGAAACTGGTATTTGTACAGATGTTCCACATTAATTAAAATAAACTAACATTGAATACAGGAAAGGCAATGGTTAAATCAGATATTCACCAAAATGATAAAAATCAAAGCAGGGTGTCAAATGAAAAAAATAATTTAAATACCACATTTTCTTCTGCTGCAGACCAGCCTGCATAGAGTACCGCCACCATGCAAGAGGATCCTTTGAAACTGGCACCGCGGGTCTCAAGTGAGCAACATCGACATATGTCTTATATCTTGACACAACTTCAAGAAGTTTTAGACAATCATGATACTGAGCCTGAGATATTAAGAATATTAAATGTAATTTCAGCACTGAAACAGTGAATATAACTAAGCAATTCACGGCAAAATCAAATAAATGCATAACATACAACCTCTGTGATTCTTAAAGAGACATCACTAAGCGCAAGGGAGGCCTTCTCTAAAGGAATATTTTGGTCCGTCCTTTCTTGATTTCCAAGACGATGATACTTTAGAACTCCGTTGATTGGTGAGACCAAGTACTCACGATTGAGATCCCACACGGATACCATTTCGCAATCAGCTGGAGGTTCATTAATACCTTCTTCAAATATCTAATAAACAAAAACACTCGAATATTACAAATTGCAATTAATTAGCCAGTAGATGAACATTATAATACACAAATAAAATGATCAACGAACCTCAATCCATTCATTGGGACTCAAATCTTCCCATTTCTTATCGAGTTTCCAAGGGGGGCTATCAGAATCATGGTACACGGCAAGCCTCTCAAGTTGCAGCGACTACCATAAAAACAGTTCTATGTGTCAGATGGTCAGTCCAAAAAATCACATGCGTTCCCATTTAAGGTACTACTGTTTCTTGAGTTGAAAAAAAATATTTAAAAAATTATTTAATTTAAAAATAATAATAATAATAATAATATTTTAAAAATTAAAAAAAAAAGAGAAAAAGAACATCATGGGGACCAAATTTGATTAGCACGTGGGATAAAGTTGGGCTAACATTCAAAGGAGGTTTAGCCCATACCTTCCTTACTACTGCTTATGATGTTTGGTATTTTGGGCACTCGGTAGGGGCTAAAGGCCAGGCCTCTCCAATTCTCCTCATCAACCACAGTTTGATTTTCCTTGTATAAGCTTCAGGACTCCTGTTAACTTTTGTTGAATGTCCCTGACCAATGTGATTTTTCTTTATTCATTTTGCCTAACACTTTCTATTTTTCAAGGGTTTATTATGGATACATTTCTGGGGCGACCTAAAGAAGGTATGCTTCCTTAGAGGAACAATACAGGGTCTTCCCCCACCTTTGTTCTAGTGCCTCTGGAAATAATGAACGAGACAAAAACATAGGAAGCTGAACCTGGAGCATTATACTTAAATAAAAGGATCTAGTATTTGATTCAAGTTGTTTAGGGAGAGTAGACTCAGGCATTTTAATTGCTCTGGGTGAAGAAAATATCGTGCAAATGTGAATATAGATATATATTCGTTCAGAGGGTTTCTGTGGGCGGGTGTAAGTGTGGGGGTGAGTGTTCGTGTTTCTCTCTCATGTGGAGGTCTTGTCAACCTTCAGTTTTAAGTCCTTACCAAGTTTCTCTTGTATCCTGTTTTCCAAATATCACTAATGCATACATAATAGAAAGCATACATCGAACTGTCAGAAAAGTTGTATAGTAGAACTAACCTTCTGCAACTTATCCAGTGCACCACTAGTATCAAATGTCTCATTACCATGTTCATCCATGGTCACAGCGGCAAGCTTAGCTAAGGTGACACCACAACAAAATGGGTGTCCCAGATTACTGCGAATGTTAAAAGTCGGAGAAAATTTAGAATGTAATGGCCAACAAGTTGCGAAAGTCCTCCATAGATGAAAAGCAAGTTACAAAGCCAATAAAAGCCAACTAATCAAGCAGCTAAATTAACCTGACTGAATCCTCATATCTGACATGTACATTGCTAATTGTAATCTTGAGATTTCCAATGATGGTCGCAATGAGAGAACCTAACCATGAACTTCCGCCAGGCGGCTGCAAATTAACCCACCTTAGGTCCAACTTACAAAATATTAAAGAAGCAAAAGATAACCAAATGATAACAGAGTGTAGATAGACAAAAACGCTTCAACATATCAAGCAGTACAAATGAGAGAGGTATCTGGAGACATCCAATGCAAAATAAATATTTTTTTAATTCAAAAAAAATACAAAATATTTTTAAAATATGATGCTAATCATACATTTCCCTGCTTAGATCTAGCTTTTGCTTCCAGGGTTGCCGCTTCTGCCTCCTGCACAAAAAGAAATCAAGAAATTTCCAATAACACGTGAGCTCATACTATCAGAACCTAGCCAATTTCAAGCATGAAACACAATACATCTCAGATGTAACTATGCAAGTAAACGTGTTAAGCTCTCGTCCATAGACAATCAAATAATCGAGTATGCATTCTAAAAGCCATACTAGAAATGACTCAACCAATTAGTTAAAACTCTTAAATTCCATCTGATGAAACTTAGTACAAAGAACAAGATTGATATCAAGCAGAATGAAATCTTCAGTTTTCACTTCACCATCTTACTCCAAAGCAGAATGAAATTTAAATAACAATTAAGTTTCAATGCCCCTCACCATTGAGCGGTCCAACAAAGTTGACAAAGCAAATACATGCTTGCAAGTTGAAGATACATACATAGTCAAAACAATAGTGGCTATAGATAGGTGATCAAGAACCATTTTTAAAACACACAGGCGAATGGTCATGCTCAGTAGAGAACACAAAAAACACTATGAACGTGAAAACAACCATATGAAAAGAACGTATACCCATTGGCCATTACATACTTATATCCAGGAGCTTAAACACGCCTAGACAATTCACAAAAGCTAAGTTGGAGACAATCCTACCAAAGCTGATATGCCTCCATAGTTCATATCAGCTATGGAGAAAATCCTGCCAAAGGCAACATATATATAATCAAACCTCTTGAAAAAACAAAACAGCCTTGTTGTTTGAATGTCAATAATTGATTGTTAGTATTTAATTGCTCACTTGAACAAGCTACAATGAAGCCCAAGATGGTGACAAGCTACAATCAAATAATCAATCCAAGCAAAAGCAGGCATAATCGCCTTTTGTAGTGTGAGTTAAATTTTCAAGCAATAGCAGACACATTCGCACACATACTAGGACAAAGTGAGATGCTCAAACACACAAACTTTAGGGAACACAACATAGTATAAGAAAAGTACATGATGACAATGAGAAAATCATTATGTGTATTTACAAGTCCACAGAAAAACGAAGAGTTCTATTAATTAGTCTGTAAATAGTGGATATTCGTATAAGGGACTTCAAAACGAATAAAACAATCAAAAAATGAGCCAGGTGTGACAAAATATTTCTGCACCTCAATCTGTTGAAGTTTGGCTACAAAGAGCTTTTCCCTGTCATCTTCCTAAAAAAAAACATGATAAAACAAGTTAAATCAAGCCAATTGAAAGAATATGGAGGTCATTCCATATTTATAAAAAAATTTAAATTAAAATAAATAAAAGTTCTTCCATTGCAAGCTTGCACATTCAAAACTCTTTACCTTGAGTGTTCGCCCATCAGGAGCAGGATGTGCAAGAACAAAGACGCGGTCAATAAGGACAATAACAGGCTCTTTGCCGAGACTTTTCCAGGGAACCTAAAAATTGGAGTTTGAACTTCTTTCAGATTGCAAACTAACCATCCAAATCATGGAAATATTGTTACTAGAAACGGAATAAAAAGGCCAACGACATTCTATTGAGATTTCATGTAAGTAAACAAATCCAGAATGAAACATAAATAGGGGTCTGATATTAATTCACAAGAACACTTTCACTTGACAATAGAATACGCAACAAAACTTCTATTGGCAATGCTAACAGACTAGCTATCGACCAAAATGGTACAGCTAGTAGGAAGCCAAAATGGCATTGCAAAGTGGTGACCCGTCAAATGAAATATCCCCTTATATGAACTGGCAGTAAAACAAAAGATGAGAGAAGACTGGACCTGAAGCCAATAAGTATCGAAAGAGTACCTTTAACGTTATTGTACCTACAAAACCGGCTTTCACAGTGACTGGAAGTTTCAATGAATTCAGTGCTTCTGCCTTCAATTTCAAGTCCTTGAGGACAACATCTCCTGTTTGGGCATCAAAACTGCTTTAGCAAACCATCAGAGTTATTTTTTTTGCTTTTTTGATTTTGTCTTTTTCTTGAAAGGGAGCAAACCAGGAAAGTTATATGCTACTGAAACCTTACAGTGTAAATAACAACAAATACTCTAGCGATCATAATTAGCAAACTAAAGAGACTCTGAAGTCACAATCATACTTCATATTTACGCCAGTCATCATGCACTCAACAGAAACTGATAAAGATATTTTTGTAATAAGGATTAGTAACTCCACAGAAATTATTAGAAATTGTACAAAACGAACGCTCCCAGACCATATAACAGCAGTGCATCCAGCAAATAATTAATGATAAAGTACAAACCTTTCCAGACACTGATTCTTAAAGCTTCTGCTGAGAGCCCATAGACATATTCACCCAAATATTTTCGAAGCACATGTAAAACCTACAACCAATAAAACACAGAGAAAAAGTTTGCAATTACAAACACATTTGACTTGTAAGTTTGTAACAAAACTAACTATCAGTAAAAATCCATATAATGCTGGCCATTAAACAAAATTTACAGTATAATATAAATGGTAACTACATCTTCAAGATGATTTCTTTTTAGGTAAATTTATTGATTGAAAAACTGTGGTAAGTATAAACAATGACTTTAAGAGCATTATGGTCCCAAAACTAGAGAATTCCATTTAGCATATAAAATCTTAAATCCCCTTAAAAGACGGAAGATGAAAAACTCCATGATTACCACAACGTACAACAATATCTTTTCAACAAAGATCCTGCAATTATATTCCTTCCTCATTATCCAACACGCTACAATGGAAGTAGCTTCCATAAAGCCTACTCTTTAAAATACAACTCTCTAGTTTTTTATTTTCTTTGTTTCCAGTTGTGTTTTCCTGCAATTATGTTCTTGAAAAATCCAGATTTTTTTTTTTTTTTTTTTTTTTTTTTTTTTTTTTTTTTTCCAGTTGTGTTTTCCTGCAATTTTTGGGGGGGGTAATTGTTAGTGCATTTACATGATAAACTTGGAAAGTCCACATAATATACCAAAACTAAGTTGCACTGAGACGGGTACACATGTCAAACTCGGACATGGGGTGGATGGCAAGTCATAAAATATCAGATTTGGAGACAAAGCAGCATATTTAACTATTTCATATTAACATTCTATATAATATAATAATTACAACTGTGATTTAAATATTGTATATTAAAACAAGATGCATGCCTCTATAAAACTTATAAAAAAATGATTCATTATTTAAAATAACAAAATGATTAGGTTTTTCTGATACTTGTGATGTATGAAATTGCAATGTCTAAAATTAGTCATGACCGAAGTATGTCATGTCTGAATGTGTGTCCACATGTGTGGACACGCAATTCATCAGAACAATCAAAGTACGGATGCAACCCACGCCATAGGAGATAGAACTCCATACAAGCTAGTTACTACTTCCTAGTGTTGCTATAAACTTGGACAGTTGGACTGAATAGTTGATTTCAAATTTAGTAACAATAGCAATCTTTTATTCAGGTATTACCCAAGAAAATGGCTCCAATATCATGTTTCTAGAGTCATTCATCTAAATGCAATACATTTCATACATTAATAGCTCGACACTTAACTTATCACGGTAAGTGATACCAGTTCCATCTTCACTATAGGGCTGGAACTTATAGTTTTCTAGTATAACATTGCAGTGTTTTGCAAGAACTCAAAGTGGCTCCTGTTATCATTTAACTAACAAACACTCCCCATCTCTCCAGACCGGCGAAAAGGAGCCACTTATGAACTTTGAAACTCGCCTCCTATCGCCTCACTCCCAGTTTCATTACTATTATTGTGTCAAATAATCAGATATAACACTCTAGTGCTTTGAAAGTACTCAATGTGATTTGTGTTATCATTTCACTAACAAAACACTCTCCATCTCTCCATCCTCCACACCAACAAAACAAGCCACTCAAAACTTCAAAACTCGCCTCACTAGCATGTTCATTACCGCTATCGTGTCAAAGAATCAGCTCACTTCTCAGTCTATCTCACACTCGGAACTAATAAAAGAAACTCACTTTGTTCCCTGCTATTAACTCTACCTAACACTCGAAACTAATCAAAAAAACTCACTTTTACGCCTTACTAACTCAAACAACGAGATTGAAACAAAATTCAAGAACCTAGAGAAAGATTAAAATCCAAGAATTCAAAGTTTTACAATTCTGTAAAATACACAATCAAAACGCCCAAAATTGCCAAAGTTTGCCTAATTTGACGAAATAAGGAAATTGAAATCGAGAAACGTGGAAAAGAACCCTTACGTGAGCTTCAAACATGGCGACGAATCAAAGTAAATACTCATACGATAAAATCAGACTTTGATCTCGGCATGACGATCGAATCGTCGAAGACAAGTACTTGTAGAGATTTGAAAACGCGATGCGATCCGAAGCACGATTGAATCTCTCTGTTTCGCTGTGTGTGTGGAGAAAACCTACAAGAGCGGTTGGAAAAAAAAAATGAGAGAGAGGGAGCTTTGAAGAAGACAATCAGGGCTTGTTGTTCGGGTTCGGGTCTTCTTTACAAGTGAAAAATATTGCAAACGTGTCTTGCAATGGCACGTACAATGCAATGCCCTTGTTCGGGCCCAATAGGGAAAATGGATAGGAGGAGCATTGGATTGGATTGGATTGGATTGGATTGAGTGATTGGTAACTCTCACAATTAGATATAGCCCATTTAGGCTTGGAATGAATGTTAGTTGTGGTTCTGGACTTCCATTATACAGACTAGCATATCCGCCATGCCACACCGCCATATACTTTTCATTTTAGCGTGTATTCATGTTTTTGGCACGGGTATAGTGTCAATGCCTTTGGATGTCACTTTGATCCACAAGGAAATTGCAGATTGCAAATAAAGGGAGGAAAAAATATAAATAAATCATAGATAATTTAATTTTAAAATGAATAGATAAATATGATTAAAACATAATTTCTAAAATAGCACAAAAGAAACACACTTAATGAGTCAATGTAGATGCAGTAGATTTGGGTAGAAGCTATATGCGGGTTCTCATATTCTGGTAATGTAATGCTACATAATCACCTCATCATCGATGTTATTAACTATATCTCTCTCAACATATTTAATCAAATTATTTGTCATCCATTGATCTTCCATGCAATTACGTAATCGATTTTTGACAAACTTCACAGCAGGAAAAAATAAAAAATAAATAAAAACT
Organism: Berberis thunbergii; assembly: GCA_003290165.1. Lineage (NCBI taxonomy): Eukaryota > Viridiplantae > Streptophyta > Magnoliopsida > Ranunculales > Berberidaceae > Berberis > Berberis thunbergii. The sequence goes on along the minus strand of QNQO01000818.1, from coordinate 389,256 downwards.
CTCTCGACACTGCCAGTTGTAACTGGTAATATTAAGGCTGAAGTAATAAGCTTATAGATCAAATGATACAAAATATTATTTTTTGTCTTTACCATCTTCTCAACAAAATTGTTAAATCCTATTAACTTCAAGAACTCACTATTCAACCTCATGTCGATGATAAATGTCTCAAACTGATTATCAAGAGTATCAAGTTGTATTTCTAAAAAATTATTTGGATAAAAATGAACAAAGCGAATCAGTTTTCCCCTATTGAAATCAGAAAATGAATAATTTGGATTCAAACACGAAATACATAAAAGCAACTTAGTATTCACTTCATTGAAACGGTTGTACCGATAAATATGAAGTTTTTTTGTATAGAGATGATAAACAAGATTTGAAGTCTAAGCAAATATGAAATACCCCACCAAAGCTTAACCAAATATGGAATACCTCGCCCAAAGCTTAAACAACCAAACAAATACCCACCAACCTAAACAAACCTCTTATATTGCCCTGTTCACTTTACATCAAGGTGATTAGGTGAATAGAATAAACAAGGAATACTCAGGAATCCAAGAAAACCCATAAATTAAAAGAGATAACTGAGGATGTAAGCAACAAAATACATATTCTAAGCATCATTGCATGAAGATACTTCAATTCATCTCAAAATTCCCAAAAGCAGTTTGTTTGCTCTTCTTGCTTTAAAATTGGCTCCAGTAGTTGAACTGATCGACTTAACCTCAATTTCAAACTCCTCACTAATTTCCATCCCTGTGTGTAGCAAAATGACTCAACATATTAGAAACGACATTGTTACGATGAAGAATTGAAAGCAAAACCCCAAAACTCCCATGAGAAGCAGACAACATATAAAAAATTCTTTCGCCGATAAGCCCACACTTTTACCATTTCACACCAAACTATCATATCATTCCGAGAGCATATGACTATCCAACAGATGCATTAAATTTGCGACCTCCTCCAGCTCCCCATCATTTAGTGGTCTCCAAAAGGAAAGATCCCAAAAATCTCCATTAAACAAAAAAATTGCTAACTCTCCCATGTTTTTGGTCGTTAACGATAAATAGCATTGGAAACAGATCCTTCAGAGGTTGGTTGCTATACCAGGAATTATGCCAGAAAAAAAATGAGATCACCATTGCCACATCGAAGATAAGTGGGTAAAAAACACTTGCACACCGAGAGATGGACTTCCACAAATAGCACCCATAGGGAGTGTACTTAGTTCTTTTATCCCATTCTCATTTATTACGCTCATATTTATCAATGATGAACAATCTCCATAAATTGCCATATTATTCTGCAAATCACCAAAGCCACTTAAAAAGTAATGCAAAGTTGAAAGTGTTCACTTGGTGAATGCTTAATCCACCTCGAGTTTTGGGACAAAAATTTTTCTCCCAACCTACTAAATGCATATTTCTAGAGTTTTGAGTGGAACCCCAAAGGAAGTCGCGCATGATATGTTCCATCTTGGGTGTTATTGAAGAGAAAACATTGATAAGAAACAGAATGAACACAGGGATAAAAGTGGATTGGACAAAAGCTAATATGTCTGGTTTTGAGAGGAATTCGCGCTTTCCAAGATGCTAGTCTCGATTCCATTATTTTGATCGTCTCATCCCACTCGATTCCATTATTTCGATCGTCTCATCCCACACAACTTTACTTTTAAATCTTGCACCCAAAGGCATGCCCAAGTACTTAATCGGAATCAGACCCGCTACACAACCAAATAAACCCGCCAACTGTTATAGATGAGGGACTTCCAATGGACAACAACACTGATGTTTGGAAGTTGATTTTCAGACCTAAAATAACTTAAAATCAAAGCATAGTTATTTTTAGAACAAAAACTTGAGTAGCAGAGACGTCACAAAATATGATAGTATCATTCGCATACTGAAAAATGGAAATAGTGGGACTACCCTCTGCGACTGAAAACCCTCTTACTAGGCATGCATCAATCGCTTTAAGAATCATTTAGGTTAGACCTTCTGCTGCTAAAGTAAAAAAAATATGAGACAGAGGATCGCCTTGACGCAAGCCTTTAAAGCTATTGAAAACTCGTGCAGCTAACCATTAATCTTTGAGGAGAAATCGGTTGTAGATCTGCAAGTGTGAAGCCAATGGATCCATTTGGAGTCAAAGCCCATGCGAGCAATTATCAAATCCAAGTATCTCCAATAAACATTGTCAAAGACTTTAGAAAAATCTAATTTGATGACGAGTCCTGGGACACCATGTTTTTTATTGAAATCAATAAATTCACTGACAATTAAAGGGCTATCAACCATTGACCGCTGCACTTTGAAAAGGATAAATAATTGAATGAACAACATTTTCCAATTTACCAGCCAACACCTTAACAATTATCTTATAGGTCCCATTCAAAATACTGATAGGTCTGAAATCCTTGACGGTCTGCATTTCCGTACATTTAGGTCTTAAATCTCCATGACTTACATAACAGAAACTCAATGAAATAATGACATTTTCCATCCAATTTTATCCACTTGTTTAGCTCATCAGTGCATTACAAATGATTTGTTTTCATCAATAAACTTAATTTGCGATTTTTTTAACCATCCTTTTAAAAAAAATTAAATGGATAAAAGTAGCACGAGTACGACAATCAATGTTTGTACACTTAATGGATTTATATAATTTAGCTATGATAAATAAATATACCTGTGTTAAAAGCGAGAGACCAGCTCTCCGCTGCGAGAGGCTCTGCGAGAGAAGGAGGGGTTGCGAAGCACAGATCCGGCTCGACCCAGTCGGTTGGGGAGAAGCCCTCGTCCTCGGCACAGATTGGCGTCGACGGAGTCGAGAGAGCACAGCTCCGGCTCGATCCAGCCAATTTTTCACCTCCTCTCCGGTCTATTGATTAAGCAAGTCCTCTCTCCATATTGTAGAGTTGATTGGGAGCAATCATTGTGGAAGATCTAGGGATGTAGGGTTAGGTTGAGACCTTCATATCTGCTCTCTCCTCTTCAGATTTGCTCACTATTTTTGCTAGAAAGAGAGATCTTTCACCAAACAGTTGGTGAGTTTTATGAATCTCATTGCTAGATGACAGAAACAAATGGAGAAGACACAGTCAGTGAGAACGTGTTTCCACATGAGGTGTTCATGGCTTTTGAGGAGAAGTACAAAATTCATGGTGATGGATTGTTACAGATACTCACAAATGAATATCAAGTTGCTGTAAAAAATGGAGATGTGCTAGGTGCAGAAGGACTGAAAATGATGATAAACCCCAATAACTAGACAATGCTAACTGCAAGGGTGTCAGCCAGTCAAGAGCAGGCTGCAACGCAAAAGAATGAAGACGTTCTGCATAAAGCAGATGAATGTATAATGCCAACCAGTGTTGCATCCTCTGGCCCTAGCAAAATTCAAGAAGAAATGGCAATGGCAAACCTTGTCGTTGCACCAGCGAGGATGAGTTGGGCATCAAAGCTTAAGCAAAGCAAGCATACGGGCTCTACAAAACTTAGGTATGAACCTCCAGCTACTGTTGAAGGCAAAAAAATAGTACAAGTGCAAACTGCTGACTTTGCGAATAGGATAGAAGAGTGTGAAAGGTTGGTTATTGGCAGCTTTGTGGGCAAGTGCTTGGCATATGGTTATGTCAAATAGTGGCTGATAAGGACGTGGGGAATTCGAGAATTTGAGATGAGCACACACGAAGATAAGAATTCGAGAATTTGAGATGAGCACACACGGAGATAAGAATTTTGTATTCAAATTCAATAAGAAATAAGGTAGAAGTAATGTATTAGAAATGGGACCTCTGTATATTGCATGCAGGTTGTTTATCCTTAGGGCCTGGTCACCTTCTATGGACAAGGATGCCGAGGTGCTTACTTCGATACCTATTTGGGTTACACTGAAGAAAATTCTTTTATTCGTATGGAATCCAGAGGGTATTCAAATGATTGCTAGTTTTATTGGAGTGTCTATCATGCTTGACAAAGCTACTGAAGAAATGACAATATTAGCGTATGCAAGGGGGTGTGTGGAGGTAGATGTAAACAACCAATTACCCAAAGACATCCTGGTGGTTATCAATGGAGATAAGAAAAAAATAGTTGAAGTTGAGTATGCATGGATTCCTGTAAAATGCAATTCTTGTGCAATTTTTGGCCATACAAAACAACAGTACTCAAAGAGCAAAAAAATGAATACTCCAGGCCATGTGGTATGGCAAGCTACAGGTAGGACCCAACCACTAAAAAGACAACTCCGATGGTTGGACGATCGCCAAGGGTAGATATACATTCAAGTCGAAGACTCAACCCAGTTTAGAGGGGAGTATAGGGCCTATCACAGGAAAAACAAGGAATGTCACCAGTATAGAGGCCGCCAATGAGGCTGAGCATAACATAAATGATTACCAGAGTGATGCCATAACGCAGAGTACACAACCGTTGCTTCTTAACAACCCAATGCTCGAGCGTAGTGCTAATGTGGAGGCAAGTGAACACACACCGACTCAGGACAAAGAGAACATTACAACAAATGAGCAGAGTAGTAACGAGGAACATGAGCAAGATCCTTCTAGTGAAGAGGTTGCAAGAGATTTGTTTTCAAAATCGTGCACTAAAGATTTTAGTATCTGCCCTCGAAGATCCTCTGGGGCTAAGAAAGCAAACAAAAAGTACAAAGATTGAATATTTCCCCCCTTAACAAAGGATAAATGAATAAAAAACAAGAAGTTTCTTATTTGGCCGATGCTAATTAAAGATTTTTATAGGCCTAATAACCATGTTCACTCTCACTATAATTCACTTTTTTTTGAGAATTTGTTTTTATTTTTAGCCTTGTTCACTCTCACTATAATTCACTTTTTATTTTTGTTTCATTTATAATTCACTTATTTTAGTTTGTCTTTAAGAGACAAAATGGAAGGGGAACAAGGCTAAAGATCTATGAGGAGGGTTGAAACTCTTCTATTCTGGTAAAGATGACACTAGAAACGGGGTGAAAATAGTGGTAGATAAAGTTTTTAAGGATGTAATAGTCGACGTTAGGAGGTTTGGGGATAGAATCATAAGTATTAAATTAGCCTTAGAACTAGAGATAGTGCATGTTATTAGTGTGTATGCACCTCAAGTGGGTTTGGACGAGGATGCTAAGAAGGGTTTTTGGGACTCTTTAGAGGAGTTAGTTCTTGGAATTTCCTCTTTCGATAGGGTTTTCCTAGGCGGAGATTTAAATGGCCATGTCGGTAAGGATAGAGTTGGGTATGAAAAGGTACATGGAGGTCAAGGCTTTGGGGATCGAAACACTACGGGGATTTCTATTCTAGATTTTGCTTTAGCTCATGATTTTGGATCGTGAATACTTTTTATAATAAGATGGAAGATCACTTGGTGAAATTTGCGAGTGGGCGCAATAGAAGTCAAATTGATTATTTTCTTGTGAAGAGACGCGATTTAGGTAGGTGTAAAAATTGTAAGGTTATATCAGGAGAGTGTCTGACATCCCAACATAGGCTGTTAGTTCTCGATTTTTGTCTTAAGAGCAGGGGTCGTATTGCTATAGAACAGGCTAGACCGAGAATTAAGTGGTGGACCTTACAGGGAGATGTCTGCCAAAGATTTAGAAAGAGGATTTTGGGTGGCCAGTCAGTTTCAGAGGGTGAGGAGAATCTAGAACCAAATGATAGAACTAGTAGCGCGGATCTTTTTGAACAATTGGCAAACCGAATAAGAAGATGTGCGAAGGAAGAGTTAGGACAAGCCAAAATAGGAGGTTTCTATGGTAAGGAGACATGGTGGTGGAACGCGGATGTGCAACAAACCATTGCGAAAAAGAAAATATGCTTTAAGGCGTGGCAAAAAGATAGGTGCCTAGAGTCTTATGAGCTTTATAAGCAGGCTAAGAAGTTGAGTAGTAGAGCAGTAGGGGAAGCTAAGAAGAGAGCGTATGATGCTCTTTATAATAGGCTAGGTACGAATGAAGGGGATAAGGATATTTTCAAGATAGCGAAGGCTAGAGATCGAAAAACTAGGGACTTGAGTCATGTTAAGTGTGTTAAGCATGAGGATGGAAGAGTCTTAATGCATGATAAAACTATTTTAGATAGATGGAATGATTACTTTTGGAACCTACTCAATGGAACACATGTAGGGGAGTTAAACTTGGAGGGGTATGTTTCACAGGAAGGGAGAGATCGCGTGTTCCATTGCAGAGTTAGTGCCACAGAAGTGAAAAAAGCTTTAAAAATAATGAAGACAGGGAAGGCTATTGGACCGGATGATATACCGATTGAAGCATGGAAATGTCTGGGATAAGTTGGGATTCAATGGCTAACTAAGCTCTTTAATAGGATTTTGGAAACTAGAAAAATGCTAGATTCATGGAGGCATAGCATTGTGGTACCAATTTATAAGAACAGTAGGAGTTTAACCACGATTTCGAAGAATCAATTTGGATTTATGCCAGGTAGGTCTACTACGGAGGCCATCTTCCTGCTTAGGCAAACTGTAGAAAAATATCGAGAGACACGTAAGAGTTTGCATATGGTTTTTATTGATCTGGAGAAAACATATGATAGGGTCCCCAGGGAGTTAATTTGGTGAGTGCTTGAAAGGAATAAAGTGTCTCAATGTTATGTCGATATCATTAAGGATATGTATGAAGGGGTTGTAATAAGTGTTCGCTCAGTAGGTGAGATGTCTAGTGAATTTCCAGTGACAGTAGGACTACATCAAGGGTCGGCATTAAGTCCATATCTCATTGCTTTGGTCATGGATGAGTTGACGACACATCTGCAAGAAGATGTACCTTGGTGCATGTTATTTGCAGATGATATTGTCTTAATGGATGAGACTAGTGCAGGTTTAGGTCATAAATTAGTTAAGTGGCGGGAGGCTTTAGAGAGTAAAGGTTTTAGAATTAGCCGTTCGAATACGGAGTATCTAGTGTGCAACTTTGGGTGTGAACCAAGAGGGAGAAGTGATGCAATTGAGATCGAAGGTGTCGAGGTCCCGGAATGTGAGGTTTTTCGATATCTAGGGTCTATAATTCAAAAGAATGGGGCTATTGGAGCAGATGTAGACCATAGGATTAAAGTTGGTGGTTGAAATGGCGAATGACGTCATGAGTATTATGTGATAGAAGGATGCCTGCAAGGCTAAAAGGGAAATGCTATAAGACAATTGTTCGACCAGCCATGCTATACGGTTCAGAATGTTGGGCCACTACGGGACAACATACGCATAGGATGGTAGTAGCAGAAATGCGTATGTTAAGGTGGATGTGTGGTAAAACTCGTAAGGATAAAATTAAAAATGAAAGAATTAGGAGATACTTAGGTGTAGTGCCTATAGAGGAAAAAATTATAGAAAGACGTTTAACTTGGTTTGGTCATGTGCGGATGAGACCAAGCACGACGCAAATTAGAAAATGTTTAGACTGACAAGTTAATAGAGGGTGTAGATGGAGGGGACGACCGTTGAAAACTTGGATGAAGATGGCGAATGAAGATATCATTAAGCTTGGATTAGGTGAGGAACTGTGGGAAGATCGCATTGCTTTGAGGACCAAAATCCATATAGTCGACCCCGAAAATCTCGGGAATGGGCTTTGATGATGATGATGATATAAAGGTTTTGGGGTCCTTAAAACCCAGCTCGCTTTCAAAAAAAAAACTCTGATAAATAAATAAATAAAATGGTCGTCAAATCATCAATTAAATTATTTTTTTAATTACTATATCGATAAAAAAAATCCAATGTTGCTGTAGTTGTTAGTTTTCCTCGAGGAAGGGAAAACAATAACAATAAACATCAAACCAAATATAGATGAAACATTCGCTAATCGTGGTTATGAAAAAATCATCATTTCAGAAAAGGCCATGCCCTTTGAAACCATAACCATGACTATGAGGAAAAAAACATTGTTTGTACTTGTTTTTTTGCTCAAAATGAATAGAATTTGATATAGCTGTAGTCATATGATCCATGAAATTCACTTGATTAACTGTAATTAAGATGACGGGTAATTGTTGATCAACACTTCATCCACACGATTTGCCAAGTTTTTCTTAAGTTCACTCGAGTTGGGATCATCAATTTTATCAACAATGTCTAAAAGAATGCTAGATTCTTTTGTTGTTGATATCATATTGATGGTATTGCAGTTACATGCTTCTGCGCATGGATCAGAATCTTCTGAATCTATATGATAAATGTTGGCATCTTAATGAGATTTGTCTATGTATTTTGTTGGGTGAAATGGTCTCATACATTGACACCAACCCCATGCTCAATCTTCATGTCCTCGATGTTGTACTATTGTCAAATAATATTAATAAATTAAGAATAAATTTTTTTTTATTATAAATAGGTTATTATTGATAGAGGAAGAAAATAAGTGACTATTTTGCCGAGTTTCTCCTCCGATTTATCATTAAAATTGATTTAAATTAGTGCCCTAAGGTTGTATGTTCTATATATAGGCCTCTTGAGCCTTTGTTCGCAAGGGTTGCACTCCAACTTTGTCCTGATGATCTCATACTTTAATTACAAAGTTATTGCTCTAATATCATCGATGTTTGACATTTTTCGTACGATTATTAAATTTTTTGGTGCAACCAAGTATCGGTTGATGCAGTTTGACTTGCAAAACAATTGTTAGACTGCCAATGACCACCTTGGTGGCTGAAGACACTCCGATGCTTAAGTCAACAACTCTGTTGGAAGAAGAAAATAAATATGAACAAAACTCAGTTAAAGTTGCATACATGTATTGAACGTTCCCTTTACCTTTTATAATGATCGCGGTTAACTCTATGTGTGACTTAAGCATGTGAGACGCAACGAAATGAGATGTTTCTTGTAACAACCTCCTCATTAATGGAGATGCATTCATGAAGGCGTACGTCCTTCTGCGACACTTTTTTTGTGCAATGTTTATCTTCTTTATGAGATAACTCGTGTTTGGCCTGGATTCAGGCTCTGATTCGTTCGGATATGGATTTAGGCCCTATTTACGTATTCTCATTGGTGGGATTGTCTGGGCTGAAATTGACTTTATTCTTCTTGAGCTTTATGAGCTGACCCAAATGGCTGGACGCGATATCCTCATGATGAGTTTCTATGCCATGCGTACAACCGTGATGATCGATATATTTTTTTTATGTATCATCAAGTGTTATTCGCAACTTATATTTAGAGTATAAAGTTTGAGTAGATATACATACATAAGCTTATTCAAAATGGGCTAATTATATAAATTTGGTAATAACATTTATAATATTTTGCATATACACTAAAATTGATAAATTTGAAGGTAGTAATGGTGACGTTAGTCCCTAGCTCCTTTATCTAAACTGTTGCCTACACATGAGTTTGTGGAGTTAGTTCCTAGCTCCTTTGTTGAAGATCTTAAAAAGATTATATTTGATGATGCGAGTGGAAGGAAATACTTGCGAATGTAATCTGATCATTTAATCATTTTATTTTCAGTGGTTTGGGGAGCCCATATATACCCCCACGCTTGCCATTAAAAAAAAATGGTGATGTTGTCATGATGGTAAGGTTGTGGCGATGGTGAGTGGGAACAGGGTTACATGGCAGTGGTGACCATGGTTGTGATTTATTATTCAATGGACATGAAAATGATAATTTCTTGAAAGGAATTTTTTTTAGAATTGCCACAAAAAAACATTGTACCTCACATTGTAATTTTTTCTTTTTCTTTGTAAACATAATTTGTGTTCACAACCAGATTTTCATAAACCAATTCGTGTATCAGTCTACATATCTCAATACTATAATCCGTATCTCAAGCAACAATATCTTACACTCCTCTTCGCGTTACTTAAATACTATATAAAAAATCTCACACCATACTAAAATAACATTATAGAGATTAAAATATTTATTTATTTTCTTTCAATTTTTTTTGTTCAGAAATCACATTCCTTGCATACTACAAACCATCATTATTGCCTAATTTAATATCAATCCTAATCAAAGACCCAACCCAAGAACAACTCAATAATCAAACCCACAAGGCCAGCTTGGACTTGGACTTGGACTTTGGACAGAGCACACTTGGTCCCGCGATGACCGAGAAGGGTATTTTGGACAACCACAAAAACAAGAGATGATGACCCGGCACGGCTCAGTCTTCGAGCACAAAAAAGCTCTTTCTCTCTCTTTCTTTTTCTTTAATAAACAAATTGAGCAGAAAAGATAAAAAAAGTTGGGGAGGTTTGAACGGTCAAAAAGGAGAGCTCTTCCTCTTTCTTTCTTTCTTCTCTCTTCCTTCCTTCATTCACAAATACTCACACATATATGTTAGGGCTCTCATTTGACCGTCAGCAAAACCACCACCACCACCATCCCTTCTTCTTTCTTTCTCCTTTCAAGATCGGCTAACTCGATGTTTGTGAAAGCTTCTGGATCGAATACGGCCTGGAAATTCTGAATAGATCGGTATATGTTTTTTCTGAATGATGTTTGATATTGTGTAAATAGTTGTTAATTTGATAATCTATGTAAATTACTTGATTTTAATGATGTATGAAGACGGATCTATTCGTGTCTGGTAATTGATTTTGATGATGTATTAAGCCGGATCTGTTCGTGTTTGGTAATATTCGGTCAGATTTGTTTGATTTGGATTTGTAGATCTGGTACTTTTTTGTGGTTGGATAATTTTGTGCTTTTTTTTTTGGTGTTGATTTGGGCTTATTTTGTTTGTGAATTTGATTGTGGAGGAAAGTTGACTTTTTGATGGCTTCTGAGTGTTTATTTGATATATTTTGTCATGATTTGGGGTTATTTTTTGATTTGGTTACTTTGTGATTATTGTAGATCTAGTTTGTACTCAAAAAAGTTTTGCTTGATTTTTTTTTTCTTGTGTGTGTGTTTTTCTTTTAGCAAATTGTTGAGAGTTAGTGATACTGATTTAGGATTTATGTTATTAAATACATCTTACAGACGCTGGATTAGTGTTATCTCCAAGTAAAACCATTGAAGTGTGTTGGTTATTAATGTTACTAATTTACGATGGATTTGTAGTAGAAGGAATGAAATCTTTCTGTTTTGAAGCTGAAGATTTTCCAGGCATGTGTATGTGGATGTTTTTTTTACTTGATTGGATAAGAAATCCAAACCTTGGATGAAAAAATAGGAAGCTGAGAAACTGTGAGAGAATGGATGAAAAATTATTGTCTGTGGTTTAGGTGAAGTTTTGGTATGGTTATTTGTGAAAGCAAAGGCACGCCGATGTAGATTGAGTTTTGCAAGATGATCGGAAGTATTTTCTGGATGGTAGTTATGGAAAAGAGAAGACTTGGAGTTCAGAAAATTGGTTCGAGAAAGAGAACTGATGTGAAGCAAAACTGGAGTACTAAGAGGACACATGGAAGCTTAGGTGTTGTTTGGTGAATTGGATCCCACAGAAGTTCAGATCCAGGAGAACTGGAACTGGCGTGAAGCAATATTTTTTTAGAGTAGGATAATCATGTTTAGGAGAGACATCAAGTCAAAGGTTTCTTGAACAGTGATGTACGACCTTCTTAGAAATGATAGTAATAGTGTGAGGAAGAGGATGGCCATATGAAGTTTTGTCTGAGCTGTGCCTATGTGGTACATAATTATAGATTACAGTCTGGGAGTATTGTTTCAAGGAAATCTTGCAGTAATATTACTTTCACTCTATTGATGCAATTGAGTTATAAATTTATAATCGATCTCTTACAACATTCTAAACTAGAGATTGCAATTATATGAAGACTTTGGACTACTGTTGACGATAATAGGCTTTAATCGTTTCTTATTACATGATCTTATTGATTAATATGCCTTAAATCCTTTGATTCCAACAGTTTATTTTCTATCAATAGGTTTCAACTGGTTTTCTGATGAAATTGATTTCTTAGTTTCCATATTGTCTGTCTTCCACATGGCATGAAAAATGTCTTAAACACGAACCTTTCCTTGCTTCATTGACATGTAGCTCACCAATTTCTTTGTGATTTTGGTAGGTGATATCGGTTCTTAGAATTGTGAAGGTAAGTGAACAGGTTTATGTGTCTAGATTGGTACAAAGCTTTATCTGTTGCTAAATGGCTTCGGTGAGCATGGCTCCTACTACTGGATTGAGAGAACCCACTGGCAACACTGTTGGTGTTGATAGACTGCCTGAGGAAATGAATGACATGAAGATTAGGGATGACAAGGTAGGCCGAGTTTTATTGGTGTCCTTTTAGTTGGTGGTGTATTTGATCTATGAACACAATCTTAATCCAAATTAACCTTTATGTAGGAAATGGAAGCAACCATTGTTGATGGGAATGGGACAGAGACTGGTCATATAATTGTAACAACTATTGGTGGTCGAAATGGCCAGCCAAAGCAGGTAATAAGTCACAATGCAATTGGTCAAACAGAGCAAGTACATCAACTTCTGGCTCTTTATGATATCGGTGTGTACTTTTGGGTGTTTTAATGATACTAGTGTTCTTGCAGACCATAAGCTACATGGCTGAGCGTGTCGTTGGGCATGGATCATTTGGAATAGTATTTCAGGTAATTCTGTCACTGTGTAATGAGTAAATCATTTTAAAGCTTGTATAGCATGTATGTATGTTTACCAGTAGTATATATCTGGTCTTCATTTCGGTTGAGTGAATGACGGAGACATTAGATTAACGTGTTTCCGTTTTTTGTTTATCCAGGCTAAGTGCTTAGAGACTGGTGAGACTGTGGCAATTAAAAAGGTTCTTCAAGACAAGAGGTACAAGAACCGAGAGCTTCAAACTATGCGTCTTCTAGACCACCCAAATGTTGTTTCTTTGAAGCACTGTTTCTTCTCAACAACTGAAAAGGATGAGCTTTATCTTAACTTGGTACTCGAGTATGTACCGGAGACCGCTCATCGTGTGATCAAACACTACAACAAGATGAACCAGCGTATGCCTCTGATTTATGTGAAGCTTTATACATATCAGGTATGTTCTCGGTACGAGTCAGTCTACGTTTTGACATGTCAGACTCAAAACATCATTAACATCTAAACCTTAAATTTGATTGGCAGATATGTCGAGCGTTAGCTTATATTCATGGCAGCATTGGTGTGTGCCACAGAGACATAAAGCCTCAAAATTTATTGGTATGTCCTCTGGAACTCGTTTTATTCTTAACAAGGCTTGTGGTTGAATTCTGAAACTCTTGCTAATTTCTTGGTTTGCAACTATTAAGTTCTTGGTGTATGTTTATTAATGTGATATTTTCTTGTTGTGACAGGTCAATCCACATACTCATCAGCTAAAACTGTGCGACTTTGGAAGTGCTAAAGTCTTGGTACAAATCTGAATTCCTATATCAGCATTTCTTTTTCCTATTAATTGTATTAGTAGATATTGATCATTGTCTTGGATTTTTAACAGGTTAAGGGGGAGCCAAACATATCATATATTTGCTCTAGGTATTACAGAGCACCTGAGCTTATTTTTGGAGCCACTGAGTACACAACAGCAATTGACATCTGGTCAGCTGGCTGTGTGTTGGCTGAATTATTACTTGGACAGGTAGGTTACCTTTGTGTTTTTGTCATCGAGTACATGGCCGAAGTTGTGGAAGTCCACCTTGTTCTCAATGCTTACGATGGATGCCTTGCTGACTATAAGTCTGTTATATTTCTGGCAGCCTCTATTCCCAGGTGAAAGCGGCGTGGACCAGCTTGTTGAAATTATCAAGGTGACATTTTTTTTCTTCTTTTCTTTTAATGTGTCTATTATAACAGATATAATTCATGTTGTTAAATTTGGTTCATGTGTCCCACACTTTGAATTGATTGACTAACACCATTTAGTTTATTTCCGATGTAACTTTTCTGAAACCCTTTAGTTTCCAGTCCTCAACTCATTTACGACTCAGAACTCTTCAGACCTTTATACGTGCAAATTCTTGCCAATTTCTGTGGTGATTTGGTCTCAAACAAAATTTTTGTTAGTCAAATGGTGCGCACCCGTTTATGACATGCTTGGTTGTGCCAAAATTGTAGTTGTGTGGGAATTGAAATTTATATTTGTGCAAGCAGTTTTTTGTATGTCTCCGTTTTCTCATACTTTCATGTTTCGCATACAGGTTTTGGGCACACCTACTAGGGAGGAAATCAAGTGCATGAACCCCAATTACACTGAGTTTAAATTCCCCCAAATTAAAGCTCACCCATGGCACAAGGTACTATAGTAAATTCATCATCAGTTTTGGTTGTTGGGGGTTTGTAGGCGTCGGTTTTGTTCTGATTTTGAGAATTTAAATTATCAGATATTTCACAAGCGCATGCCACCTGAAGCTGTTGATCTTGTGTCAAGACTTCTGCAGTACTCTCCTAATCTCCGGTCAACTGCTGTAAGTAAATCTATTTCTTTTTGTTCACAGCCCTCTCTTTTTCCCCGTTTGATTTACTTTCTGTGTTCACTTCATGCCTCCGTTTCTTCTGACCATGAATTTTACTTGTGCAGTTGGAGGCCCTGATCCATCCATTCTTTGATGAACTGCGTGATCCAAATACTCGCCTACCTAATGGACGCTTCTTACCCCCACTCTTTAACTTCAAGCCTCATGGTATGAACATATTTTCTATCCAGATATTTCTTTTCCTTTTCATAAACATGCTTATTGAAACAGCAAACTGACTTTTGTTGATTGGTTTTGTTGCTATATTTATGATCAGAACTGAAAGGGGTTCCAATGGATATATTGGTCAAGTTGATCCCGGAGCATGCAAGAAAGCAATGCGCCTTCCTTGGGTTGTGAATTGGGGAAGTACGTAGCTCATGTCTATCTGCCTAGGAACAATCTTGTGAATGTGGAACGGTCTTGAAATGAAGTTGGTGTCTTGAGGGTCCATTGACACATGGAATCCTTGTTCTTGTAGAAGCAAATGTGGGAAGGTTCTGTTTAAGGTTCCCAAAACATCAATGGGTTTGCTGACCCCTGTTTCTAGACAAAAAAAGATTGTAACATTAATATAGAGCATACAGATTGGCTTTTCTCTCTGTTTTGTCGTAAATGATGTATTTGTTCTCGGGGTTTGAATTTAGGTATGAAGCTTTGAAGTAAAAGCTTTGCTGGTGGAGAAGGCCTAAAAATGGGGTAGATGCTTATTATGTTTATTTGGCCTTCTGGTGTAAATGTGCACACAGATATTGGACCTATTTATGTTATATCAAGAGATTGGTAAGATTGAAATCTTACCAGTTTCTTGATTTTGTTGTACTACCTAAATATAGTTTTATTATCAAAGTATGTGGTGGCTGGATCTAAAATATTACAGGATTCACAAGGATTGCTGTTGGCTTGACTGAGTACACTAACAAAGTATCATTTGTTGCCTAAAGGGTGTATTAAGTGCGGAACAAATAACTTGATTATTTGGTGCTTTTTATTCAACTGTTAGGTATAATGGTACTGGGTGGGCACACTCCCTGTTATCATTTGCCCCTAATCTGTGTTTTCAGAAATATCAGAGTGCCACTGCCACTTGATATGTTTGGTATGATTGCACAGGGAGTTTTGTTGGTCTAGGACTTGATAAGTGATTTCTTCAGTTGTAATACTGCTGTTGCTATTGCTAAATGATATGGTGTTTTGTTCATGGCAAGTTGCCGCAAAATAACAAATTTTTTATCGTGAGTGAGCACTTCTCTTTTTCAGTAATTTCAACGCATTTTACGGGAAAGATTATGGATCAGAATGTATAGAAGTGCAGAGCACTCCAAGACTTTTGTTTGTGTTTCTCGACTGATTCCTTGAGTGTTCTATTCACCAACTAGCATTATGTTGGTAGGGATGTAGGTGAAGCTTGAAATGTTACTATGTCAGATTGCCGCTAGGGGATGATTGCAGGAAATTGTAGACCTGCACCTTTCTGTTTCAGACTCGAAGTAACAGCACTAAAGCAAAGCTATTTCAGCATTACACTGCTAAAGCAAAGTTATTTCATCATCAAGAGGATGATCATCGTAAATTGTTGACCGACAACTTTTGGTTTCAGACTCAAAAGTCACAAAACTGCCAAAGTGAAGTTATTTCGAATCTGCACTTTGCTGTAAACATCTGATCATAGTAAAATTTTGAATTTCACTTTAGGCTCAGTGCGGGGAACATTTATGCATCATGACAAATCTTTTGGTCTTTGCTAGGCGTGGTAAATCACATGATAAGCTACCACTACTTTCCAGTTTCTACGCTTGCAGTCCCCTTCACAAGACAGGTTTAGTAATGCTTAGTTGACTCACTATTGCTTTACCCAAGTTGGACAACAAGACTCACAAATAATGCCATCTAATTCTGAGTACGTTTTTCTCGGAGTACCATCGATACTTGCGTACTAATAATGCGTATACGATAAGTAGGGATACAAGTAGACAAAAAACCATACTCTACGTAATACGAACTAAACTGCATTATTTGTCTTGATTGTTGTCTCCACTGAACCTTTTTAGTATCAAAACCCAATGCACCCCTCCATGTACACATATGTACCTTCTTTTCTTTGGTTTTTCACCCGTGACACACAAAAACACAAGCCCGTGACACATCCAAATATAACACTCGTCATTCCAACACTTGAGACTGAGATAAAGAGAAATTTTTTAGCTTGAATTTCAGAACAATTATTCAAGTAAAACAACATGTGAATTGAGTGTTGGAAGTTGATCCGGAGTTTTCCTTTTCTTTTTTCTAAAAATAACTAGGCTCTGAAGGCTATATTGCAGTCACTCAAAACGAAACAATGCTCGAAGGCTACATCAGTGCTTAAGAAAAAGAAAACCTGAACTTCGAGTCTGCGGCTTGCAATAGTGTGCTTAAAAAACATTAATCCTAATCCGTGATAAGTGTCACATGTGACACATCAATGATGAAGTTTGTCAATCCATGCAACACTGGATAAACAAAAGATTCACATTTATATAAACTACCCTTTATGCTTCATTTCCATCAGCATTTCACTCTGCATGGTGAGAGTGCTAGCTAGCTCTGTTTGTTTGTGAAGATCAATACATACAGAAACAAGTTAAATTGAAGATTCTTCAAACATCTATCACAACAGGTAATTGTATGTTGCATTGTTAGAGGTTTCGTTTTCAAAATTATCGAAAAAATAGTGTCACTTCTTAAAAAATGTCGTTTCGTGATTAACTTTGTAAAGCATAATTCACGCATAGGGGTCGCCCAATGACATCTTTCATTCCATTGCACTCGGCGCCAATGAGGTTTTTTAGTCTTAGTTGAGGAAAAAAAAAGAAGAAGCTGACTTCAACTTGTTTATGTTTGTCAATATTTCGTTCCCGCCAATACCTAGTTTCAATCCGATTCATTCTTATTAATCTAGTATCCAGAACTTATGAATAAAAGCTTAAGCTGCCAGAGAAGGCAAACGCACTGCGCCACAAACACAAACACCCTTGAAAGTTAAAATTGGCCTTTGAGAAGTTACCCTAGAATTCATTCAAAGTTACCTGAGAATTTACTGAGACTAAATCCATCTCCTTCACATCACACAAGCACCCGTGACTGAACAAATTCAGTTGTCTCTTCCTTTGTACTTACGATTACAAAACCCACGAGAAGCTATAGTACATGTAGTCATGAAGGGTCACATGATGCATATAAAGAACTTCACCAAACCCCATTTGTACAACACTGAAAACTTTTACCTGTCCTTCTCCATCACTCAACCATCCACCAAATTACTATAAAAAGAAGCTAACTTATTTAGTACTTTTTGGCTCTCCCCATCTCTTCCCTCTCCATGTTCTCTCCCTTTTCATGATTGAATATGTATCAAGAGTAAGGAACAACATGAATTAAAAGCCCTTCTCACAACAAATCAAGTTTCCTTAAAATAAGTACACCTATTAGGAAATTTAAAGCTACTCAGCACATTTCACAACTGAAAATTTGTATTTTTTTTTTTTTTGAAAAAATTCCATTTCTGGAGGGACTGAAAACGAAAACATGAACCTTGCATATTGTGGTAAGGCTTACCACAAAGAAGCTATTGCCATTTTGTCTTAGCGAAAATACTAGGAAATTAGGTTTTGCAACCAGGGTGATGTGGCATGATCTTGAAAGAATGATACAATCTCCAAAGTGTTTATATGTATCTCGAGGTTATACTGGTGATGCCACATCATCCTAGTTGCAAAACCTGATTGCCTAGTTTCACTCTTGTCTAAGAGGGAGTTGTGTCAAATTGAGTTTAAAATGATTTCATTGTTGTATGCAGTGTTTCCCTATTATAACACCTTATTCCAAATTATTGTAGTCTGTCTAGATCCGACGTTAGTAATTTAGAAAGTTTATCCTACAGTTTTTTTTTGGTTACTATCTTCATTATGAATTATGTTGCTTGTCAATTATGTAAGAACTTATTATCAAAATAATTTTTTTTATATAATTGGTATGTGAATTCTTCATGCAACATATAGGATATGAGTTCCCTCATTTACTCTATTCACCCCATTAAAAATAAAAAACCTGAGAAAACACTGTAGTTTCAGACCACATAACACAAAGCCAAAACAGTGGAAGAATCTTCATAACAAATATATCAGGTTAAAATTGCAACAGAGAAAACTCATCTCCCAAAAGGTTTTGTAAAGCTCCAAACTGTTTCATAAACAAAATCACATATTAAAATCCACACAAGTATGAGTGATTGAATGACATATGTCACCCTATTCATGGCACTCTTGCTTTGCTATTTCTCTTCAAATTTTTTTGGTTGCATTCAACATTTCTAAGAAGTTGTCATTTTTCCAGATACCCATTGAGCAGATTGAATCCTGGGATTGCTTAGACCATTTTTCTTGCATTTTTTATTCTTTGAACACTCGCGTATAATGGAGAATTTGTTCGGGTTGGTGTTCATTTTGATTGTAATGGCATTGGTGTCAATGAATTTGAGCAATGTGGAAGGAAGAGCTCATTACCATAAGCCAAAGAGTAAGAAGGGAAGCTCCCCTGCCCCTCCTACTGTTCCTTCTGACCCAAATAAACAGTGTGTTTTCGATGTAACTTCTTTCGGTGCGGTTGGAGATGGTTGTAATGATGATACTGATGCGTTTATTTCGGCATGGAAAGTTGCTTGTGCCACTGAAGGTGGTGTTCTTTATGCTCCAGCTGATCATACTTTCACTATTAGTTCAACCATCTTTTCTGGCCCATGTAGACCAGGCTTTGTGTTCCAAGTAAGTTTTCCATTCACTGGAGTAGCTAACTTTGTTTACTATTACTAGAAAGCAAATCAAATTCCTCACTAAACTAATCAGAGTTTTTTAATGGAAAATTTTCCCATGAAATCAATCAAAGCATGACTAATTTGAATGGAAGAGGAAATTCGTAAAAGCCGGTTAAGAATGGAGTACTAATATAATACTCATCAGTGTTTTATTATGTTGTTAGCTTGATGGAGTTCTGATGGCACCAGATGGACCAGAATGCTGGCCTAAAGAAGACAGTCATAACCAATGGCTTGTGTTTTACCGAGTTGATCGAATGACTCTCACAGGAAGTGGAACCATTGAAGGGAAGGGACAGAAGTGGTGGGAACTACCATGCAAACCTCATAGGGTATGTCACTAAACTAGAGAAGCAGTAGCTACTTGTGCATGTTTCGCAACATCTGTTCATCTCAAGTTGATTTTTTTTCATTTTGAATCAAATAAGTTTCTCAATTCAGTAGATTATGAAACCGAACTATATTAAATAGTCCAATGGATGGGTTCATTTCATTTTAATTTTCTTCCAATTCTATTTGATCGAAGCTATGTTAATGGTGTACTCTAAAATCTAATGCAGTTCCATTACAGGGCCCTAATGGAACGACATTACCAGGACCGTGTGACAGCCCTGCTGTAAGTCTTTCAGTCCTTAAACCACATTGTATCAAAAAACATTTATTTCGTTTGTTGTAAAATTTTTCTTTGAATGTTTATTTCAGATGATTCGATTCTTTATGAGTTCAAATTTAGAACTCAGTGGCTTGAGGATCCAAAACAGTCCTCAATTCCACGTAAAATTTGATGGGTGCACAGAGGTGTTAATAGACAGACTGTCGATAAGTTCCCCTGCACTTAGTCCCAATACAGATGGGATTCACATTCAAAACACAAAGGGTGTTGGCATTTACAACTCCATGATAGCAAATGGTATATAAACAACCTTCAACTTTTAGTATTCTTTAGTCATCGATCATTTGTTACATAATTAATCATTTGATCACATGTTTTGACAGGAGATGATTGTGTTTCAATTGGATCAGGATCTGCGTATGTCAATATAGAGAATATCACTTGTGAGCATAGTCACGGGATCAGGTATTAATCTTCAACTGATGTACATTGAAGACTAATTGACTTATCATTAGTAACCTCGTTAATTTTACGCAGCATTGGGAGCCTTGGAGGGCATAACTCACAGGCCTGTGTGTCGAACATTACCATTCGCAATGCATACATAAAGAACTCGGACAATGGGGTGAGGATCAAGACATGGCAAGGTGGGACAGGTTCAGTAGCAGGCATAAACTTCGAAAACATCCAGATGGAGAACACAAGGAACTGCATCATCATAGACCAATACTACTGCTTCACAAGGGGTTGTCAAAATGAGACATCTGCAGTGTACGTAACTGATGTATCCTACAAGAACATAAAGGGAACATACGATGTTCGAACTCCACCAATACACTTTGCTTGTAGTGACGCGGTAGCATGTACTGGTATAACATTGTCTGAAGTTGAATTATATCCTGCAGAAGGAGAACTGGTTGATGATCCTTTTTGTTGGAACGCGTATGGAACTTTAGAGACCATTATGATCCCTCCGATTAGTTGTTTAAATGATGGGGAACCTCAGACTATTACAGAAACTGTCAATTACAATTGTTAGAAAACTAGTGTATACATCCATGGAGTGATTCCTATATTAGTTAGGCTATCCATCCCTTTTGGGTTTCCCTCAAGTGTGATGAGATATGGTAGAACTAAGCTCTTATTTACATTTTCATTGTAATATGTAATTAAAATATAATTACTATTCTAATTATAAGAGTCATTTCAGCATGCATATATGTCTTGTACTTCTAGATTACATTACGATCCTTGTTAAGTGATATGGCTTTCCACTCCTTGAAAGCTAGAGGTTACAGCATCTCCAATAGGAGAGCTCAACTCTCAAGCTGAAAAAAGTGGACCAATCTGAGGTTGAGGGGCAAATCTGCTCCGCTCAAAACCATTGAGCTTTGGACTTTCCATTGGATCATGAAAATTCACTCTCAAAACTCAAACAATTATCCTATTTGGTTTTTGAGCTTTTCCATTGGAGATCCTCTTATAATGATTAGTATGAGTTGAATATACAAGTGATACTGTGCAAAGTATTAAACCTTATGGTAGTACCTCCTCGAGGAGCCTGGGGTTTTGTTTTTGTTAAAAAAAAAAAAAAAAGAAAAAAAAGAAAGACAAATAGATAAATAACTATTGGATAATAATTTATATAAAAAAGAATTTGAATTTTTGTGAAATTACTTATTAGCCCTTTAATAATTGCTATTTGTTTACTAAAGCACACTCAAACTCTACAAAGTTTAGGAGTCATGTAGTTTAGTTATATCTGGTCTTAGTTTTCTATGCAAACAATCAATTTAAAAGATGTTGATGGATGGTTTCACATGAATGTACACATTTTACACTCAAACTCTACAAACTTTAGGAGTCATGTAGTTTCGTTATATCTGGTCTTAGTTTTCTCTGCGAACAACAAAAAATGAATGTAATTTCGTTATTTCAGTCTTTTTTATTTACAAGATAAACGTGAACATTAAAACAAAAATTTAGCATTTGCGATAGGATGTAAAACTCATTAATTATTGTTCCCAAACCATTCATGTCAACCAATATATCTTCCAATTTATTTTTTCTTAGATGCAACATATATCAGTTAACAGATTCTTGATTGAAGGAGAAATTCTGACCTCCACGTAATATTCAAGAAAAGTCTCATCTGCTATCTAGGAAGAGTGAGATGAAGCTATAAATAGAGCTCAAGAACTTATTCTCTATTTATGAGAATGTTTGTTAGGACTGTTCGGTAAATGATAGAAATGAAGCTGTCAAATTAAATTCATGGTTTTACTAAAAAAAAATTGATGGACTAAACCCAGTCCACCAAATCAGGTTCAAACGGACGGGTACGGCAGAGGTGTCTGCAACCATTTTGATCGGACAATGTTGTCTCAAAGACCCTTAATTGAGGTTTAGGGTTTTAGATAATCTTAATCAGTAATTTGACAATTTTTTTTTTTTTAAATTCTTGATGTGAAGGGGTTTTGCCAATTTGGGGATTCTTGCAAGTACTTTCACCCCAGGCCAAATGTTCAACAGGGTAGTATACTATTTAAGTTCATTTGGATTGGTTTTGATGTTCTTGATAAGATTATATTTAGATTGAATGGATATGTAATTGATGGTTTATGTGTAACTTTGGTTTGGTTGATTGTATAGTTTTAGTGTTTGACATTGTTAGTTTTCTTGGATCTTTCAGTGTTTGCCTTTTGTTTTTGTCTCCTTATTTTTTGCGAAAATACTAGGAAATCAGGGTTTTGCAATCAGGTGACGTGATATGATCTTGAAAGAATGATGATGCAGGAGGATTCGAGTAAGATGATGCTGAGTTGTCAGATAGCATGTTGTTGGCGCTGAGATACCATGAGTTGGTAGATCAGCGCAAAGATAGCAGGAAATTGTGATTTTTTCCTAATTGGGGCAATTTTGGGTCGTTTTGGTATTTTGGCCATAACTTTGGCTACGGTTATCAGAATCGCACATATGACCTCAATTGGGAAAGCTCTTGGTGGCGCGCACGTTGTGGTCACCCATCTATGCTCGGTGCACATCTTTTCGAGGCCAAAATCCACTATTTCCCCTTCCGAATCCACAAATTTAGTAGTTTTTTTTTTTTTTTTTTTTTTTTACTTTTATAGTAATATTTCAACTATTGTTTAGGAAGTGATTTTGAACCTAATTTGGGCTTGATTTTTGATAGATTGTTTCTTTTATTAAGTATTTCATTTTAGCATGATTATTGGAATTTTTCTATTTTTGGTAAAATTCTAATAATGTCGAATTTTAGCTACATAGCCGCGGCTTGTGGGCTGATTTAGAAATACTTTTGATTTTGATAATTTGAATTGAACATTAGAGTATGTTTATGTGTTTTGAGCAATTTTCTTGTGTTATTCCCTGTGAATTATCTATTAGAACTAGCCTGCAGGATAATCGTTATTCTGCCCGGCGTCAAATGATGAAATCACCAAAGTGTTTGTGTATCTCAAGGTTGTAAAAAAGTCCTCTAATGATGCCACATCATCATGATTGCATAACCTAATTCTCTAACCTCACTCTAGTTTCTCAGTCGTAGTGAATATGATCTAGAGGAGCAATAATTTTGTGAGGAAGGGATATTCCCATTCAAATTTTATTCACAATTGTGCTGTGGCCTCCTCTGGTTGGTGATAGTCTAACTAGGACTACCAGGAGCTTCCTTGGATTAATCTCAAGTTGCATGGGTTTCATTAGAGTTGCACTTAGGAGAAAGTAGAAAGAGGTTTACTTTCTGCGTTGAGAATGGTTTCAATGAGAAAAGAAAAAGCACTTCCTTGCTATCTAGCTATGGCGACAATGATGATTTGATGAAAACTCGTTAATAGTTTAATTTCATAATTTGAATATGTTGAAGTTGTCTTTGTGTGCTACTTGTTACTGTTAAGTTTCCATCCAGTCATTGTAGTTTAAATACAGAGATATGAAACCCATATGTCTAGACTCTAAACTAACTGGTCTTCTCCCATTAGTGCTTGAGTAAACAGGATCATCTCTACTCTCCCTGTAAGAATTTCCAACAGGGTGCTCTTTCCACTCCCTGTAGAGAGATAATTGACAGTCTACTTACAATTTACCTACAGTGTCTGTTGGCAAAGCATTAGAACTTGGTGATTGCACTAATGTGAGTGAAAGTAAAAAGAGTCCTACCTGGAGACCCAAGGAGAAGAGTCATGGACCCAGGCATAATGTATCCATCAACACCTTTGAGAATCTGCAACTATGTCTGATTCTGTTTTCATAAAAGGCTCTTCAGGGGTCCAAGGAAACATCCCACCAATTTGTTACCGAAGGTCTCGTATCCCCCATCAGAGATCGGGTAGCTTTGATTTAAGTGCAAGGCCCAGGTGAGGTATATGGTGTAGCATGCAGCATCAGTGCATCACCGATACTCCTAGGACGTAGGATATATCTCTTTTCAATAAATCATTCAATGATTTGTTGATTTTTTTTTAGCATCATACTAGTATGACCAAGTCTATTGATTTAAACATTTGAGTTGTCGATTTGATCAGAAGGATGGAAATCAAGAGTTAGTGATTGTCTGAGATGACTGTGGTCTAGTGATTGTAACTGATATGTACTATAATCTATCTGTAGTTCCATTTAAAATGTCTCTAAAGTAACAGTTATATTGCTTCAATGCAAGCAGATGATTTTGCTAGTAAGCACAGTAGTCTTATGCATACAATCCTAATTTTACTTGCATTGACTAGGTTTTGGCTACATACGGTCTGTCAACGATGTGGCGGGAACACCTCGTTTGAATGACTTCATTACCGCTAGCGCAATGGAGAAGTACACTACATACCTGTTGAGGTATAGGTGGTGTGATTCAAGCCATATCACACAGATAACTAACAAAACCGTCCTTGAGTAAATAGGCCATTCCCATAAACTCCTTGCCACCTTTCTTATCAGCCTCCATCTCTACCTTTGTCTCTCCCCCACCTTTTTTATGCTCTTCCTTCCCTGTCATTGCCTTCATAGCTTCATCTCTGAGTCCATTTCTCTTCATACTCTCATACACTTTAGTGCCACGCTCTTTGCTGTCTCTGGTGAATAATTCTCAATCTTATGCCGAATTTCAGGGTTATTGTGTGCTTGAACCGGTGTAGTTGCCAAAACTGTATCACAAAACTCGTTACTAATGCTGAAAGTTGGGGTGGTGGTGGCGTGGTGCTATCCATGTCAAAAACCACTGGGTTACATGACCACATCACGTCCTATGAACTCCTGTCGAGTTTTGACATGTTTTATTTACTCAAATATCTGAATTTTGAGTAAGTTGCAGA
The DNA here is from genome assembly GCA_003290165.1 of Berberis thunbergii. Classification (NCBI taxonomy): domain Eukaryota; kingdom Viridiplantae; phylum Streptophyta; class Magnoliopsida; order Ranunculales; family Berberidaceae; genus Berberis; species Berberis thunbergii. The sequence goes on along the minus strand of QNQO01000818.1, from coordinate 364,026 downwards.
GATGTAGGTTCTGAGAGATGTGTGTGATATATATTAATTGTATGTTAGAACTGCAGGTGATGCTGAGTTCATTATCAGTACTCAGGAAAATGGCTTGTTCGAAACCTCCATGAGGAAGTAGAATCTTAAATAAGGACAATGAGATGTGGATAAAAATCAGCAAGAGTAATTAAGAAATCAATTTCTGTAATTTAAGTGTCTTTTAATTGTCTTTCACTGGGTATTTTGTGTTGTCAACTGTGTTAATTAGAATGGGTTTTTCTATATGTAGCTGCTGGAGGTGCTACTCCTTGGTTGTGCAAATCTCAAGTATTTGGAATCAAGGGAATCGATCTATGCACTACTGTGATCCTCATTGATGTTCTGAGTAAGATTCTGTATTCTATTATGTCATGCTTTATATATGTTTAGTACGTAAAATGGCTTTGTCAAGGTGCATTTCTTTATATGGAATTTGATGGAAGTATACGCATATAAAACTGAGATTTGAAGTGGTCCAGTCAATGTTTATCTTCACAATTCGAGTTGATAAATTAAATATATTTTTCTTTTGTAATGTAGGTGGTGAAGAATAACTTTGTAGCAGAATGACAACTCGTTGTGGGGCGGCTAACAATTAATGGGGCGGTCTTTGGTTAACTTTTGGCTTGGCTTGGACAAGTAGGTTGGCTGAATTAGATTTGCAAGTCTTTTTAATCATTCCATTGTATAAACAGTAGGGAAGACAATGTCAGAGATTTACTTCGATAAATAAAGGTTATTTGTACATATAAGGTGCAGTTTTGTTTCTCAGTTAATGGAATCTGAGTTGAAAATGCGTGGATTGTTTGGGTGGAGAAGTACGAGACTAACATGCGCATAAGCAAAACGCTAATGATGTCAGAAGATAGAATTTACAACCACTGACATGCAAAACGCTAATGATGTCAGAAGATAGAATTTACAACCACTGACATTTTTTTGGGGGGAGCTTAGTTGGTGTAAAATTTTAAGTGACATGTTTGTTGCTTGGGTGACTTAGTTTTCCATTTAACCTAAAAAGCCCAAAGCACACTCTCTCCTTTAGCAAGATATGTGCCTTCTCTTTTGCTGGATTGCTCTGGCTTGCTTGATGAAGTGAAGTCTTCTATAAGAACCAGCATGCAGGAGCCCTTTAGCAAATTGAAAAAGAGATTTGCTAACCGTCTCAATCACCTAGATCAATAATTACACCTCCCAGAAAATATTAAAGCCCTACTTGAAGGATCACAGACAGACTTGAAATCATGAAACGGTTAATTTGTGTAAAATGCAAGAATGCCAGGTTCCTGTATTATGCAAAATCAAATTTCACAGGGTGACACAAACGATGGTTTTTTCATAAAAAAATATTGGCAGACACGAAGCACAGTCCCGATAAGTATCAGATGGTCATCAAGAATGTATTGCGTGATTCAGATTGTGCGTTCTGATACTACGGTGATTTTTTAAGAAGCGCTCTTGTTTTTCTAAAATTTCCTAAAAGTAGTCCATGAAATGTCCAACAACCAACATGGAGTTTTTGGGTGTTGCCCTTTGGATTCATTGAATATACACTTGAGAAAAATTAGGGTTCTCTCATTCTCTATCCTTGCTCTATGTTATATAGAGGAACACATTCTTTATTCTCTCCCATTTCCTCTTTCCTTAGAATCTCTCTTCCTGAACCTTTCAAGATAAAAAAAAATGTTCTGAACCCTCTAATTACCACAAATTAGAAAGTTCTAGATTAAATATGATTACATTCTTCATTCACTTATCAATCCAATCACCTTATAAACTAGAACTATAGTACTACACACCTCCCCACTTTGTGTTGTTAATTATATTTATCGATTCAGAAAGTTGATCTTCATAACCATTTGTTTAAGGCGTGCCTTTGTTTAAACCAAGTTAAGACAAAAGGAAAATAAGTGGGTTAGTGGTGGTGTCAGCAAAAGAAACTGGAAATGAAAACCTTGATTTCAAGCAGAGCATTGGTCAGTAAGCTAATCCTCTGTAACCAAAATGGGTTCTTTACGACATAATGCATACAAAAGAAAAAGTAAACCCTTTTCTAGCATGCCTATAGCTTATTAAAGTATAAAATGTCAAAAACCCCATCCAAAATTATCGTAAAGTTGGTATTATTACGATAGTTAAGATTGGTTATGGCTAGGAAAGGGAAAGATGAAAATAACTTCAAGTATAGGCTGAGGAATATATTGATTAGATGTGAAGAACAATTACCATTCTAGGGAAAACTCAGCTAGAGTTCTGTTTTCGTTACTTGGTTAACTGTCTTATTCAGTTTTCTAAGTGTCGAAACAGACCCAAAGCCAATTTAGGCTTTGTTAAGATTTTTATAGCAATTGCTGATCAAGAAACTATATATAAATAAACACTGACTAATGCCATAACTGATCATTCTCTTCAATTACTATTATAAGAGCATCAATTCAAATTCTTCTCGAATCTGCTGTTGATTCTATTGTTATCAGTGTACCAAGACATTAACTTCAGTTTTGATTCTCTAATGGTTTCTAAAGTACCAACTTGGAACTGAAAAAAGGTCCTATTGAATAAACTTAGAGGAGTATACTACAATGGTAAAACTATAGCTAGGTTTGGGACCAAAAAGAAAGTGATCGATGAAAGTTATGGGAAGAACATGGGATGATGATCTTCTACCCTTCTGTTCCCTTCTTATTCTTTCCAACTTTTTCACCAACAGTCACATTTGCAGACTCCACATTCTCAAAAAGACATATCAAAATGGAATTGGTCGGTTCACGCCATTAAAATATTTCAAGGTTCAGAACAACCCAAACCACCTTCCACTACTCGATATCCTAGTATAAAACCTACTTCAATCTTGGCAATCTTCTCTATCTAAATCTTCCTGAACTGAGCTATAGTAGTAGCTAGTTTATCTCTTGCAAGTTGTTCGAGTGCTCTTTGTGGTCACACACATTTTGTATAACAAGTCTAACTTTGTTACGACTTCCTGAAACGTGGGGTTTGTTGATGATTAGTACATCCAAGTGGGATTCTTTGAACTTCAATACATAGCCAGAACGATATTCAGTGAAAGAGACCATCCCTAGTAGAGCAGAAGTTGGTTCTATAAGTAACTGAACTCCCCATTGTTCAATTTGTTCAGAAGTTAAGCTCGTAATGGGAATCAAACAGTTTTTGTTACTGATTCTCTGCATATCTGCCTATGTTTCTTCTGTTTCAGTCGTTGCTAGAGTACATAACCATACAAAGGGCAAGCATACGAAACCACCAATATCCTATATCTCACAACCACCTTCTCCTTCACCTGATGCTTATAACCCAAGACCTACTAATGTCTACAATGTAAGATCTTTTGGTGCTGTAGGAGATGGTGTAACAGATGATACACAAGCTTTTAAGATGGCGTGGGATACAATCTGCCAAGTTCAAACTGAATCAGTCACCCTTCTCGTTCCTCAACATTACTCTTTCATGATTCAATCTACTATCTTCACTGGTCCATGTCGAAACAACATAATATTTCAGGTAAAGTGTTTTTTTCTTCTTTTTAGAAAAGTTCATAGTCCCTTGCAGTTTAGTTGTTCGGTTTTGTACTAATGTACTTTCTGAACTACATGAAGGTTGAAGGTGTTCTTATGCCACCTGATGGGCCCAATTCATGGCCGGCAAATCATAGTAAGCACCAATGGTTGGTCTTCTACAAAATTGACGGAATGTCATTCCAAGGGGGTGGTCTTATTGATGGAAAAGGCGAAAAGTGGTGGAACCTCCCCTGCAAACCTCACAAGGTACAAAAAATTTGACAAAGCTTAATTTGCAACTTTAGCTTGTAAACCCTTTTTGTATGTACTTATCTATATGAATGGAACAGGGAATTAATGGAACGACGTTGCCTGGACCGTGTGATAGCCCCATTGTAAGCTATAAATGAACCTAATAGTTCTTCCTTAATCTCCAAACCTCTGATGCCCAATATTTAAACTAATCTTTTGAACTTAAAATGTAGGCAATGAGATTCTTTCAGAGCTCCAATTTGACCGTTCGAGGACTTAAAATTCGAAATAGTCCTCAGTTCCACTTCAGATTTGACAAATGCAAAAATGTTCATATAGATTCAATTACCATCACTTCACCCGCTTTAAGCCCCAACACTGATGGAATTCACATAGAAGAGGCAACAAATGTGGGAATATACAATTCGGTCATCTCCAATGGTATATTTGAGTACACTTGTATCTTTCCTTTCTCCATTTATCACTTCACAAACTTTGTATTCTCATTTAGTGAGTAATTTGTTATCCAGGAGACGATTGTGTATCAATTGGAACAGGTTGTTATGACGTAGACATAAGAAACCTTACATGCGGGCCTAGTCATGGAATTAGGTATTATATTGATGACATGTTTTTGATTGAAACTTAGTTAACTATGGAGTAGAACTGATATTTTGCATCTTGTGCAGCATTGGTAGTCTAGGCAACCATAATTCGAGAGCTTGTGTTTCCAACATTACAGTCAGCGATTCAGTTATAAAAAACTCTGACAATGGGGTTAGGATCAAAACATGGCAAGGTGGATCAGGTTCAGTATCCGGTATCACCTTCAACAACGTGCGGATGGATACCGTGAGGAACCCAATCATGATCGATCAATTTTACTGTCTTTCAAAGAACTGCTCCAACCAAACCTCAGCTGTGTTTATTTCTGATATACTGTACAAAAACATTAAAGGTACCTATGATGTTCGAAGCCCACCAATACACTTTGGGTGCAGTGATTCAGTCCCATGTACCAATTTAACATTATCCGACGTAGAACTGCTGCCAGCAAAAGGAGAAATTTTAGCAGATGCTTTTTGTTGGAATGCCTATGGAGCTTTACAAACACTCACTATTCCACCAATTTTCTGCTTGCAAGAGGGCACACCGCGGTCAATTCTAGAGAATGACATTGAGCAGTGTTAAGTCATTAGAATTGAGATGATGTAAACAAGTTATAGTTAGTCCTAATTGATATAGGGGTGTATCAGATGAAAGTTACTTGGTAGAAAAATAAAAGAATGGTGAAATATATATATCTCCTCCACCATGCGTGATTTGTTACTACTAAGTTTTTCTTCCTATATAGCTGTGTCTTTATTTAAAAAAAGGAAAATTTGCTAATTATCATGGATTAGTTTGTTTTTGCAGGTTCTGGTAATCAACCATGCCAAAACGGTTCAAGTCTCACTAGTAGAGGTCAAACGGGTTCTTTATTATTTTCACTGATGAGACTCGAACCCGCAACCTTCCTAAGGAAAAAAAATTTCAACCAACTACACTACATATTTTTATGTGCATTTTGGCTTATGTTTATACATGTTCAAGCATAAGAACCATATATTCACCTAAAACCAATACCACCAAACAATCAAGGATCCTGTGATGGGGAAAAAAGAAGTAAAATAAAAAAAAATGCTTACAAAATGGCATCAATATTAGACTCTGAGAAATACTAGGTTTCGCAACTCAGCCTTATTTGCGTAGGGTGTTTGTGTTGTTTTTGCTACTCCCTTACAAACCTTGCCTATGAAGAAAAAAAAAAGGGTAAACAAGTTCTGCATCAGTTCTATGGTGACAGAATTACATGACATTTATTTTTGTTCTCTATAATTGGAAAATAGTGATCAGCCTAATGTTGTATTCAGTAAAAAAAAAAGGTTCTATTTTATAGAATGCTAATTAACAAGTTTTGGTTATTGATCACAGTACATACTGAAATCCGTGATTATCATCGACAACCAAACCAAACATACGTGAATTCAGGCATTCGGAGTGTCATAACCAAAACAGGGAGCCCTTGTATAGGGTAGAAAAAGAATGACCCTATAAACTGAAGTATGAATCAGTAGTAACTTGATTTCAACACAAAATGCTCGGTTTCTTGTAGTCCCTTTATTTTGGCTCCAAACACATTCAAAGTGAGTTTACACATGTTGAATTGTCATTGTTGGGATGAAGTTGGCTTGAATAATCCCAAATCAAGTAAGGTGGAGTTGTCACTAAGGTTTATAAGGGAATGGTCCACTCCCACCTAGGCCCAGATGGAAGGTCCCACTCGATAGGTGGTGTTTAAGTTGGGGACAATATCGTTGCTATGTATAGCTCCGACAGTCATGTACTCTAAAAGCTTAAGTTATCGACCATAACTGGTGGAGTAAATAGTAAAATGCAGTCAGTGATTTTGTCAGGCAAGAAACAAGCTCACGACTTAGAAACGTATGAAGTCGGGCTCCATGGACAATGAGTGAGGCAGAGTCTCCTATCCATTGAACAGACTGATGAACTAGGGTTAGCCTAATAGTGTCACTTGTCTTAGCCCAGGAAGGCCACCACCATCACTATCATTTTGTCTAAAAAGTTGGAAGGTGGAAGGAAACAACAAAAATATAGATGTAATGGGCCACAATGGTAAGTGTATGATGGAGTCGTAGAAAACACGTACGCTATAGGTATATAGGTATACATTCTAGGTATAATCTATGTCTTACATAGGATGATGGATAGAATGGAATGGAATGGAATGTAGAAGCACCTAGATATGTCATGGATCCATCACTGTTGTCTAGGCAATAGAACACCCTACTCTACTTTATCTACCATTATCAGATTTATTAGATAAATTTAGAGGGAAGAGATTCGTAAGCTTAGCTCGGATGGGTCGGGTCATTGTGGGTTCGTGAATCAGTAGGCCAACAAGACCCATTGAGTATTGTGTCCAAAAACACAAATATGACCTGTCAATAAACAGGTTTACACAAATGTATCTAATATAAACCCCCACTGCCTGAAAAATGCTTGAAAATCAGGTTTGCAACCGGGTGATGTGGCATGATTTGAGGGGATGATAGAATTCTTCAGATATCTCAAGGATTCCATCATCCTCCCTAGATCGCGCTAAGTCACCAAAGTTGCAAACCTGGTTGCCCAAACCCCACTTCTCTAGCAACAGACGACATTGACCTATTTAACATGACATAACAAGTTAAAAAACAAACCCGAACAAACCCATTTAACTTAAATTAGGCTAGGGAATCAGGTTTTGCAATCAGGATGATGTGGCATCATCAGAGTAGGTTTTTTACAACTTTGAGATACACATAAAAACTTTGGACATTTCATCGATCGTTCTTTCAAGATCATGCCACACCACCCTGGTTGTAAAAACCTGATTTCCTAGTATTTTCTAAATTTGAGTGGTTGGTCAATATCACGTAGGTTTTGAGTCATGTTGGCATGTTCGGATCAAATTGCTATGCTTCTTGATTTTCATATTTGGAGAAGGTTTATGTTTTTGTTGTTTTTTTTTTTTTTGACTGAAATGTAAGAGGAGGTTTTTTACCAAGAAGAAGATAGTGACTTGGATATGGGAAGGGGGTGGTGTTGGTGCTCAGGAAGTGCAATGGGGGATTTGTTTGGTTTTGTTCCGATTCTCCTCTTTCATATCTCTCTCACGCGCAGTGTCTGCTACAATCATGGGTGCAAGAGTGAGTATATAGGCCTGATAAAGGAGGTAACTCCAAAAGCTTCCCACCCAACACACCTTTTTCTTCATCCCTACCTTCTCACACTCCTAATAATACAACTAATAGCACATAGTGTTCATATAGAGTGCTTGACATCTAACAGGATAATGCGAAGGCAACCTTTAGATGGCAATAACAACTGATTAGCCTTCGAGCATGGTTTGGTTACCATGCGGGAATGGTGATGGTTTGGGCATTATTGTTTCAATTATCTTTTGAACGACTGCATCGTTCACTTGTTTATTAAAGTACCAGAGTTTTTATTAGGTCGCTTTTCTTAGATCCAACCAAATAGATTAATTTTTTTGATTTGTGATGTCTAACCTTCTTCTTTTCTTTTAAAAATGAGTAAGTTGAGCTAGGTTTGGGAGCCACTTTTGAGTCAGATTTACCCATTCTCTTTAAAATACAACCACAAACACCATCAATGGAAAGGGTAAAAGTGTCAAAAAAACCCAATTTGACTCAAAAGTGGCTCCCAAACCTCGCCCCCTAGAATTGTTGTTCAAAAGTAACAATTTATGCACTCCATCTATACAATTTTGAACCTTTCTATGCAATCTGGGGAAATAGCACTGATTAGTGTCTAGAGAGGGTGTCCAGCACGTGAGTGCCAACTCTACTCCTCTTTCCATCTTCTCCAAAATTCTGAAGAGAAGGATAAAGTTGACACTCACGAAGTAGACACCCTCTCCAAACACTAACCAGGATGAGTAGATTTTTTCTTCATTTTTTTTAAACTTGAAAAAAGTTTAGTATGTGAAAACTGTCTTTGTAAATGCAATTTTATGGAAACTTGGAAGTTTCAACCCCCAATATCATGCATCTCAGTGAGCAGGAGAGTGTCAGTGTATGGTGCATGATAGAATCATAGAAAAATAGTCATAATTAAAGCAATTTTTTCTATTATTCTAATTCACCTTTCTCCCTTGGTGGGTCTCCTTTGCACATACTGCCTGGAAGTTGTATCCACAGAATTTTTTTGCAGGAAAAAAAAACCTAAACTTTCTCCTCATGCAACCCTTTTGATCTTTGTCTCATTGCAAGGTTTGTTTGTACGTCAAAACTTCAAATAACAAAAACTACAAAGCAAAGTAAAATCCATTTAGAAAACATTCCTTCATCTCCCTTGAATACTTCTAGAAAAGGAGGGAGCTCTGGTTGGAGATCCTGCAGGCATGGCTACGCGACACAAGTTACAGAGCTATCAACCGTTCAACTTCGCCCCTTTAACTTGAAAATTACTTTTTTGGATGATCCGCCCCCATCAAAATCAACTTATATTTAATATTAATATTAACAAATGGGCGAATAAAAAAATAACTATCCCTCGATCCCTACCCTTCACAAAAATGTAGAAAAAGTGCTATGAAGGAGTGGGGTTGGCTGAAAAGCTTGGTTGAAGAAACCTGAAGGTTTCATTGATGTGAAATACAAGGGTGTCGCATGAATGTGGGTATGGAAGGCTGCCTAAAGGAATCGTAAAAGAAGAAAAGAATCAACAAAGGGAATATATCACTGTTACAACCCCACATCCGTATTATAAAAGAGAAAAGTGAAGAAGTGCGGTGAGGAACAATGGCTTCCTGCAACAGGGAAGAAGTGAGAATATTATATAAGCCATAATAAAGTTCTGCAGATGTTTTTCCCAGCATGGAGAGAAAATGGGTTCACATAAATGTTAATGTCAATTGCAAGCTAAGTATAAGTAAAGTTTTCTTTCAAACAATATAATCCGATCGAAGTATTGTCCGGATTTGGATGAGTTAAATCCAAGTCCGAGCCATGTCAAGCTTAGTCCATCAGGCTGGTCATTATGGGGCAATATTTTCTGAAGGAGATACGTTAGTTACTTTGCCAGTGTTTCTACTTATATGTCTTGACAATTATTATCTGACAATCTTTATATGTCCACTGCAGAACTTCAAATAGTAACTATAATAGCTAGAGAAGTCACTGAGCACATAATCAACCTAAGACAGCTTCTACGGGTTTTTAGAATGCAGTAAGATAAGTGAGTTCTCATAAATCACCATGTCGTTCCATTAATACCGTTGGAGAGCCTTGATGTAATGAAGCATCATTGCAAATTTGCAAGACAAGGGTCTGGACTAGGGTTTGGAAGAAAAAATTCTTCAAAGTACTCGGGCAAAGGTCATATCAATGGCTTTGCCCCACTATTGAGTTAGACAGAACTTTTAATATCAGTTATGAGAATGCAACAACAAAGGCTCAGTCGAAATCATGGCTAGAGATGCTAAGATCAGAGCCAGTAGCAATCATGGCTAAGGAGAAAGGTTATGAAAAGCAATTTTCTGAGAAGGGATGCAAAACTCGTCTTAAACAGGAGTTCCAATACTAATCTTATTGTTGGTTATGGAGATTCATTGTAATATTTCTAACTCTCCTTTCTTTTGACTGGATCTTTGTTATGTTTATAGTCAAAAGAATAGATTGTTTACTGGTTTTGGATGAATGCAGCTGGTTTTGGATGAATGCAGAGAAAATTTCTTGTTGAGTACTGGCCATGGGAGTTTCTTATTTTGAATAAATACAAACGATGTTACTTAGGATGTACCGATGTAATATAATGAGGTTTACTGAAAAAACACTCCTAGTAAGAGATACTTTGTACCATCGGTGGTACAGGTATTAACTTTCAGGACTGTAACGTGCATCTCTGACTAGTTACAATGTTGAAGGTTTATTGTTGTTAGAAGCTAAAAACTTCTTAGGCTGATAACATCAATAACGAATTTCCTCTGGCAATACATAACAAAATGAAAAAAAGAACCACACACTAATAATAATAATAAATAAATAAATTCTAGTTGTATAGAATCAACAAAATTCGTATACCCACTACAGGAATGTACTTATTCAGTTAATGAATATAGTAGAGCCGATACAACTGTACTACAGTACACCCAGGCATTTTTTACATTAAGCAAGTTATATACCCTTTAGCGAAGCTGTTTGAAGCCTCATTTTCTTCAGGTATAGAGCGAAAATGCAAGATGACAAATAAATAAGAATTAAAAGAGACTAATAAATTGGGAAAACATCCCAAGATGCAGCACATGTTCATCACTCCATTCACACATACACTGTTGCGTACAAAATACAACTATGCTAATAACTTTGCGATTTATAAACACTCAAATCAGTCATCTTCGCAAAAATAACTTCGCTAATATACATAAAAGTGGAGCTACAAACAACCATATGTGCGCACTGCACAATGGCCTCAGATGGCCTTTGAGATGCGAGTCATCAATATTTTCATTTGAAAAAAAAAGGGGACATTATTGTATGAAAACCAAATGCAACACAATCTTAATGTAAAGATGCAAGTACCTCCAACAAATTAGCAGCAAACTGCATTTGGATTTCCTCGTCAATCAACGAGAAGAGGGGTACATGTACAAAGATAGATTTGATTCTATGTTGCTCTGCAAACCGGAGAGAGTGATAATAGACATAATTGCATACAAAGCGGCCTGCATCAGTGGAAGTTAGCACCTCATAACCTCTCTCTCCTAGTGCATTGGTTATGTCACCAATGGGAAGAATAGTCTGCATGCACGAAGGAGAGAATGAAGAACAAACGAATTGAATAAAGCTAAATACACAATCTATACCAAATATATTTATGGAGAATATAATTTTTGACCTAATGATTGTATGAAGCTATGTAGTAGCTACTTCAAAGACAGAGAATGAAACTCAAATATGCTTGAACTTCAAGAAATAATTGGAAAGAATAAATGAATTTTTGAGAAACCAAACACTAACAATTGAGAAATTAAAGAAACAAACAGATAAATAAGAAGACAGTTTATGTAGTTTGGTTGTGTCTACATCCACAAATGTATATCAAATTTACCATTAGGCTGAAGATGAAAAACAATCAGTATAATTCTCTCAGAAAGTCATTATATTGACCCATAAGAGTAGTGTCGCGTTGCTACTCATCAATCTTAGCATCTGCATTTTATAACATACAAAACTGATTCTATAACTGTAGAATGTTCAGCCTGATATACGACAATTTGCATAATGGTTTGTTGTTTCATTTAACTTTCCTTTTCATCCAAGTAAACAGTTTTGGTCACACACAAAAAATCCAAAATTACGCATCCATCTAAACCATCCAACCTTAATACTAAAGAGAAATATTCCCTTTGACTCTCCATCATTCCAGTTATTGGAAGGAGGGGTTTCGACATCAATTGTTACTGGTTCATGGCTTTATCATCGCTCTCTCTGAACCTTGACTCATTACACTCTGCCTTTCCTATTTTAATCCCTTGACTATTTCAAAGGGAAAGAGAGAGTTTCTAAACACAGTAAATCTCACTGAAGTGAATATATACATATTCAGTGTTAAATTTTAGTATAAGCCAAATGTCAATGGACAGAACATCTATTTCTTTGATATGTATATTATGCCCTGCCCATAGCCGTTCTCTTTAGGGTCAACCAATTCTACACTTCCTGATCTCCATTCCCCTAAATGTTTTTCTGGAAAATATGCTATGCATTTAAAACGGTCCAAGAGCGTTATAAGTTATAACGAGATATATCGGGATATAACAGTATATAACGAAATAGTTTTTTAAATATATTTTTAATACCCCCACAAAGTATTAATGTATTATAAAGTCAAAAAGCAAATCATATTCATAACATTAAATTCTTTAAAAAAAAAACATTAATATTTTTTTTTCTCTTTGTATTAGAGTGAGATTGCAACAAAGAGTGTGATTGACTCTTCGTCTTTTTCCCTTTTTCTTCTCTCATTCTCTATCAAATGGCGAGGTCTAGTTCTCTTTCTTTCCTATGAGTCTAGGGTTCTGGTTAGATCAATAATGAAATTGGTGATTTTTTTAAAATTTTTTTTTTAACAAAACATTAAAACGGTTATTTAAAAAATGTTATTTCAATAACGGCCATATAACGTTGTTATATCGAAGATGTGATACCATAATGTGATAATATCGTAACGTAATGGCTCACCCCGTTAAACGTTACCGGCGTTGTTGATTGGCGACGCCAAGCTCTGGTTCTCTTTCTTTCCTATGAGTCTAGGATTCTGGTTAGATCGAGAATAAAATTTGTGATTTTTTAAAATATTTTTTTTGAACAAAACATTAAAATGATTATTTCAATGACGGCCATATAATGTTGTTTTATCGAAGATGTGATACCATAATGTGATAATATCATAACGCAATGGCTCACCCGTTAAGCGTTATATTGGCGTTGTAATGCCGTTTTAATTGCACAGGAAATATGTCCAACTATAGACTTGTGTTCTTCAAGAGCTTTAGACATTCATAAAATTATAATGTTCAGGTTAGCATATACGTCATTACTTTAGGCATGTTAATATAACTAAGTCGTTTGGTGAGTTATGTGTGTAGCTGTGTCTGTAATACTATAGACCAATGTTCTAAAAACCGGCCTAGGCGAGCACCTAGGCGCTAAAAGGTTGAAAACTGCCTAGATTAATGGTTGGACAGGTAGTCTGGGCGGTTTTGGGCATTCTGGGCGGCCTAGGCGGTTTGGGCGATTTTTATTTTTTTATTTTATTTTTTATTTTTATTTTTTAATAAGGTTGATTGTGTTCTTATTTTATTTTTCTTTCATCTTTTTTAGAAATAAACTATTTAATTATTTTTATTTAGTATATGTTTAAATGTAGCAAATGATGTTACTTAATGAAATTCTCAAAGGATCTGCCGGGTACCAATTTTACTAATGTAGATTTTATCAAACATGACTGAGATTATTCATGCAATTTCAAGAAAAATAAAAGAGTAGATTTGGATATTTGTTCACAAATTCAATTTTATATAAAGTACCCATCATGACAAACTTCAGTCATATGAGTTTTAATAAATTTTGTTTATGATTGTTAATTTTTCATGTTTTTAAATTTTGCATATGTATATTGGCATTAAATTGGATGTAATTGATAAGGTATTATGCTTAACTTTTATAAATTATTAAAATTATAATACAAAACCTAATACCGTCAAGGCCCCTAGGCGCTAGGCACCTGCTTGTCGCCCACCCAGCGCCTAGCGATTTTTAGAACACTGCTATAGACAGAGAGAGGAAAGTTTTCTCATCATATTGGGGGTGCTATAAGTGCATGAGTGTGATTGTCTGGGTATTGGGAGAGGGGGGCTATGAAGATGCAAAATTCCATTGCATTTAGGATAATAAGACGTTGTGTTGCCTCTTATTCTATTAGATGTCTGGAGTTTTTGAAAACCGTTCTATATTTCATAAAATTCAGACCTTAATTAGGTAAGGTAAAATCAAACTTCCATGTCTAACAAGTAATAAAGGGCATCGAATCTCTTCCTTAAAATTTTAGGTATGTATATCACGAGAAGCATCTATCATGGAATTTACTTTTTGATGGTAAAGATAAACAATTTCAAACGGATGAAATGAACTTGATCTTATAGATGCTTTAACAACTTCATAATCAAAGTTTACACTCTGAGAATATAGGATTTGAAGTTTGAAAATTTCATTACATTACAGGCTTACAATGTGACATCAGAAATTTTACAAAAGATTATGAACTAACACTTGAGAGAACATGGAAAAAAAATATGCTAGAAACAAGAAAAAATAAACTTATGAAAGTTGTGTACCTGTCGTGTTCGCGAAATGTCTCCATCTGTGGGAATGATGGGGACTTTCTGCAAATCCATATAAAATTAAATTGAATCTCAAAAAATCAGGAAATGTAGGTCAACACTACACTACACCAAATTGACATTTTTGTAACAATCCAAAAAATAGTAATATTTTTTAGCTATAACAATCCACAAAGCAATTTTACACATTTTCGCAAACAAAGTAATTCAATATTTTATCACCACAAATAGTATGGGCTTACAAGTGATGCTATTCATGGTGATCTAATTTATTGTATCATTTTTTTTTAGCTATTTTTCATTTTGTTGACTAAATTTAGTTTTGACTTGAAATTGTTTGGTAGATTGTAATAGCATAAAAGTGTTACTGTTTTTTAAGTTGTTACAAATATGCCAATTTGGTGTAGTGCTAATTGCAATAATACTCACATTAGGCTTCCATCCCAACTGATCAGCACAACGAAAAGTAGCTTCATTGAATGCTCGATACTCTACTGCAAACCTGGTTGCACCACTGTTAACACCAAAGTGAACCTGAAGACCACATGTTAGAACAGAGTACAAGGTCTATACATACACATCTATACATTTAAACTTTAACAGAATCAAGAGAACTTCATTATGCCGTGTCAATGGATTAGACCCATCTATTTTCTAAAACTTTTCCAGATTGAACACCTTGGGTACTCCCAATGCTACTTTCAATGGGGTTCCTATATGAAATCCATTTGGCTGAACCAATTAGACACTCCAAAACATACTCAACTTTGGGAAAGTTTATTTTGCCACTTAATCTAGGGGATGAATGTTGCAAAATATCACATGTTACAAGAACTTTAGAACTCTAACTAGATTAAGAGGTGAAGACAAATGGCCCGTCCCATGAGTCAACCTCACACTCGTCCATGTCCTTGATACAAAGGAAAGAAGTAATCAGACATTATTTTTATAAATAAAAAAGCGTGTCGACACGTATTGTGGGGAGAAGATTTTTTTTTTTTTTTGAAATTATAAATTACATTAAAACATACTAAAATGTACAAAGTGTGTCTCCCTAATGTATCTCGTGTTGTGTTTTTTTGGCCAACATGTCCAACACTTCATATCCATGTCGAATACTGGCACTCGTATCCAAGTCATCATTACATAAGTAGTAACTATACTCATTTTAACCACAAAATGCAAAAGCGAACATAAACTAATTGAATAAATTGCCAAATTAGCAAAAGCAGCTTATCCAATGAACAAAAAGGAAGGCAGGAACAATAAACTTACTAACCCAAATAATCTGCCCTGAATTTGAAGTATGGGATTCCAGCTTGTCTACAGAAGACTCCAAAATCTTATAAAGCGGAGCCAGTGCCCCCTCTCCGGCTGTCTCAAGAATATTACAACTTCCAAGAACCAGGTTATTTGGTAAACCCCTCATTTTCATAAATGTTTCCAGATTACTCACAATAGTTTCTGTTGGATTCTCTGCAACTCCGTGGAATTTCTTGAATCCTGTTACATGAATTGTTACACCTGAAGGCGCTTCTGAACCCATTTTTTGCAAAACACAAGCTCAAAGTGATCTACGATTCAGTGCTGGAACTGTTGACAATATCACATCACCAGCCTGAAGATAAAATGTTCACAACAATGGTTTAAAATACACACATTTTCATTACAAATTAGCAGGAAATTGTGACTCAAATACTTCACATCAGCTAAAGTAACAAACCCGATTTTCAAAATAAAGTTTATCAATACAATTTGACAAACATACACAAATTCCCTTCTCTAACCCTAGTATAAACCCTTTTAGTCTATCTGTCAAAACAATTGAAGAGCCAAATTTGAACAAAAAAGTCCAATCCAAAACCAAAAATTCAACAACAAACACCAATTAATGATTAAAAACTTGCATGTCACCCACAAACACACACACGTTCCATAAAACAAATTCCTTCCTCAATATATCAATCTAGTCTACATGTCAATATAACTGAAGAGCAAAATTTCAATAGAAGACTCAAAATTTCCAACCCATAACTCAACAAACATGTAAACCCAATTATTGATTGAAGGGATTAAAGATGAAAACTTGTATATCACCCACCAACATAGGCACATTCAATAACCCAAATTCCTCTTCCTCAATCTAGTCTACATGTCAATATCATTGAAGAGAAATTTTTAAACAGAACACTCCAATTTTCAAAACCCATAACTCCACAAACCTGTAATATCACCCAGCACACCTATAGCCCCATTTGGCAATGAAGATGGATGAATAATATAGACTTATCAAACATCAAGACCTCAACTTTATTGAAAAGTCGAACAAATAAGAGAGAGATAAACGTGATGAAACATGTATAAAAAATTAAAAAAAAAATCAAGAACATGACTGAATGATGGATCAAACAAATGAAAGGGTCAAATAATGCAAAACCCATTTATAATAATCAAATCAAAGTTGAAGAAAGACGGCATCTTGTACTATGAAAAGAAAAAATAAGAACAATACAGTATGAGATAAAGGTCTCACCCTTCTCCTACTATTCTTCTGTTTGGAAACTTGGGGGAAAGTGTTGGAGTGACGAGTTTGTGATGGATGAGTGGAGAATCTAATCTCTGCTATGTATCTGCAAAACCATCAAAGATAAAATGGATTAAATTAAAGAAAGCAACAAAGGCATGAGGTGGTTGGGGTCGGTCAGCATGGGCGAGCACCCCCATAGAATTTGTCAACAAAGACGGAAATACATGGAACTATAACCATGGTTTTGGCTTTGATAATTAAAGTAATTAAAGGCACTTTTCATAATAGTATGATACTGTGTGAAAGCACATTGTTTTTGGAGGAAGTTGGGTTAAAGCTCAATTTGGTGGGCATAGGCCTGCAATATGTCGGATTTGTGTGGGTGGGTTAATATGTTTTATGGTAGAACTCGACCCATGTAGTTATCGATGCTCAATAAATATGTTTGATGTACAGTAACCTAATCATAACCGTACACGTGGCATGGGTCAATCCTATCATAGAAAGGCATAAGTGCAGTTGCAAGCAGGTCCAAGCATGGTTCAACCCAAACTCAGCCACGCTACTGTTCAACCCATAAGTCAAGTGCTCAAGCCTAGTAAGCCAATTCATCATGGTGCAAATTAGAGATGGGCACGGGAAGGGATAAGACGAAATAGACCAATTGTAACGACCCGATCCCATCCAGTTTATACAGGATCGGGATGGGATGGGATCAGCGTGCTCTGATTATAATCAGCTGGGCTTAGAATGTCACTTAAATGCAACGAGCCTGTTAGTCCGAACTCAATGACAGTTCAAGCGTAGCAGCGAAGGAGTCATCCTTTACACCTTCCAAACCCAAGGCCAAAGTCTACAATCACACACTAAGCATTCTCAATCTTCTTCAATGCTATACTATAATACATTGGCAACTAAGAAATTAATCTCATAATGCAATTTTGGGTAAGAAAATGCCACAATTTTTATTTGTCTTGTTTTATGTCAATGTTTCCTCTCTTTGGTATGGAAAGCTAGTGAGGTTGTAACTTGTGTGTTAACAGTAAACAAAAATCTTGCTTGTTAAATGGGATGGGTTGAGCCGGATTTTTTTTTGCTATTTTGGATAGGACTACGCCCACCAAATTGTAATTTGATGTCCATTGTACTTGGATTGGACCCTAAATATTTTTTTAAATAGAGGAGAAGATGGGAGACTCTCAGTGCAAGGATCTTCAAGTTTTGTGGGCATTGTGTTTGATAAAATTCTTCCCTGTTATTTGATAAAATATTGCAATCATAAAATAAATAATATTAATAATAAATATTGAAAAATTATGTTGGGATGGGATCATGATGAAATTATTCAATCCCATTAAGACCCAAAAAAATCGAGACGGGACGGGATCGTGATTGCGGGATGGGATGCCCACTCCTAGTGCAAATCTTGAAGCTTGGCCTAGGACAATAAGGTCTGAACTCAGATATTTGAGCTGTCAACAATAGGGGTGGGCATCTCATCCCGATCCCGTCCCGATTTTTTCGGGTCTTAATGGGATTGAATAATTTCATCCTAATCTCGTCTCGTTCCGATCTAGAATGTGATCGGATAAAGATTTTCAATCTCGTCTCGTCCCGAGCTAATTTTTCAATATTTATTATTAATATTTTTATTTATTTTCTTATTGATAAATTTAGACTATCACTAATTGATCACAAACAAAAGATTAGTGGGCATTACGTGGCTTAGACTTTAGATGACAACTTCATTCATCGCTCTTTCTCCCTAACTGAGATCATATTAGTTGATCATAAACAATGTCAGCTGTTTCAATGTGAGTAGCTTACAATTTGTTTTGAGTGGGTATTCAATATGCTGATACTGTTACAACTTGCATGACTCGAGGATAAAAGAACTTGGCTTCAGCAGTAAGTCTTGTTCTATTTGTTATGGATGTTGGTACAAAATTTTTTACCAACCTGAAATTAACTTTCATGTTCAATTATGTTCTTTCAACCAGTATCTTTATCAATGGGTCTTGATGTGCATAAATTCTGCTTAGGATTATGTATGGACATTGATCATTTAATACATTTGTCCAACCTATGTTAGCAATAGATTGTTGTATTGAATTGCAGTAAATTATGAATATGTTACAATATGTTATAGCATATTATGATACTGCTCAGATTATGTTCAGAATTTATTCTAGTTGATTATGCTATAATCCGATTACACTGAAGGAATGGGTTATGTTCATATTATATTGAAGGAATTAGCGATTATGTACATTGATTAGTTCTAATTAGTATGCTTATGCTCTAATTATATTTAAGTTATCAGGTTAGTATTGATTGAAAAATCACGTTGGTATTGATTGGTATGCTCTGATTTATTGAAGGAATTAGGTTAGTTACGTTAGTATATCTGAATCAGGTTAGTATACTCAGATTATATAATCTGATTATAAGCAGAACACGCTGATCCGATCCGGTTCGGTCCCGATCCCGATCTCGTATGAATGGGATGGGATAGGGATGAGTCTATCTCGTCCCATCCCGTCCCGTCCCGTGCCTATCCCTAGTCAACAACCCAAGATCTATCTTACAGGGTTTTTGCCCCAATCACGTATTAGGTCTTAAACATAGCCTAGTACCGAAGGGAACTCAATCATGAACGGGTAAGATCCTAAGCGGGATTTTCTTTCTCCATCATGCCTCGAAGGCAGAGTCAATGAATGAGTAAAATATTCGCTATATAAGGTGAACAAAGGGGATGAGAAATGTACGCACTGACAATCTAATTTATAGTCTACACTCACGTTTATTCAGTCACTTGACTTTAGCATTTGAGTGCCTTCGACCACCACAATTTTGATCCTTGGTTCACTGTCATTCATTTTGCAGGTTAGGAATCGACATAGACGGACTTGAACGCATCAAGGTTGATGCGACCCGATCCACCATGTCGTGAACCATTTATTACCGGAACATGTAAAACAAACTTTTAGCAAAAGTTATGTCTTGGTCCAAGTGGGATAACATTTCTCTTCTACATATACACGAAATTTTGAAAAATTCAAATATCTCAAATAGATATAGAGGTAGATTTTTTTCTCAAACAAACACCTGTTGATGAGAATGGGCTAGGGAAAGCTTGAACCCTTCCACATTGTTTTAGCCCAATTTGGTGGTATAGAGGCCTGCAACGGTTTGGATTTGGGTAAGTGGGTTAATAGGTTTTATGGTACGAACATGACCCGTTTAGTTATCGATGCTCAATAAACAGGTTAATGCGACCTGACTGGCCATGTCGTGAACCATGTACTACCAAAACATGTAGATCACAATGACATGATATCCCAACACGAAACTGATATGTTTGA
Organism: Berberis thunbergii; assembly: GCA_003290165.1. Taxonomy (NCBI): domain Eukaryota; kingdom Viridiplantae; phylum Streptophyta; class Magnoliopsida; order Ranunculales; family Berberidaceae; genus Berberis; species Berberis thunbergii. The sequence goes on along the minus strand of QNQO01000818.1, from coordinate 343,872 downwards.
TGTCTAATGACACGAACCCGTTAATAATGGATGGATTTCAAGTCGTGTTGATGGGTCGGGTCAAATTGCCAGCCCTAAGTGATTGGTCCACTATAGTGGTCTAACAAATTTTATTTTAATTTTTAAAAAATTTTAAATTTTTATAAAATTATTTGTTTGATGCTTGATTGACCCCAAAAATTTCTTTAGTTTTCGAGCTCGAAATACATTATGTTACCATCTAGCAACTTTGACACTTTTCCATTAGTATGTAAATTAAACTTAGTTTATGAATTATTGACCACTTTTTTGTAGATTTAATTTTGTACCTATTTTAGAATTTAATGATATTAAATTTAGTAAAGGTCGTCTCTTAATTGTTTTGTTATCCTAACTTAATATACAGATAATATTTTAGATGTTTTTTGAATTGGAAATATCGGTAGTTCTGTATGTGGTGTGTAAAAAAAATTGTAAAAGTTGCCAAATACTTTTATGCCAAACAGTGTGTAAAGATATGGCAAAATTTTCAAAATGAAAATATTCGCAAGAAGTTCAAATTTTTTTTCCAAGCAATGGGTTGTGCTCTGAAAGTAAAGTTTTTCTTGCCCATCCTTTTCCATTCATGCACCATTTTTATACTGGATTCCACAAAAGCCGTTCTAAACGTCAGAGGGAATGAGTGAGGAAAGAGAGCGATGGATGGGTGTAACTACGGGCTTTTTTAAACGTCAAGGAAACGCGCGAGGGATGGGTTAAAAAACTGGTGTAACCATTCATTCTCTCGAGATTATCGATGACATGCATCTCGAAGGAGAGGGATGGGTGACGTTTAGAAAAGTTGATTTCACAATCTGCACTACTTTTGATAAATAATATAGGGTTTGTCTAATTGGCAAGGAAACGGGTGAGGGAGGGGAGTGCAGCCCTCCATCCCCCTAAGAAATCCTCGCCTGTTTCCTCGCCAATTACAATTCCCTAATAATATAAGTATCAATTATTGATGGTTTGAAACCTGAATCAAAGGAACAGGATTAGATTTATAGCATCTATAGCCATGGGTGGTGGAAAGTATAAAATTTAACTCTACGCTGTAAAGCTGAATCCATCAATGGGAAGGAAAGCTGTAAAGAAAATAAATAAAGAATTGCCTTTCAAAAATAAATAAATAAATAAATAAATAGAGAATTGTGTTATTGTTGCGTTCTTTAACCGAATACAAGGTTATATGTGTTGGACAAATCCAATAATGTGGGCACACATATGTAATATAATGTGTATTGCTATCTTAAAGTGTAGTCCATTTAAATATGTGATCTAATAGGGGTATTGGACTATAAGGTATTAATAAATAACATGGTGTAAATAAGGATGTAATTTCTAATTCAATGAGGGGCAGAATTGGAAATTCACAGCCCGTAATTTGAAGGGTTGTGACTTATGGACATTATAAATAGGATGGGTCCCCGATTGAGCGTATGCGTAGAAAGAACAAAACTTTGGAATTATTTTCTGTATCCTCTCAACAGAGATCTAAGGGAAAACGCTTGAATCAATCGGAAGATCCAAACAATCCAAACTCATCACAATCAACGGGGAAATCGCTATGGATCGATCCGGTATGTTTCTGTTCTTCTTATTTCCATTGAATCAACTAGAGTCTTAAGCGTATGATTTAGTATAACAATTGGTATCAGAGCAACTCTTGTTGATTCCATGTGAAATTATAAAGGAAAACATACAGTGATTATTTGTTTCATACAATGATATATAGATTCATACAGTGATATATATACATTCATATAATATCAAGGCAATTGAATACTATATGTTATTTATGATTATAGATTCATATAGTTTATGTATTTGGACATGATTATAAAGACATGATTATAGATTCATATGAATAGCATGAATACAGTGATTATGGATTATGTATTAATACAGTGATTGATATAGCATGATCTGGACCTACAGTGATATGTATTCATGACAATTGTATTCACTGTTTCATTGTGAGTGTAATTGTATTTCCTATTGAAATAGATTACAATTTGGATCAAGGTAAAATAGATGTATTAAAAAAAAAAAAAAAAAAAAAAAAAAATCCGGTTTTACTGTTACAGTGAACAGTGTTTACGATTTCGTGAACAGGGTTTGCTATTTCGTGAACAGTGACAACGTTACGGTGAACAGTGACACCGTTACGGTGAACAGTGATACGTGTTACAGTGAATAGTAAACGGCGAACAGTGAATAGTGAAAAACGATTTCACTGTTACAGTGAACAGTATCTACGCTTATGCAATTTTTTAAAAATTACTGTTCACATTGACCGTTACTGTTCACATTGACCGCGACTGTTCACCATTGACCGCGACTGTTCACCATTGACCGCAACTATTCACTGTTGGGCCTGGCGAATGTTGGGCTTGTATAGTGACTGTTCACGGGCCTTGTGACTGTTCACCTATTGGGCCTGTTGCTGTTATTAATAATTGGGTCTGTTAGTACATTTTACTTTGACTATTGGGCCTGTTGCTGTTATTAATAATTGAGCCTGTTAGTACATTTTACTTTGACTATTGGGCCTGTTGCTGTTGGTAATATTGTTTTAAAGTGTTGGGACCTATGTAATGTGGCTATATTTTATTTAGACCCATGTTTTAATTGTATTAATGGCTATATTTTATTTATACATAGAATATAATTTTGGTTTCATGTATCACTATTGTGTTCCTTATTTAAAATTTACACCATTTGGTAATATTGTTTTAAAGTGTTGGGACCTATGTAATGTGGCTATATTTTATTTAGACCCATGTTTTAATTGTATTAATGGCTATATTTTATTTATACATAGAATATAATTTTGGTTTCATGTATCACTATTGTGTTCCTTATTTAAAATTTACACCATTTAACTAATATGTTGCCAAAGCAACCACTATTAGAAAATATTGGTTGATTTTAAATAAGTGAGCATGCTACTTCCATGTGAAACAATCGGCCCAAAGGAAGATTGTTTTGACCGGATAGTCCCTAGTCTTAAATATGTGATAAAGTTTTCTTTACCATGCTTTTATTATGTCAGTCCAAAGAAAAGGCATAATATTAGGCCGGTTTCATTTTGTACGAAGAGTACCACTTACAGATTGATATTTCTGTCCAAAGACTAAATAACAATCCTGTGTTAGGTATCTTAATGTGGGTTTTTTATTTACCTATTGTATGAATTTAAAAGTTTATGCAATTGAATAATGACGTGAATATGTTATTTATGTAATTTATTCTCTGTACAGCTAATATGTCTGCTACTAGTATATCTGCTGGTGTAAATAATATTCCCATGCTTAATGGGACAAACTTCAAGGACTGGAAAGAGAACGTGTTAATCGTTCTTGGATGTATGGATCTGGATCTTGCCTTAAGGATTGAGCAACCCGCTCCTCTTACAGATGTAAGTACTCCTGATGCCAGGAAATACTTCGAGAAGTGGGAACGCTCCAATCGCATGAGTCTCATGCTCATAAAGCGAGGTATTCCAGAAGCCTTTAGGGGTGCAATATCCGCAGGGGTGACCAATGCCAGTGAGTTCCTTACTGAACTTGAAAAGCGTTTTGCTAAAAACGATAAGGCTGAAACAAGCACACTTTTAGCTAGCTTGATTTCATTAAAGTATAAAGGCAAAGGAAACATTAGAGAGTACATCATGGAGATGTCTCATCTTGCTTCAAAACTTAAAGCACTGAAGCTTGAGTTGTCTGAGGACTTACTCGTGCATTTAGTTTTAATATCACTTCCTCCACAGTACAGTCAGTTTAAGGTCAGTTACAACTGTCAGAAGGAGAAATGGACTCTTAATGAGCTCATTTCTTACTGTGTACAAGAGGAAGACAGGTTGAAGCAAGACAGAACAGAAAGTGTTCATTTTGCAAGCACCTCTAAAGATAAGGGCACAAAACGAAAGAAGGATTATGAAGCTGCTAAGGGTCCAGCACAAAAGAAACAGAAAGGAAATGAGGGTTGTTTCTTTTGTAAGAAACCTGGACATGTAAAGAAGGAATGTACCAAGTATCACGCTTGGCGTGCTAAAAAGGGTATGTTTCTTGCTTTGGTCTGTTCTGAGGTTAACTTAGCTTCAGTACCTCGAAACACTTGGTGGTTAGATTCTGGTGCTACTACTCACATAAGTGTTTCTATGCAGGGTTGTCTGAGCTACCGAAAGCCAAGTGATGCTGAAAGACGCATCTTCGTGGGCGATGGAAAATCGGTAGAAGTGGAAGCAATAGGAAACTTTAGGTTACTCTTAGGGACTGGTTGTTATTTGGAACTGAAAGACACTTTTGTAGTACCGTCATTTAGACGGAATTTGGTTTCTATTTCCTTGTTGGACAAATTTGGATATTGTTGTTCATTTGGAAATAATCAATTTAGTCTTTCATTAAATTCCAATATTATTGGTACTGGTTCATTAAGCACATTTGATAACCTATATCTTCTTGATACTATTGCCTCATATAATGTAACCTTGCATGTGGAATCACGTGGTACTAAGCGTAAGCTAAATGAAGGAAATTCATCAAAACTATGGCACAAACGTTTAGGACATATCTCGAAAACGAGAATGGAGAGACTTGTGTCAGATGGCATAATAGATTCTCTTGATTTTTCAGACTTTGATGTCTGTATTGAGTGCATCAAGGGAAAACAGACCAAACAAAAGAGATTAGGTGCAAACAGAACTTCAGACGTCTTAGAATTGATCCACACAGATATTTGTGGACCATTCCCTTCGGCTTCTTGGAATGGTCAACAATATTTTATATCATTCATAGACGATTACTCACGCTATGGGTACCTATATCTCATTTATGAGAAATCTGAGTCACTGGATATGTTCAAAGCTTTCAAAGCTGAGGTTGAGAACCAACTCAACAAACGAATTAAAAGTGTCAGGTCTGACCGTGGTGGTGAGTATTACGGCAGATATGACGGTTCCGGTGAACAACGTCCAGGACCATTTGCTAAATTCCTAGAGGAATGTGGAATCGTCCCACAGTACACCATGCCGGGATCACCTAGCATGAATGGTGTAGCTGAAAGACGAAACCGAACTCTTAAGGACATGGTAAGGAGTATGATCAGTCATTCTACATTACCTGAATCACTCTGGGGAGAAGCACTAAAGACTGCAGCTTACATCCTTAATAGAGTACCAACTAAAGCGGCTGCCAAAACACCTTATGAACTTTGGACAGGTAGAAAACCTAGTCTAAAGCATTTTCACATTTGGGGATGTCCAGCTGAAGCAAGGCCTTATCGGCCGAATGAAAAGAAATTGGACTCCAAAACAGTGAGCAGCTACTTCATTGGCTACTCTGAGCGATCTAGGGGCTACAAGTTCTATAATCCCACTATTAAGTCCATTTTTGAAACGGGGACAGCAACATTTTTTGAGGATGTCGAGTTTGGGGGGAGAAATCAGGTACGAGACATTGTCTTTGAGGAGGAATCAATTTCGACTCCTACTACTGTTGTTGACAATGTACATGTTCCACTACCTGTCATTGATCAAGAAGCAGATCTGGAACCTCAACAGGACAATGTTGAACTACTCCCTTCTCCAATTGAATTAAATATTCCAGAAGAACAAACTCAACAACCTCAAGATCAAATGCCATTAAGGAGATCCACGAGAGAAAAGAGAAGAGCAATTCCGGATGATTATATGGTATTTCTCGAAGAACATGAGGAAAATGATGGATTGGTGGAAAATGATCCAATCAACTTCCATCAAGCCATGCAGGATTCTAACTCTCAAAAGTGGATAGATGCTATGAATGAGGAGTACAAGTCTATGCAAGACAATCAAGTTTGGGATCTTGTCCCATTACCTGAAAATACAAAGCCTATTGGTTGTAAATGGATATTCAAAACCAAGAAGGACTCAAAAGGTAATGTGGAAAGGTATAAAGCTCGTCTTGTAGCTAAAGGCTTCACTCAAAAGGAAGGCATCGACTATAAAGAGACTTTCTCTCCAGTGTCAAAGAAAGACTCATTTAGGACAATCATGGCTCTTGTTGCACATTTTGACTTTGAGTTGCATCAGATGGATGTTAAAACAGCATTTCTCAATGGCGACATTGATGAAACAATTTATATGGTGCAACCAGAAAACTTTGTGTCTGGAGACCCAAAGAATATGGTTTGCAGACTAAAGAAATCCATCTATGGGCTCAAGCAAGCTTCCCGTCAATGGTACTACAAATTTCATCAAGTAATTGTCTCGTTTGGTTTTAAGACAAATGTTGTTGATAACTGTGTGTATCATAAGTTCAGTGGGAGTAAGCATATCTTCTTGGTTTTGTATGTTGATGACATATTGCTTGCCACTAATAATATAGACATGTTGCACGAAACCAAGAGATTTCTATCAAAGAAATTTGAAATGAAAGATCTTGGTGAAGCTTCTTTTGTCTTAGGGATTCAGATATACCGGGATCGTTTTCGGGGTATTCTTGGATTATCACAAAAGGGCTATATAGAAAAAGTGCTTAAAAGGTTTGGCATGCAAGATTGTAAACCAGGAGATACCCCTATATCTAAAGGAGATAAATTCAGTCTTAAACAGTGTCCTAAGACTAAACTTGAAGTTGTAGAGATGCAAAAGATCCCCTATGCATCCGCTGTTGGGAGTCTTATGTATGCTCAAGTATGTACACGTCCAGACATAGCATTCATTGTTGGGATGCTTGGCAGATATTTGGATAACCCTGGGATGAGTCACTGGAAAGCAGCTAAACGGGTTATGAGATATTTACAGAGAACTAAGGATTACATGCTCACATACAAGAGATCAGATCAGTTGGAGATCATAGGGTATGCTGATTCTGATTTTGCTGGATGCCAAGATAGTAGAAAATCTACATCAGGCTACATTTATCTGTTAGCTGGAGGAGCTATTTCTTGGAGAAGTGCTAAACAGACACTCATAGCTTCTTCCACCATGGAAGCAGAATATGTGGCGTGTTTTGAGGCCTCCAACCACGGATTATGGCTGCGTTATTTTGTCACTGGGCTGCGCATTTTGAATGACATAGAAAGACCACTAAAGTTATATTGTGACAATAAGTCAGCAGTTTTATATGCCAACAACAACAGGAGCTCGTCTAGGTCAAATCATATTGACATAAAGTTCCTGGTTGTGAAGGAGAGAGTAGAGAATAAACAGATTTTCATAGAGCATATTGGGACACACTCCATGATTGCGGATCCGCTTACTAAGGGATTACCACCCAAGGTCTTTCATGAGCACACTGCTCATATGGGTGTTATGTCACATGAGGATATCATGGTTTAGTGGGAGTTTTGTTGTTCTATGATGAATTTTTGGACACATTGGTGTAATTTAGTATTTTCTGCAGAAATAAAGTCTTCAGTCAATTGTCTGTTTATTATATGTTTGATCTCATTAAAGATTAAAGTTGGACCGGTTGGAAATAGACATGTTTGGATCACATCACATGTAATTTCCATGCTCTACATCCATGTTTGATCTATGTCATTTGATTATATTGGTATATGTGACTATTGATGGATTTCGTTACGTTACTTGTGACGCAAATCGCTTTAATCCTATATCAATATAGTCAATGGACGAGATTGTTTCGAAATACCTTTACTTGTGATAGCAAGTTTTGAGCTCAAAAGGTTATACACATTAACAGCAACATATGTGGCCCAAGTGGGAGATTGTTGGACAAATCCAATAATGTGGGCACACATATGTAATATAACGTGTATTGCTATCTTAAAGTGTAGTCCATTTAAATATGTGATCTAATAGGGGTATTGGACTATAAGGTATTAATAAATAACATGGTGTAAATAAGGATGTAATTTCTAATTCAATGAGGGGCAGAATTGGAAATTCACAGCCCGTAATTTGAAGGGTTGTGACTTATGGACATTATAAATAGGATGGGTCCCCGATTGAGCGTATGCGTAGAAAGAACAAAACTTTGGAATTATTTTCTGTATCCTCTCAACAGAGATCTAAGGGAAAACGCTTGAATCAATCGGAAGATCCAAACAATCCAAACTCATCACAATCAACGGGGAAATCGCTATGGATCGATCCGGTATGTTTCTGTTCTTCTTATTTCCATTGAATCAACTAGAGTCTTAAGCGTATGATTTAGTATAACAATATGGAGTTAACTTTGACATAAATTTGTAGAAATATGAAACTTAAAACTTACTATACAATATATTTTATTGTATCATATTTTGACTTTCCTATTATAACTATTCTGACTTTTCTATTATTGTATTTTCTTCTTGTAAAAGTGAATAAATCTTGAACTTAAACTTCACTATGTTAACGGCAAACCCTACATCTTCTAACAAAAACTAAAATATAACTCTCACATGCTCATGGGGACAGTCAAAGCGACATCCCTCTTTTGATGCCACCTTATAATTTTACCTCTAAACTATTGCGAGAGATTGATGGAAAGGTCAAATATGTGGATAAAATTTGACGGTTTTACTTTTACTTTAGCTTTTCACTCATGAGTGGAGATGCTCTCATCGTTCCTTCGTAAACTTCTAGTAGCGGGTTGAGCTAGTTTGGCTTTATTAGGGTTTTGGTTATTCAATGAGGGTCTTTTTCTTATCGCTTTGTAAACCACGCCCACATAATTATTCCTTAAATTGATTGATGACTTTGTATAAAAGGGTTGTATAATTCAAAAAATATAGAGAATCAGGCTCGTACTAGGCCAGCCCAATATCATCCATCATCCTAGAGATGTTGAAAACGATTTAATCTTCAGGATGATAGATGGTATTAGGTTGGCCTGGCACGAGTCTAACTGTGCAGGCCTGACTTTTTAGAAAAACTCCGTATAATTATTCACCTAAATTTCAAAATACATAATGTCCCTTATGCCTTATCCTCTCAAATGTCGAATATCCAATTAATCCGGATGCCGAATATCAGATGTCTTTGTTTTCTTATAACATGGTACAATTTATTTTTCAGGAAGGTGCGTGGAAATTTCTCCTGCCCATCTTTTTCTATGCAGGCATCATGGCAATTTTTTATTCTACCTATTTGGTTGCATCAATTCCCTTGGATAATAATTCAATTCACACTGATGATTCTTTCAACTTTTGCAATCAAAATGATCTGGGTTATTATGTACAAGTCGAACCCACCTTCATTATCCATGGACCCCGATAAATTATGTATTACTATCTCCGTCAATTCTGCTCTTGATGTTAGAGGTGTTCATTATAAATAGACGGGTTAATTAAATTATGTTCACATGTAGTATGTTTAAAATCAGTAATTCTAGCTGGTCTGGAAAATCAGCAAGGCTGCTGCATGGGAGGGGTAAATTTACACTTTTGCCTCCTCATTTTTAAACACCTTTTTCAAAAGGTTGTTAAAGAGGAGGGGCAATAGTATAAATTCGCCCCCCAGGCAGTCAACCCAGGCTGATTTTTCCAAGCCATTTAGAATTTCTGGTTTAAAATATCATAAGAAAAATTAATTTAACAATATCTCCCTCTTGGCTGAAATTATGAAAAATGTTAACTTTAGAAATTATTTTGAATAGTATTTTAATTTAAAAGACATTAAAATCCTTTGTCATTTTTCATCGACTGATTTTGATTGTAATAAAAAAAAAATACTTAAAAGGCAAAATGGGAAAAAAAAAGTTAGATTCTAAAACATTGTTACTAATCATCCAAGGCTTGAAGTAGAGATATTTATTTAACATGATATCTCCCTCAAGATTCACGCGAACGTGCATTTTGAGAGGGATGAAAGGTCACACTCCCTCCTTGGCCCATTTCCTCGCTTGTTTCCTCGCCATTTAGAATCACCGCATAGGCAGCGCATCGATTAAAAGAGATTCCAAGTGGGCACGTCATCGATTGACATCACATTGTTTTAATTTCAAGCACCCGGGAGCTCATCCAAAACATTGAATGGATGCCAATTTGAATAATTTCGAACAAATCCTTGAAATGGAATCAAAATCGTTGATAAGAATACAAAAAGTCAAGACAAAGGTTTACGCAATTCGGAATAAAGTAAACCTGGATCAAATTTTGATATTTTATAGCTTTTTTGATAGCGTGTAAAACTGGACTTTAATTATGTTCAACTATTGCATGTCCTGCAAGGCACGTAACTACTTCTCTATGGGTACCTATGTTGAAAATTTCCACTCATAATTTTATGAGAAATTCTAAATGGGAGGAAACGGGTCAAGGAAGGGAGGTGGCGGGGTGGGAATCGTCCACCCTATTCGAAATACACACACCAAAAATGACATTCCGAGTGGGATGGACGATCCCCACCCCACCACCTCCCTTCCCTCGCCCATTTCCTCGCTGTATAGAACAACTCTAATTTCATAGGTCAGAGCGATTGAAAGTCATTGAAAGTGAATTTTGAAAATTTTCCACAACCTAATTACTTCTTTAGAGGCTAAGAAAAATAGATTTTTTTTACAAAAAATGCAACAATCTAAAGTGAATTTTGATTTAAGAAAAATAAATTGTGAAATTGAAGTAACTCGCACAGAACCCCCTTTAAAGGACTGCGTGGTACGATTAGCGGACCGTTTTATGTAGCTTTTGAAAAGATGCATTCACCGATCTGTACTTTTAACCATTCACCATTATTATAAGTTAAAACAAATAGTAATTAAACATTTACTAGATACCCCGGGCGATATGAGTTATTTGTAGGTTCGTTTCGTTTCGTTTCGGTTCGATTAAGTTTCAACTAAAAATTTGGGTATGAAAAAATAAGTGGTGTTTGCAGGATCAAACTTTGCTTTTATATTTTTTAGGTTTGAATTCATGATCTAGTGGTATCATTCATTAAACTTTAATTATTGAACTGTCATGCCATTTACATCAAACTTGAAATTCTTTGATTACGGTTGAGTTGAAAAGGCCTCAATGTAGTATACCCAGTCTCATCATCTACAATTTATATTTTGAGTTTACGCGTCTTTTACTAATTCCAATTGTTGGTAGACTTGGACAAAATTACTCTGAGGATTTGTTGATTGTACGAAAAATAAATATGAAATTTGAAATTGTATTTGTGAATTAAATTTCAAGACCTTCCCTCAAACTTAGAGTTTCATGAGTGATGGAAAAATTGTCTTGTAAAAAATTTATTTTTTTGTTAATAAATAGACAATAAAAGAGCAAAAATTTATATAATAGAAATGGCTAACCAAACATACCTTAATTATGTAAGCAATAATGTGTCGATTATGAGCCGTTTAAAATTCATCAATCTGAACCATTGAATCAGATTTGACGGCCCAAATCTGTGCTTCCAGCGCAGGAGTGCTTACGACTCTTTCTTCCGACATAAAGAAATTTCTTCCTCTCAATTATGATGGCGCACCGCTGTTTTGTGACATCATCACATGACGTCACTAAAGTCACGTATAAAGCATGACCAGACCTCAACCGCTACTACTATCGAAGTTACCAAAACAACCCTAGATCTCGATAAAAGCATAAATTAGTTGAGGATAGTTTGGTCATTGACTCCTTTTATATACACCCCATTAGTTTGTGAAGAAGACCTCAACATTTACTTGTTAAGATTTTAAGTCTTCATCAGCACCTCTTCTCTCTAGTATCCATCGGAAGGCAAACTTTTTTTTCTCTCCCCAAAAATCATGGAAACAGAAGGACGAAGAAAGAGATCAATTTCAGAGGTGGAAGAGGATGAGAAGGTGGAGAAGTTCTATGCATTGATAAGAAGCTTTCGAGAGGCGCGGGAGCGACGAAAAATGGAATTAAATGAGATGATCATGAGGAACAATAATAAGATCATCAAAATGAAGAAGATTGAAAATGGTAGTAGTATTATTATTGATCATAAAGAGCCTGGAGGTTGGGTTCCTTCATTTGAATGGGCTGATTTTAGTGATCAAGAGGGTAATCATCGACATGTAGTCAAGGTGCCGAATAGGGTGACTGTGATGAAGAAGGAAAAAGATGATGAAGAACAAGAAGGTGGTAGTAGCAGCTTAGACTTGAAGCTTACACTTTAATCTTTGTTTAATGAAATTTCCTTATTCAGATATGTAAACATAATGGGTCTTTGAAATGGGATTTTTTTTTTCTTTAATGAGTTTAGGTTCATTTGTTTATTATCATCTATCACATGACTTGTCTAGCTTTTGCTATATATATATATAGATGGATGAAGGAGAAAGCAATGCATGAGAAAAACCATTTTCTTGGACCAGACCTAGTTATTCTTTAGAAAAGTCAGTAACTATTTACCTATTTTTCTAAGATCAAGTTTAGGAATTTTTTTTGTGTCCATAATTTCTAGTAAGTTTCAAAGGGAGTTCAATGAAGTTTTGTAGGGATTAGCTTGGGAAAATTACAAATAAATCGGTTTCAAAGGTCATTGTTATTGATGTTTATATATATAGATAGATGTTAGCCATGTTTCTTATTCCAGATTTTGAAATTTTGAAACCTTGATTGATGCAGTGGTTGATGGTGAGAGCAGGCCAACATTTTCAAGTTCTTGGAAGCAGCGGACATTTTCAATGCCTATAAATTTTTTTTTTATAATAACTTGGCCAAATGGGACTGATCAACCATTTTGACATAATTATTTCATTTTGGTCAAGATTCTAAGGTATTATTAATTGTCAAATTGGTCAAATTTTTTTTTTTTTTTACAAGATCCACACAAGTTCATAGAAATCCATAAGAATGAGAGAAATTTTAAACTTTTATTGATTACTAGTTTGTCTAGAGAGCCAAGTCAGGAGCATTAGAGAGCTTCAATACCCTCCATCATTTTAGAGATCTTCGTAATCCACCTATAAAAACAAATACACAAAGAGCCCTTCGCGCTGATTTGACGCTAGGATGGTGACTCTCTAGAAATATTTATTGGATTCATAAGGTTTAGGTCATGGAGCTTATGGATTCAGTGGTAGCAGTTGAACAAGAATATGATGAGCATGAGACATGAAAGGACATATGTGATGAAATACCTCACATGAAGACAGGGGAGTATAAAATATCAAATTCTCAATCAATCCAATGTTGAAGGACATGTGTTGCATAAAGGATTGGGGGGATTTGATTTTTGTGGTGTTGGAATTACAAAGAAAGCCTAGCTTATGCAAATCATTATTATATCAAATGATTAAATCAGGGACTCGTGGTCTATGGATAATGAGGATGGGGGATCAGTCTTGATAATGTTAATAATGGTGTATTGAGATCATTGTTTAAAGAACACGATTGATGTGAAGTGGTAAAAAAATCATTTCAGTGCATATGAATTGAATGTTTGCTATCGTGCGCATAATGGTGATTGTTCTTGTTCTTTAACACCTCAACTACTAATTTTATGATTAGTTCATGCTATATCTTTAATTGATTATTGGTTCATTTTTTTTTAATTTCGTTATATTTTTTTTTACCTTTTATCTTTTTCCTAAAAAGTCGAGAAGTACACCTCGTACTGCATTATTGCACCGCTTTATATTGAGAAAAATCTAATCACCTTAGCATTGGAAAACACTTTTTAAAACATTGACTGAGATGTGTAAAATCGTTTACCCTCCCCCCCCCCCCCCGGCCTAATGGGCTTTCCAGACCACTGAAATAAATTACATTATCTCGTATTTCCTACCCCTAGCATCATCAAAATTTAAATTTTGCATGATCATGAGCACTATAAAGTGCAAAAGAATATGTTAATCGAAATATTATTTGCACGCTCTGGCAGCATTTTTAGTGACGACATCGATGCTGAGCAAAAATTACTATATCGAATGAAATTACAAAAATACCCACTATAAAGCTGGATTAGTCGGTATGTTATTTTAGTCAATATTGTAAGGCCACACCACTTGTGGTTATTATGAGAAGCTTATGGTCTTAGTGTGTAATTGTCTTATTACAATATTTTAGTCTATAAAGTGGGGAGACAATTAGACAAAAGCATATTAAAAAAAAAAGCAACAAAATAGAACCTTTTCTTTTTCCTGTAGTTTAAAATACAATGAAGTAATGAGAGCAATTCAACTTACTTTTCCATTCATCATCAAAAAATATGGAACAAGTGAGAAAAGATGCATTAAGGAAAGAGGAGGAAGAAGAAGAGGAAGAGAAGATAGAGAAGTTTTACGCGTTGATAAGAAACGTTAGATATATACGCGAGTCATTACAAGTAAAGGGATCGAAATTAGTTGAAGATGAGATGGAGAAAAAGAGAAAGCATCCGTGTGGATACCATCGTTCAAAGGTGAGGATTTCCTTGATCGTAATGAAATTGGCAATGGAGATGTAAGAATTGGAGACACTTCTAAGAAGAAAGACGAAGAAGAAGAAGAAGAAGAAGATGCAATGGAAATTGATGAAACTGGTGATAAAAAAGAAAGATTAGATCTTAATCTTTCACTCTAATTAATTAAGCATAGTTTATATGTGAAAGAAATTAAAAAAAAATAAAAAAAAGTTTCTCCATGTGAGTGGTGTTATTAGCTTTGCTAAGCTTTCTCTTTGCAATCATGTAATATGTATGTATTGATGATTGTGTAAAGATACTTAGTGAAGTTATTGAGATTGTATGGGATACATGTAATTGTGTGTGTCGTATGAAATATGTAATCAATAATATGGCCACTGTAGAGATATTTATAATGAATAAATATATATTATTGCTGATTTTATTTGTTTATTTATTTATTTATTTTTATTTTGTCTCGTAAGGTAAATGGATTCTATAACCACTTAAAAACCCTTGACTCTATCCACCACAAGTTTTATCAAGATTATTGTAGGTAAATATAGTACAACGATCTATCAATTGTAGTTAAGTTGGTTGAATATCTCATTGTGAGTAGTTGTAGGTTCGAGATTAACTAATTAAAATTTAAGTTTTTTGTCCGATTGTTAGTAGCATATGTGTTTCGTTGTTGATTAATTAGCCTTTGGGTATCAAATTTAGCTGTTAAAATGAATTAGAAGGAAAGTAAGTTTTCATCGGAAAAGATGGAGGCAAATGACCTAAGTGAAAGCAAGGATGCATGATAAGCAACTCGTTAAAAGTATATGTGTTCCGTTGTTGATTAACTAGCTTTCAGGTATCAAATTTATCTGCTAAAAATGGATTAGAACGAAAGCAAATTTTCATTTGAGAAGAAGGAGGTAAGAACCGGAATGAAAGCAAATTTTCATGCGAGATCGAGGCAACTTGTAATTTAACCATAAGCAACTCGTTATAAATGGTTCCGGTTTTGTAAACTCCATATTCACTTAACATAACCAGAACCCAGTAACACCAACTACAAAACGGTTCTATTTTTTGAGTTATATCAAGCTGTTCACTGAGTCGCGCAAGATAGCACGAAGAACCCTCAGTTGGTCTTATCGATCGATCGTCCTCTCTTTAAGGTTAATCCTTCTCTCTCTATCTCTCTCCAGGTTGATTTATACGTTAAATATAAAACTATCGTTAGAAGTTTTTGATTTGCGCTCTTTTTTAGGTTACCTTATGTTGTCCTCTAATTGTTTGAATAAATTCCAGAATGAGCAAAATTGTATGTTATCAGTTATCGTTTCGTGTGAATAATGAACAAAACAATGTTGGGGTTGTTGTATTTGATTAGATACTCAAATGTTGTCAGTAATTAGGAGTCACTGAGTAGGGGTTTAGGTTTTGTTGGCGATCTTGTGGAATTGGAGGTTTTGTTGTCAAATGTGATTGATTTCTTGATTAGTTTTGTATGTTAATCATGATCGTAATGGGTATTCATGGATTACTAATACTTGGTATGTTGCATTTGTTTGCTTTATAACAATGAAATGCAAAACCCTAAAACATTTGTGTATAATTTCGTCGGACTAAACTCTCTGAATACCAACTCTAGTTTTACTATGAGTTCTGTGACTTTTTTATCTTTTCGCTTTTGCTTTTGCACATAACTCATATGTTGGATGAAATGTCTTCCCGTTACGTTTTCTTTGATTAGGCATGACACAATTTGATTGATGTAAAAGATAAGTCCAGGCTCTTCTGAATCCTAACTAATCAAATGACTGACCAATGTCGCATTTGGTGTGTGATTTTAGCCTGCAGCGAATTCAAGCCTGTGGACAACTTGGCTTAATCAAGCCAGTC
Organism: Berberis thunbergii; assembly: GCA_003290165.1. Classification (NCBI taxonomy): domain Eukaryota; kingdom Viridiplantae; phylum Streptophyta; class Magnoliopsida; order Ranunculales; family Berberidaceae; genus Berberis; species Berberis thunbergii. The sequence goes on along the minus strand of QNQO01000818.1, from coordinate 327,680 downwards.
TAAGTCCATAGCTACACTAGAAAAGTAGATATTTTGTTACTCTTAAACACTGGTTTGGCACGAAAATGATAAAAAAAAAAGGAAGGATGTATTCGGTGGTTCTGTCCAAATTATGCAGAATTCAAATCTGAAATCAAAAACAAGTGGCCCATTTGTGGTTTATATATTGAAGAGTAAAGAAATATTAGATTTTGAAATCTTGGGTGAAATAGTAACATGACTACATGAGCAAGATAATGGAAGTTTTGTTTTTATGTCGTATCTTCTAGAGGTAATAGTTTGGTGTTAGTAAATGAATGAGCTTTATGTTATGTGTAACAGGACAAATTAAAAACAAAGCTATGCCTTCCCTGCAGACAGCATTGCCTCCTGAACTCGCTAATAATGCGATCAGAGTGAGTTTCACCTTCATCTCATTTTCTCTCAGTTTCTCGTCTTTTATTTATTTTTTATTCTTATTAATATTTTCTTGAATGGTGTATTTCCAGCTATACCGCGAGTGCCTTAGAAGAGCTAAATTTATTGGTCATCGGGTAATAAATTTTGTTTAATGTCATTTGCTTTATTCACTTCTTACATGAACTTCTGATTGGTTATTCAAAGTATACAGGTGGTTGTCTACGTTTTGGTTTGTGTCATTTGTATTGAAATGTCAAACACACAATGATTCAAATCCTAAATATGCTCATTTGTTAAGATTATCTAGCAATGAAGCATGAACATATAGATGACTCAGAATGAGGAGAACATAACCATGATTGAGAACAACAACAATTAAACACGATCACCATATGAAATCCAAATAAAACCATTGTCATACTTAAGTATCTAAGGAACATATAATCTGTTATAAAAATATCATAGAGATTGGTAGGGTTGGTAGGATGGGTAAGGAGTGGAAAACATGATTCCTTTTGAAACATAGCTATTGTGTTCGTGTTTATAGTTTCCCTGCAGTAGCACTAAAAGGAGGTTCTCACTGTCTAGGCATCTTAGAAACAGTATTGGTAGTACCAACCAGGTCCCTACTGTTGGGCATGGGGCCTGATTGTGTTCCTCTTTTATTACATCATAGCACCTCAGTAACATTCTTTGAATAGAATTCAGAAAAAAGTTTAGGCACACTGAGGGAATGTAACACAGTGAAAAAAGGAATTTTTATTTTTTTGATTGCATGTATGGTATGTGTTGGTGTAAGTTTTGAAAAAGTGAGCATATGTTGTCAAAGTCCCATAGAGGCATAGATGCAATGAGGTTGAATGTGTATAGGTGTGTGCCTGGCACTGTAAGCTACCTCTCCCCCTCCTCTTTTCCTGCCCAAGTAATTTGTATATATTGTCGATTTGTGGGTACCAAAATTGGTAACATCTGAGTATCACCGCGCTGTGAAAGGGTCAGACTGTGTACAAGCGCTCCACCATGGAAGCAAGTCTTCAAGGCCCAAGAAGAGATGTCATTAGTAGTTGGGCATTAAGAAGAATGAAGCTTAGTAGAGAAGCCCATAGAAGCGATATTTACTTGCAAGCAAATATCTTAACTTAGGACTTTGATGTAAATTAGTTAGAGAAGATATTTGTGTAAGTTAGGTGAACTAATATCTAGCTTATATATGGAACGAAGAGCATTCAATTGAGGAGGAGATAAATTAAGTGAGAAAAATGAAATTACTTGTAGAAGGGAGATAAGTAATTGCGAGTCTTGAATATATCACAAATTGGCGCCGTATGTGGGAATCTCGCACACCAACTACAAACTTGCAATAACTTATCTTCTCCGCTCGATATTTACCAGTAGGATACATGCAATTATGACTTCAACTACGAGACAATTTTAAAGTAACTGTAAAGAAAAGTCAGAGTTTGGATCTTACTTTCCGAAGCTAGACAAAGAAGAGAGAGGAGGGATTCGACCACTGCGACACATGGATATGGAATTTTTACAAGTAGCGAGATGACAACAAGACAATATCTATACCTATAAGGGATACCAAGATTTTTTGACGCAGAGGTATGGGTGATCCAACAAGTACGATCGGTTGATCGATCAAACTCTGCCAAGAAGTGATGTCAAAAAGTGTCTCACTTTGATTCATGTTTTAGTCAAAGTGACTTTAGTAGACATTGATATTCCATACACTCGTGAGCAAGATAAGAGATTAAGCCTTGAAAGTAGTAAACACTAACCATGGATCTAAATGGAAGTTTAGTTATGTGGTAATGGGTAAATTTAGTCAACAAATTTTGCCTCTTACTAGCATTTGGGCTTTAGTAGTTGATAATGGGCTAGATTAGTTAATTAAAAGACATACCTACTTTAGCATGCTAATGTTACATTTAATAAATATAGTGAAGTTTACTGCAATTAAAATGGTTTTGTCCGAACTATCTAGCATTGTCACAAGCAATAAAGATATTTGATACTATTACCATGTCTTATCAATTGTGATGAGGTTACACCACAGTGGTGTGATTTGGTCCAAGATGGGGTTTGGAGCCAATGTATATGGTATCGGATCACGACATGTTGATTATGAATATAAGCATGGTTAGAACTTGAATTGCTCTCTTATATGTTTTAGATCATTTGCAATAGATGTTTATTATGTTTTCTCAATATTAGTTTCTCACTTTTTAAGTCATGTAGTTTTCTATCATGATGCTTATCGAGTCAACATCATAATTGATAAAAGGGGGAGGATGATCGATATCAGACACCTCCCAAGTCGGGATGTTTACAAGTTCGTAGAATGAGAGAAGGCGACCGATATAGGCACCTCACAAGTCGGAAGGCACGCGCTAAGCCTTCTCCCTAATATAATTGAGGAGGTTATATCTGATATCCCCTTTCTAATGTAGATCGAGATCTTTTCTTAGATTAATGGGAAATAGTGTCCAAGAAGGCACGATTCTTTTATTAGATTAAAAGGATCTAGTGGCCGAAAAGAGATGATTCTTTTATTTAGATAAAAGAAACCAAGTTTCAAATTTAAAACTCTGGAATTGATTATTTAGTGTATTTGAAGATTTTATTTTCAAGGTATTGTGGTTCGTTATTTTATTTTAAAATGTAAAACTCTTGGTAAAATTCTAGAATTTGATTATTTTAGCATTTGTATGCATTTAATAACTCATGTTATTTATCGTGGTTTCAAACTTTTTAAATTATTGTTAGTAGATTCAATGGCGGGTGGTCATGAGCTCGGCTCCCTCACTGTCTTCATTCAGCACTCCTCAGATGAGTTCTCGAGATAATATTGTAGCATTATTATACTTGGGGGCTGTTTGCTACCTGGATAAAAATTGTTGTTAAAAATTACCTCAATACGAGTACGATATAATAATTAGTTAAGATATTTCTTTTTCTGCACCTGGGGGCTATTAGGGCATAACAAATATGGGCACAACCGTTTCTCGGCTTGAAGAGGCAGAGGCAGAGGCTCAACCCTATTCAAATACCGTGCAAGACGGGAGAGCTCAATTCTGTCTTATCATTTCTGAAGGGCTCAACCCTCTCCCTAAACCATTAAAAACGAGCTCCTTCCGATCATTTCAGACATGGGCTTAGCTTTCCCCCTAAATTATTCAATACGAGAGCTCAGCTCCGTCCTATCATCTTGGAGACAGGGGCTCAACCCTCTCCCAAAATGATTCAAGACGAGAGCTCAGTTTTGTCCTATCATCTTGAAAACAGAGGCTAAGCTCTTCCAAAATCATTCAAGGCAAGAGCTCAACTTTATCCTATCCAACAAGAGAAACGCGAGCTCTGTCCTTTCTATTCTATCAGGGCCGAGTGCCCTCTCAACATATCTCAGTTCGGTTGGGATACACATAGAAAATTTTGTGGGGAATCAAATTTATCTTCCTACTTGGGTCGAGTGCTCCATCAACATATCCTCGGTTGCCAATGGTGTTATGGCCTAGTGGTTAGGGCTGTGTGGGTTTGTTCCCCACGTCCTAGCTTCGAATCCCACCTGAGGCATGGTTAGTTTCTTAAGGGTGTTCTGTTGATAGGTTTTGGGATTCTTAAAAACCCTGCTCGCCTTCCAAAAAAAAAACATATCCTAGGTTGACTGAGATACAGTTAGAATTTTTTTTAAGAATTGAATTTATCTTCCCTAATTGGTTTGAGTGCCTTATCAGCATATCTCAACTTGATTGAGATACACTTAGAAAAATTTGTACGTATGCATTATTCTTAAGACACATCGGTTTATCATCTATTCGCTTTTCAGAAAAAAGATATACGAAGAAGACATGCAAAGAAAATTTCTTAGTTTTTGATTGATTAACTTTTCAAAAAATTTTATCAAGAAAACACTATTAGTCCACCTTTGCGCAGCTATGGTACACTTAGGAAATAGTATGGGGAATTGATATTTCTTACTTGCAAAAGGTCAAGTGTCTTACCTGTCTACTTGAACTCGGCTCAGATAGATTGAGAAATTTTTATGAAGAGTTGATCTTTTTTTCCTGTAAAAGGTCTAGTACCTTACTAGTCTACCTAAGCTCTAGATAGACTTAGAGAAATTTCAGATGGACTTGAAACTATTGTAATTGCTTTATGGAATACTTATTATTTATTATTTATCATAGATTGGCATGATATTTCTTGGCCACCCGACTTTATCTAATGGACTAGCCATGAGGGGGCATTGTATAACATCAACACTTATTTCCATTATTGTTTTTCCAATTCAACAAGATAATGAGCTCAACTCGCTCTGTCAGCTAGAGGCAGTGAACTTGATGTATTTAAATGAGATTTTCATATTTGTCTGGAAGTGAATATGGTGGCATAAGAATCAGACAAGTTCTCGGCAGTCAGTGCTCGAGATTTGGTATTTCATAGTTGTTCTCGATGGTCAGTGCTTGACAGTTTCTGACGACACTATTTGGCAACCAATGTCCGACACTCAGTGCTTGACACATCGTCTTCAATCTACTTGCTCTCGACAATCTCCATAATGTTCATCAGTCCACCTGCCCTCGGTAGCACATTAGTCGTTGGCCGTCACCCTTCGACAATATTTCAGTTCTCAACACTCTAGTTGAATTTCGGTATCTTGTTTCACATGATTTTGGCAGAAAAGTCAGATAAGTTTTTGGCAGTTCGATAACCTTTGAAAATGATAACCTCTGAGTAACACTGCGCTATGAAAGTGTCAAGACTGTGTACGAGCACTGCACCATGGAAGCAAGTGTTGAAGGCCCAAGAAGAGGTGTTCATCAGTAGTTGGGCCTTAAGAAGAATGAAGCTTAATAGAGAAGCCCGTAGATGAGATATTTACTTGCATATAAATATCTTAACTTAGGACATTGATATAAATTAGTTAGAGAAGATATGTGTTTAGCTTATATGAGGAACGAGGAGCATTCAGTTGAAGAGGGGATAAATTGAGTAGAGTGAAATTCCTTGTAGAAGGGAGAGAAGTAATTGCAAGTCTCGAATATACGACACATGTCTTCATAATTAATGTTACTTGGACATTATCAGTATGAATTATAACTAGTTATACTAACCGTTGTACGTAGTGAACTAGTTCTGAAGATTACAAGTAATAATAAGGGTAAATGATAGCCATGATATCCCTTGATAAGCCACTCATTGCAATTGTACACCTCTCTGAAAAGAATTCCTACATTGATTGTACTGGAGACGAGTATAAAAAAAAATTTGGGATGTTTCAGCATTCCTCTTCCCTAGTTCAGTTGACTTTTGATTGACACTTTGACTCTTGTTGCATGTCTGGTCTCTCAAACTGAATTTGTGAATGACCTTTCTAGCTCATTTTCGTCAACAAAATGCATAAACAAGGTCTGCTGGCCTCACTCCTTGTCGAGCTTCTACGTATGACAAACTAACAAAATGGTTTTGATATTTATAGCAAACCTTGGCCAGGTGTTTAAAGAGAGAGTGTCTGTTTTTGGTGCTGGTGCTTACTTTCTAGTTTCTGCACATGCTTCAACTTTTACTTTGAAGAATTTTTATTTTTTTAATAACCAATATCTAATTTTATTTTCAATTGTTCTTCTACCCTTTTGTTCTGAACTAGAAGGAAGGGTCATAAAATGGATTTTTTTTTTTGAAATATGCAGCAAAATAATACTGAGCTTGTAGTTGATATGGTGAGACAACAATTTAAGAAGCATATGCATGAGAAAGATCCGGAGAAGATCCAGAAATTGAAGGATGAGTAAGTTACAGTTCACCTCCTTATAGTTGCTATGTTGCTTGCACCGTCTGATGTCTCCAGTGACTGGTTAGTACATTTATGGGAAAATGATTCAGAGCTCAGCCTATCCTTTAGAAGGTGTGCATGCTCCTCTGGAGCACATGACTGTTTTGGTTGGACATTGGTTTATAAGTGATCCGATGTCAATGTTGTGTCATATATGATGAATATCCAAAGTGACCCGATGTGTGTAAGGGACATCTCAAGTTACTCATCAGATGTTAATAAATTCTCAATAAATCAGTCCTAGAAATTAAAACGTGTCAGCAGTGGAAGATGATTCGGAGGTTTCTAGTCTGAGGGATTTTGTGGTTATTACTTATTTGTGTTTCTGTCTTTTGCTTTATGGTTCTGTTGGATCATGATTGGAAGTTTGGGACTCTGATGGTTATCAATGAGTTTTAACTTTGGAGTATTAATGTACCCTTTTAATAATTTCATTCATTTGGTTTTCTAATTGATGAAGATAGTTGCATCGTTTTACCCTGAATGCGTTTATTTGTGCAGTGCTGCCAGAGGACTTATAAATCACATCCTCTATGAGTCGGAGAAGTTATCTGGTCGCAAATTCAGCAGTAGTTCTTGAACTGTGTATTAAGCAGCTCCATCAGCTTACGCTTTTGTTAGTTCGAATAGTTTTATATGTAATAAGCAAGTTGAAGTTCCACCTTAATTGCCAAAGATCCAAAGATTGTTGAAGATGATAAGGTATTTTTGTCTAGAAATGTACTTGTTTGATCTGGTTCAATTTTGCTTTATGATGTGTTAAAACTTGAAGGTTATGTACTTCAATTTTTAACTCAGTGGCAGGTATAGTTTTGTTTACAGAATATTAAGCTATGCTCTGAGAAGAAATGCAATGTAGTAAGTCTGCACTTCAATGTGTAGTTGCGATTTGCTTGAACTATTCTAGCTAAGGCCATGATTGCGTTGCAACTAAACTTTTCTTACAGAGATCATGATGGCGTCTAAAGAAAAGGAAGCGCACTCAATGAGGTCAACTAACAACTAACGTCGCTCCATGATTTGATTCTCTTCAACGTCAGTGATGTTATCTATACTTTCAGATGTCTCCATCTGACCGGACTTATCATAGCCAAAAGCAAGAACGTAGACACTTGAAATCGATTTGAGAGGGATGTTGAGCTTGGTCAATGATATGGAAACTACACATCGTGAAACACAATAATTTCCGTTCAATTTAGAATGAAGGTTTGTACGTGTCAGCTCGTGATGCAACACTGTAGTAAGTGGCAGGCTCTGTCGTATGATTCATATTGAACCATATGAATAATTTGTGAGGGAAATTATAGTCCCTTCTTTTCGCTTGTGCTGCTTTCTGAGTGCAAATAAAAGAGGAAAAGTTGACAGATGACTCAAGTCATGAATAGTTTTTCATGCTATTATTGTGCTTTTGCAAGAGTTCTGTGATAAATATCGCTTTGTGTTGGGTCAAAATTTTGGGACATTTGGATCAAACCAATCCCTCATCACATGAATTGGATTCCAGGTTCTTGTATTTTGAGATACTTTTATTTTAACCAAATCGTTAGGTGGAGGAGACCTTTGGAGGTGTTCATTTTATCTCAAGTATCGCTGGGGGATTTTCTGTATGTTGCCAAACCGCGAAAATGCTACTTACTGTCTAGCTGCTACAAGTTGTTCAAAGGCAGGTTCAGTGCGCTTCAGCTTTTTTTACTCGAAAACATTTATAAAGGTGAAGGGACTCTTCATCCTGTGAATTTCTTTTGCTTCAAACGATATCAACTATGGATGCAAACAACTTAAACTTGGGAGCTTTTACTTCATTCAGTTCTCAATTTTCATTAAAAGGGGGCTTTGAAAATCACAGAATATTTTGGCCATGTAGAAGACTAATACTTCCTCGTCTTCCTCTAGTATATTTGACACCTTTGTATTCATCCTGGAGTGATTGTTCGATAAGGAACTTTATCTAGCTGGAAGAAAAATGTTCACAAGAAACACAGACAGTAAAATGCTGTTGTAGCAGCAAATTTCCCATCCATGCACTTATATTCTCGAGGAAATAAACTGATGAGTTGCCAAGCTATATATGAAGAAAAAAAAAATTGTAATTTACAAGCTCTATGTATGAAGAGAGCACAAGGTGATGGATTTTACAAATACCAGCTCACAACAAGAAAACAACGCAACGGTTACAAGAAAGAAACAAGCATTTTAATCCCCAGCGAAACCACACGATAAAACAATAAAAATATGCATTATTTCGAAGAAGAGTCTCAAGGCTGTCCCAACTTAGATGGTCCTGTCTCTCCGCTCCTTGGACTGAAACCTCTTCCACTCAGCTGAGGACTTAGTCCTCGTAGCTCACTTACGCGAGGACTATATACTGAGGTCCTCGGGCTCTGAATGTTCTTTGGGTCTTTCATCGGGGTTGAAGTTGAGCTTGTTACCTTGGGGCTGCTCGTACGCCTAATCTCACCTCTACTTCGTGTGATTATTTCATCCAAAATCTCTCCACTCCCAGCAAAAGGAGTCTGGTGACCTGCTTCCTGCTAAGGAACATATCAAATACACAAGTACAAGCTAAGTTTGAGCATGTAGCAATGAAGGACCGCAAATGTTCATAGAAAGTTATTTAGAAACTTAAAACGATACTTTGAGGTGTGAACTTACGCATGCAAGGTTGAATGGTAAAGCAGGTGCTTCTTCATACTCCGCCGCATCTAGATCTTGAAGATGTGCCCCTTTAAAAAATTTGGGCAGTATGTATTGTCTAACAGGAACTAATAACATGATCAGTAATGGAAAGAGAACCCCGGCGAGTGGAATCCATGTAATTCCAAAACACAAAAGTAAGTAAACTGTCTGAAAAATTGTAAAAGTCGCAATTGTCTTGAAAGGAACGGTTTCCACAAAAGTAGCATGGTAGTCCTCAAGCACCCTGCAACAAAGAACTTTCTGTTATTTTCATAGAAACCAAGATGAAAGTAAATGAGTAACTAGCATGATGGAAGAAAGAAGGAAATTCGGATTGAGAATTACTTATATCGTCTGCTCGGTGCAGTGAAGAGCAATAGGATCCTTTCCCAGAATTGGTTACCGGGCAAGCTTTCAATGGCCATAAAGGCGAAGTAACCCCAGAGTACTGATGTTGGGATCATTTTAAGGACAGGCATCGCTGCAACACAACCTCCCACCATAGCAGATTGAAGCAAGTTGCTAAGCCGCTGCTCTTTCACCTCAACAGGTAACAAATCATCAATTTCTTTCCCAACATCAAACACTGTCTCATCGACTGGAGCATCAATGTTCCCCATGCTTGAAGCCAATTGAATTGTTGATTCTTTCAATTCTTTCAGTCCCTGCTCAAGAGATTCATGGTAATTGGTAAACTAGGAAAAGTTGGTGTAACCAATATTACAATAATTATGATGAGCTTTGAAGTAGTTTTGGTGGAAACCAAACATGACAAACCAGGTTCCGCTATTCAAAGCTTAGCGGAGCTAGAATAGCCTGAATTTTAACTATAAAATTCCTGAAAATGGTTGGGTGATGAGTTTGGTTGTTCAGTATTTCAATCATGATCACGTAATCTTAGATAATCCAAATGTACCAGTATCATTAAAATAAATAAATAAATAAATATATATTATAAAGCCTTACTCGAGCTGAAGCCTCTTGGTAGATCAATGGAGTCTGCATCTGTTGATAAGCTTCTTGCATATTCCCATACACTTGTCCCAAACTTGCATTCTTACCCATACATCTGCGTGCTGTGTCCACAAGTCGGTTACGTAGCAACTGCAGAATAAGCGATTACATCATAATATGAGTTTTTTCAAAAAAAATATGACTAAAGAGAACTTCTACATGTTTAATTAGTCATAAAATCGATAGAACCTACTAGGGTGTATTCTACTCAAAATTTTCTTTTTTAAATCTGAAAAAAAGTTTCTGATCGAGATTGAGTTTCAATACTAGAAAGGTTGTTTGTTGGTTTACCTGATGCTTAAGAGTAGCTAGACTCTTTGTATGCATTGGAGACTGTGGGATCACACCATTTGCTGGAGGAATACCGATTAGGCCACACATTAAGGTCTGCCATACAACCACAGTATTTAAGTACAGATGAGCAACAACACTAGGAGAACAGATTATTGATAATAGAAACTAAAGAAAACAACAGGTGAGAAGTTCTTTACCAAGAATCCTAAAAGAAGTAAATCATAATGGAATGAAGGTGGCTTTCTCAAATTGAACTCTGATTGTTGAGCAAGTTGAGATGCTACACTGTGGTCAAAGTAATAGAGCACTGCGATCATCGTTGCTGGAATAAAAGCTCCAAATATGTACAGTATTGGCACGTTTAGCATGTCCTGTAATTTCAGATGTAGATTTTAGAAGATGGAATTTACCAATAGTCTATCATCAGATGTGAGAGACATGGTGACATAAATTCCACCTAAAGAGCTAAAGTTCAAAAGGATATACCTTCATTACAGTCCAATTCTCATAGGCACCAGGTGACCATGGGTTTGGGCTGAAGAGACGTCGAGGGATCCCATGTGGAACACTACTTGTAGGTATGTAGGACACAGCTGTCCAGACCAGAACCATTAATGGCACACCATAGTCTGCTATCAAACCTCTAATCCAGCCTATAAAGACAGTGCTCAACTTTAAACTTTTGCAGTCCATATTTTGCAGATTGATGAAGCAAGTGAAGGTGGATTAATCTCATTATATGCTTACCAGATCCATAACGCCATGACCGTGCCTTTCGGCTTCTCAATGAAGTGAGTAGAAGGCCAAACGATAGAACCAAAGCAAACATTCCATTTGCAAACCTCCATGAAGGTCTAAACTCTGTTAACTTTTGGTTCTCTCTTTCTGGTATGCGAAATTCATCTATAAGTCCCTACAAAATGTAACCCAGAAATGATTCAGGCTACAACTCATTCACTGCAAAACCAATTATTACCGAGTACATATACTTCCATATCAACTGTAAGTTGATTAAGTAACATAATCACCATAGAAAATGTATAAATTACAGAAATGGAAGAAATATGATTCTTACTCTTATAGCTTGCTGCATGAAGAGCATGGCGATGAGCATCCCGAAAAGTTCTCCTGCCACACGAGTAAACCGATTGATAATAGAGCATGCCCCAAGACAGCTAGTAAGAACAACAAGATTGCAGTCCATGCGCATACCCTGTCCGTCAAACGACATAACACATACATTCTACTTAATAAAAATCGGAAACCGAAATTTTGAAACCAAATTCCATCAAATACCATACATATGAACACTTACCATCCACACCATGCTAAGAAGAGCTTTGGTCCCAACTCAGGTTTATCTTTAACAAAGTTAAACATGAACGTGTACATTAGTACAGTGGGCTCTGCGACACCAAGAATCAACAAAGGCTGGCCTCCAATAATTGAGTGAATGATCCCGCAAATTGCAGTAGATGCCAATGTTTGGACTGCAGTCAGTACCCCATCTGCCAGACCACATACAATAAACTTTTAACTCACTTTGTATATAATTTAGGCTTTACTCTTTCTGATTCTTTTCTTCCTTAAAGTTATATAATCATAAGCCCACATAGTAGTGGTCGTAAAATATGAAATATTGATAACTACTCTTTAAACCTATCTACCTATATATTAATAAACCTAGCAAGAACAACTCAATTTGATTACCAGTATTTCTCTCCAATTGTTCACCAAATGAGATAACTGGAATGGCTGAGGCGAAAAATATATATGTCGTTGGAGCCAAAATTCTGAAAACAATCGTAACATGTCATCAACATTCGCGCTTACAATAAAAACATATGTTTTCTATAGTTCAACATCAACCATATCTAGAATTATGACACATAAAGAAACAATTCATAACTAATGAAACAAAATGCTACATACCTGAAGCCAGCACTGAAGCCACCAGTCCAATCTTGCTTGTAGCACATCAACCTTGCTTTAAGGTCATTCTTGATTCCTTGAAATGGCACAAAAGTCTCTTCCATGGTTGTATTCAAATTTAGGCAAATGGGTATATTCTCTTTGAACTCCTTGGAATGAAAGGGGGCTAAAATACCCAAAAGCAATTGAACAACTCACCACAAATTACATGTTTTGGAGGTATAGAGCAAATGCAATTATGGCTGGGTTTGCATTGAAGAGATTGAAATCTAAGGCTCAGATACTTACATGCTATGATAATCACAAAAACACAAAATGGGTATCAAAGATTGTATCTAAAAACTTATGGGTTCAATAGAATGCAAGATACCCAAATGGAGAAATCAAGGTTTTAGCTAAAAAAACACAACAAAACATGAAAACCCAATAGCCAATCTTTACATGATTCAAAGAAAAGGGGATCTTGGGTTGGTTCAGAATCTAACAACAAACTTAAAAACTCCTTTCTTGAAACAATGAGAGATGCAAGAAACAATACAAAGAGAGTGAGGAAGAGAGCTCAAAATATATAGAGATTGAAAAGGTTTGACAATGATGCTATAGATTTGATGCACAGTGCAATGTGGGTCAAAAGGGAATCAGGGAAGGCCTTTCCTGTCAGTGCTCACCAGCACAAACTAATATATATTAAATCAAAAAATAAAGCAACTCAAAAAAAAAAAAAAACCCAAAAGCTAAATTAACAAAAAAATAAAGTATAGAGAGAAAAAAAAATTTAAGAGATTCAAAGTAGTGGAAAAAATTTAGAATAAAACATACCAAACCAGCTCAAATAGTTGGAAAAGAAGAGAACAAAGAAATGGGTTTCTCTTCTTCTCTTGGTGATAAAGCTAGGGTGAAGTGAGAAGGTAGAGTTTGCCAGTACATAGCAAGCTGGATTGGGATTTGGAAGTGTCTCTGTAGCTTCATCACTACCCATGCAGTAAACCAGGCCAGCTAGAATTTCTGATAATAATTTGTCTTATTAAATTATATTTTATGAATTTTTTATTTTGCTATTATTGGAAATTGAACTAGAAGGAGACCTTGTCACTTTGATTCAATGCTACTCAAAGAACTATATTAAGTAGCAATATATTGGAATTTTTAAATACCATGATCTATCATTATCATTATCATCATCATCATCAATTAGTGAAGAACCATTTTTTTACAGTAATGATTTAGTTTTTCTTCACTTTGAATGGTTCACAACTCATGTGAACATGAGCAGTGGACATTGACTTTGATGAATGGTGTGAAGACATTACACATCAGCTAATCACCATCATGTATTTTTTTTTTTTCGATAAAATATCTCCATCATGTCATGGTGGGCAACCTCACAGAAGTTTCAACACTTCTACCCGCCGGCCTCTTTTAGGCATTTGCCGAAGTTTTTTTTTATAATTTTGAGAGAGTAATGTTTGTGATTGTGTTTTAAAAATAACACGTAAAAAAGTCAAGAAAAAATTTAAAAAGGCCAGTAAAAATAATTGACTAGGCTTACTCCAGAAATTTACTTAAAGGGAATAAAGGGTGGTTAGTAATTCTGTATGAAACTCAACAATAATTTGTACGACAACAATTCTAGCTAGCCTTGTTTGCTAGCATTTTTTTGAATTTTTTTTACATTTTTACCCCTTATATAGATTTGTAATTGTGTTTTAAAGAAAAATGATTAAAAAAATGTAAAAAAAAAAACCTAAAAAAAAACAATCAAGGCTGACTAGACTTACTCTTTGTATGATGAATGATGATTTATAAAGTTTGGGTTCCTTAAACCTAAGTAACTTAAAAGGAAAAAAAACCTTATTTGATCGAGTGAGACTAGAGAATTAGGTTTTAAAAACAGAATGATGTGGCATTATTATATGAAATTTTTTTTATAACCTCAAAATACACAAACACTTTGGAGATTTCATAATTATTTTAAAACCACATCACGTATTGCAAAAACTTGATTTCTTAGTGTTTTTGTACTCGATTAGAAGATTAACCTTAAAATTTGGAGATATTTACGAAGTTCTTGATGAGTAACATCTAAAAACAACTTATTAATATGAAAGTTAATGGTGATTAATGGTGACAGTAGCTCTATCTAGTAAGACTTGTAGCAAAATGAGCGAATAAACAAATGGTATCACAAGTCCAAATTTCAACTCTGCCAAAGACATTAATGATTTTGAGATTCAATAAAAACTCTACTCACCTTTCGGGAAAAAAAATTATCAATGAAAATGAACATGGTAAAAAAAAAATCTTCAACTACAAAATATCATCAATTGATCTTATGATCCTCACAAAAAGTCATGATACTATAAAATATCTAGCCAACATAGTAGGAGGTATGCTTATGGTTTATAGGTTTTCTATAAGTTTCACATTAAATGTTTAGAAAACTGAAAATTCAATACTCATTTCCAATTATTTTATAGCTATGAAAATTATCATAAAATTCTAGAACTTTTATATACATGCAATAGTTCATAGTTGCAACATGTTGAAGTAGAATCTGCCAATCTGGTGTGCATTTTAGTATAACATCAACATGAGAATCAAAATGGTCCCAAAGAACAGGAGGTTCTTAGTATATATGATCTCAAAAATAGGTGGTACATATTCTCTCCAGCAAAGTTCCTAGGGGTACAGTATAATTCCAACTTTATTATAATTAGAAACATATAATTATGAATTCATATGAATTATAATAAAATATACAGTTTATATGAAGCAGCTTGGTATATTCTATAAATTCTATTTTTTTTTCGAAAAGGCATGTGGGACTTGAAGGAAACTTGAACCTGTGTATTAAAAACGAAAAAATCTACTCTGGTTGGTTGTGTCTGGGAAATGTGTCTAGCACGTGAGTATAAATTCTACCCTTATTTCTATAGGTTTGGAGAGAGAGGTAGAGTTGACACTCACGTATTAAACACACTCCCTAAACACTAATTGATGTTTTATCCTCAGGCTGCGTAAAAAAGGTTCATTAAAAATAAAATTGATGACTTAAGTACAAGCTCCAACTTAGGTTTCGTTAATGGAACACCATAAATAAATGCATAATTTTCAAGGAAATTTTCGAATGAACTCAGCCTTTTATTTATTTGATCAACATAACCTTAATGAATTTCCTTTTTTTTTTTTTTTTTTTTTTACTAATATTAGTCGGTGCCTATAATTAAGGAATATAAAATTTCAACCATATAGTGATGATAGCATGCATGCTAAAGTCTTTGATGTATGCATTAATAATCGTCCAATAATAATGTGACATAGTCGTCAACGACAACATTGTCATTTATTAAAGCGAAATTCTAAATGTCAAGGGAAAGAGCGAGGAAACCAGCGAGGTAAACGAGGTGGCGGGGGGTGAACCGTTCACCCCCTCGAGATGTGTTCCACGCGCGCATCTCGAGGGGGTGAACGGTTCACCCCCCGCCACCTCGTTTACCTCGCTGGTTTCCTCGCCCTTTCCCTCGACAGATAGAATCGCTCTTTATTAAAACAAATTGTGATCCAACCACTTCCATATAACTCATAACTCTTGATCTTCATCATGATGACGACTCTGAATCTAGTTTTGCTATGCACTGCTTTTGGCGTCCTATCATAAGTAATATTAGACGACTTTTTATTTTGTTTTATTCATGGAATTGTCCTTTTATTTTGTTTTATTCATGGAATTATAAATATGTTTATAGATACTTCAATATGGAAGCTCACAACTTGACTATAGTCTCAAACGATAACTATGTTCTTATTATTAATCTATTATGCGGATGGCTTTAACAAAAAAAAAACTCTTAGAATATTTCAAGTTGATTATCTAGGTATATTGACATTTCAAGGTGCCTAAACAAGATTATTATGATGTGGATTCCAATATTTGATACTCCATCCACATAGTGATTAACCTTTAGTTGTTGAAAAATATCTCAAACCACTGTAAGTGATGCTTAAGTTTACCGAAAGTTTTGATCCTTTTCGATGTGGAAGACGAGGATAATCTAAATATGGCAAATGCGGTTGTCGAATCGGAATCGGATAGGAGGAACAATGCGCATGGAATGGATTTAGAGAAAGGTAAATTTGATTCGTTTTAGCTATAAAAAGTTATCCATTTGAGATTTTGATTTTTGAGGGAACCTAATATCGATCAGTTAATCGAGTTGGGTAAGATCTATGTGATCGGATGCTTCCAACTTTGATATTATTTATTTATTCTTTAAGTAGTCAGTTTACATCTTAACCTAAACATAAGTATAATATTGGTTTTTTCTAAAGAACGAATCAGTTTAGCTTATTCCTATTGTATGTCATATTAGCTTGAAACACTTATCCATGTTTTATGTTTAAGAACCGGAAAAAAAAATAGTATAATAATAAAATCATCTTAATGCAAATGGGTCTAACTTTACGGCTGATCAGGAAATAAAATTAACCATCAGCTTTGATTTCATTACAAGCAAAAAAGGCATAGGATTTCCATGAATCAATTATCTCGAGATCATCAAAGTAAGAATACCCTTGACCAGGCCCTATGCCTAGTAGGTGTCAAACACCGTTGATCTTGCCTGGAGATGGGTGTTACATCTATCCCGATGCAATATCAACGGTGCCTGGCCCTACCAGGCATCGTAGTAGTGCTCTTATGCAGAAATTCTAGGATGCCTGATAGGTGCCAGACACCATTGATCTTGCCTGGAGATGGATGTTACACCTATCCCGATGCAATATCAACTGTGTCTGGCCCTATCAGGCATCGTAGTAGTGCTCTTATGCAGAAATTCTAGGATGCCTGGCCCTATGCCTGGTAGGTGCCAGACACCGTTGATCTTGCCTGGAGATGGGTGTTACACCTATCCCGATGCAGTATCAACGGTGCCCGACCCTATCAAGCACAGGGCCAAGCATCGTAGTAATGCTCTTATGCAAAAATTCTAGGATGCCTGGCACTATGACTGGTGATGTGCTTGGTAGGTGTCAAGCACCGTTGATCTTGTCTGCAGATGGGTGTTACACCTATCCCGATGCAATATCAACGGGCCTGGCATTACCAAGCACAACACAAGACACAAAGCCAAGCATCGTAGTAGTGCTCTTATGAGTGTTTGCTTAACAAAACCTATAGCTAATCTTCATTCCTAATTGCCTAGATTGCTTAAAGTACAGTTAGTATCTTAACTATCTGTCTGTCTAAAAGTCTACAGTCTAAACAATGTGCAACCTACCTTTCTTGCAATCAAGACCTCCCTAAGTAGCAAATTCAAAGTTTCCAAACATAGACCATAAACAAATCATTGCAAATTGAGTGGCATTTCTCATATTTTATGATCTCGTCTGAATCACAATCAATCCATTTGATCTTCATTTTTTGATCAAAGTAATTCAATCATGAAAGAAGAAAAACTTTCGTTCCCCACCGAATCATCCACCGCCTTCACTTAGGGTTTGTAAAACCCTAATAATCGAAGTTGTTAATAGATGCCAAAACTAATGATATTTTGATACAAGTTGGTGTAGTTTACTTTATCATACTAATTGAACATCTCCACAAACCTTTTTTGTGTGTATGGGTTGATAAAACCAAAATCAAGTGCTTATATAAAGAGATGTCCTAAGCTATTGATGTTTTAGATTAGTTAATTAGCAATACAATTGCTTTTCATCAACTTTGTCAAACTTCTAGACAGATTCTTCAACAAAAGTTGAGCAAGAATTATATTGAATTGCCAATGACATGACAGCTCTAGAGCTTGGCGGATGGTACTATTAATTCATGGATTCAAACTCAGCTTGCAGCATCTTTATAGGTTCTGAAATCTTAGAAAAACCCTGCTTGTCTTTAAAAAAAAAAAAAAAAAAAAAAAAAAAAAAAAAGAAAAAGAAAAAGAAAGAGAACTATATTGAATCATCTACTGTTTCCAAATACTTGAAAAGCTGACATGGGATCCTCTGCTAAATGGGGCTTGATTCCATAAATAGAGTCAAAATGGACAAGTCACAATAATGTAAAGTTACATTATGTGTCAAATTGGTCAAACAATGAAGAAAAGGAAAGGGTGGAAAAAAGTAAATGGGGCTTGATTCCACTAAAGAGAGTCAAAATGGACAAGTCACAACAATGTAAAGTTACATTATGTGTCAAACAATGAAGAAAATGAAAGGGTGAAAAAAAGGAAAAAATGAGACTGACGCCAAAATTTAAAGTTGAAGATGACCTATAATCTCATGTTTTCTCTCAAAATTGTGGAGAGAAATATTTAGAATGCAGCGCAGAAGATATGCAGAAAGCATTTCACAAAGAATAATTACCAATAAAATACATGGTCATGTTCAAACTCAAGACATATATTGAATGTTATTCTGACAACTTGGTGCACACAGAGGGACTGAAACATTATTCTAACTCAGTTACTCGGTGACAACAGAATAACGGCATCTGAAAGAATGACATCAAGAATTCCAAAGTTCAATTATTGGCATGGAGAGCAGCAATTAGAGACCAAATTCCACTCAAAAAAAAAAATGAAAAAGGGCCCTTTTTTTTTTTTTTTTTTTTTTGTTTTTATCATACCCTTTACAAGCTTTTCAACACCTGATAGAAACTTTTAAAATTTTGGAGGGACTCAGAAACAGTGTCAAGAGCTTGTAATGACACTTATTGCTTAAGTCTCCTCCTTTCTTAAAGTGCAAAACGCAACCACTTCACCACTAAGTCATATGTTTCAGCTGAGCGTTCTTTAATCTCTCCCAAACAAGGTGAAGGTCAACAAATACAAAGCAATTGAGAAACCCTAATTTCTGATAGGATGGTTCTGTATGGTTGCACTCCAATGATTTTGTCTAGCATGAATTCCCCCTCACTCTCATTCTATAGAATCGACTCCTGGAAGAATTTTGAAGGGCAGAGACAAAACCATATGTCAATAAAGAAGAAAAAGAGGGTTTTATCATTGTGACAATCTCAACCATTTACCAAGTGGTAGGACCTGGTTGAGATTGTCACAATGATAAAACCTTCTTTGTCATCTTATGGTAGGACTTGCTAATGGTGTTATGGTCGAGTGGTTAGGGCTGTGTGGGTTTATTTCCACGTCCTAGGTTCGAGACCCACCAGCGGCATGGTTACTTTCTTATGGTGTTGACCTGTAGGTCGCACCTTGTTGATAGGTTATGGGATCCTATAAAAACCCAACTCGCTTTCCAAAAAAAAAAGTGGTAGGACCTAATAAAATGATGACTAAAAGCTTTGCATCTTGTGGGTTCTAACTATGCCATATGTCAGAATGTTAACGGCTATACTAAAAGTAGACCCTCCTTCCCTTCTTCTTCACCAACCATTTGGTCATCTATGTATGAACCATGATCCAATGAATGAAGACCTTTATCTACCCTCTAAACTAAGTTTATTTAAGACTACACCACCCAAGATACTCAGTGTTTTGCTTCAAGGTCCAATTTTATTGATGGAAAAGAATACAAAAGGGAAACCTTAATGAGCTTTCATGATTGTCTTGCATATAAATCCCGCACTAAACAAAACTAGGCATCAAAAGAAGTTCCCCTTAACAGAGATATTAGAAGTAATCTGATACCATAATTGAACAAACATATCCATCGAAAACACAACGCGTGGAATATACGTTTGGTATATGGGAGATATCGATCAATCTCTTGTCACCGCTCATAGACAACGAGGGAGGCTCAAGTCCGAATAATGCACCCATAAACAGTATCGAGCGAGTTTGCACAAAATTTTCCTTGCAGAACTTAAATGTAGTTCACTGTCCCAACTTCATAATACTAGAACCATCTACATAGAAGAAACACACTCATCAGCCAGGCCACTTGATGGAGCAGTCCCCTCTAATATCACTTATCATTTTTTCTTTTCTTTTCTTTTCTTTTCTTTTTTAAGAAGGTAGCAGGAGCTGGAGTAGAACTCCATTCAATTAATTCTTCATAAGATTTACCACTAAGTGATATGCCACATGCCTACAAACCCGCCTCAACTAATTGCAGTACTAATGACTCAGTCTGACAGTCTCAAATATGTGGTATAGAAAAAAAAAAAAAAAAAAAAAAAAACTTTAGAAAACTGTGTACGACAAACAGAAAGGTTGAACTGAAGCCTGATTGTACCGTCAAAATGTTGTTTTCTCCCTGTCACTCACCCAATCTCCAGTGTTCAAGTCCCTGTTGAGTGTTGATATAGTAACAAGTTGCTCGACTTACTATCAAGAGGTTATGTGATCCAAAGAAGAGCCGTATCTAGCTTTTTATCCCACCTTCTTTCGGTTCCCAGATGCTACATAGCTCCTAGCATCTACAATTCATTCTACATAGCTAATTCTTACTACAAGACACTGCATGCTATTAGCTACATTGACATTTACCAGAAAGTATTGTCCAGGATCATATAGCCTTTATTTGATTCCCAGTGTCTCCACTAAATCACATTCCAATAAGGTCTTTCTGGATCTAATGCAGTTACCTTTGTGAAAAAGACGACAGGGATGATACATGTGTTTATATGTACTAAAACTTGAGTTTTTCTTATGGATTTGGAAAAGGTTGGCCAATTGGGTAATTAGGTCTCAAGCTAGCTGTTGCCATATGTTTCAACTAAAACCAGTAAGAAAGTGTGGATAATTATTTGAAAAGGTATCATGACATATGATAAAATAGTTAATTCGTGGCTGCAATTTCATCTAAATATTCAAAAAACAGTTCACTAGATTTGATACTGTAATATATGCCAAAGAATGAATGGTTAGGTATATATAACCTATAAAATAATCGGATAACAGTTATTATCGAGGGAGATATAGGTTAATTAAGTACGTTGAATTAGCGGCTTCAATAATGAAACAGGCTGACATAAACAGATTTACTGGTTTTAGGCCACACTTTAACCCAGCCGTTTTTGTTACTTCCCAGGTTGAGTAAGAAATATAAGAGCACGTTCTGAAAGAGAGCTAATTCACATTATTTTATTTGGATAATTCAGATAGGTGTTTTACTATTCACTGTTGACTGGGACAAAGTCAAATCATAAGCATTGGAGATAAAAGATGGTTAGGATTGAAAGTTGGGAAATGTATTGAATTTGAGGGTTGAGATTCATTTTGTATGATGACATATTGGTAAATATAAAATATGTAAAAGGGCAAAAATAATGAAAAAATTTTGAAAAAAGTTGGTGGAATACACGTGGCAGAGAGATAAATATTGTGTTTTCCTTTTAGCAAAATGAAAATTATCATAATTATCTACATCGTTGTCGGATTTTCGAAAACTTAGTATCGTTGAAATGTATTTTTAAAGATCTTTCCAACAAAATTAATAATCAATACATGCGCTAAAATTTTTATATTTTATATTTTATAATTAGAAAACATATCATATATTTCATGTCTTTAATATTTTTCAAAGCAATGAGACATACCGATCATACTAGAAAAAATGAGTCGGACATCTTAATGCACATTTAAACAAAAACCTTAAACTTAATATTTTGGCGAATTCAAAGATTATGGGAGAATTCATTCTCGGCGTTTAAATTTCCCCCCAAGTATTTAAATTTAAATGAGTTTAACCCTAAAAATTTATAATATATATTTTTACCTTAGAATAGGTTTACACTTCAATACTAATTGAGAGTGAAAATGGGGATAGAGACGGAGGTGTCCAGTACAAAATATTTGGAAAAAATAAAATTATGTAGAGTGCCAACGGCACGGGCCATACTCTAGTATATCGTATATGTAACAAAATATGGAATGTACCAGTACATATTTTAGTGAAACTTCAGTATGACCAAAGCGAATAAATAAAATCTCTAACAGGGAACGAATGTTGTGTCTCTTACTTTATGAGTATGTGGAAATATAATCAACAAATAAGTCAATTGTAATCTTTATAAATAGGAAATACATGCAGTGAAAAATAATATTTTCGAAAAAGGCTCAAGTGAATCATAACTAGGAAGACAACAAAAAAATTCCTCAATATGAACTTCATTCTGGTAATAAGCGCATTTTGTAAGTTATCTACAAGATGAAAATTAACAAGCACTAATTACAAACTTAAAACTCATAAGCAAAGAAGTGAATTTGAATAGGAAAAAGAACAAAAGATCACCTGATCAGAATCCATGTTTCCTTCTAGTTCACCAGAACGAGATCTCTTGCAACGCCATTTCTCCAAGATAGTTCTTGTGGTTTGAGAACTCCTCTCATACTTCCAACCAGAGAAATCACAGAACCTCATTTGCACACAAGGAATGGTGGTGATCTCAAATTGCCATCTCCGTTGAATCTGACATTTCCTTCTCTTTGCGAGTACAGGCCTTTAACTAAAGCAATGGAAATGTAATTAACTGGACATCATCTTTTTCAACATAACACATTAGTTGCAATTGTTATTATCGCTGATTCAATTATCTGAAAGAATGTCAAAAGGCATTGATTACCTCGATCCAACAATATCTTCTCCATAAAGCTCTGGCATTATAAATGTTCCCACCGATTGGTTGCTCTCAAGACCTGATTGTATAGGGTAGGTCTATTGCATTGCTACATCACAATGGCCCAAATTGGTCCTCAGGTTAATTAAATGTGGGATGCTAGAACATCACCAATAATCTCCACATGAGCAAAAACCATCCTTAAAATGATGGAATCGATTGGCATCCCTCAATATGATCTCTCGGCTTGTGAACTTGGCAATCAGTTTTATAGCGGAATGACAATCTCCGCATACCCTGAGGTTCTTCATGACCCGAATAGGCCTTCCTTCAGGAACCTTCAATAGCCCGTATGCCACAGCTATTTTCTCACTGTGATAACCCAAGTTATACATCTTCTGCTCCTCATCCACATCATGCATCACAAAGCTACCATCAGGACTGTACCCTGCCTCCCTCAGCATACTGCCCAATTTCTCCAATTTATCCACAATCATTTTGTGTTCAGGGTGGACCACATCATCTCCTCCTGTAAACATATGGACTTTATTCTCGACTTCAATCCAGCTGCAACCAGGGGACTTGCTCAGGTTTCTCACTCTCATAGATTTTCGCAGCTCTTCGACATCTTTCCATCTCTTGTTTGATGCATAAATATTTGACAATAAGATAGAAGGCCCGGCATTTCTGGGTTCAAGATGCAAAAGCTTATCAGCTGCTATTTCAGCCACATCCGCATTCATGTGGATTTTGCACGCTCCTAATAGGGAACCCCAGACAACAGCATCTGCTTCAACAGGCATGTTTCTGATCATGTCCAATGCTTCATGGATTTGGCCAGCTCGACCAAGCAGATCAACCATGCAAGCATAATGCCTCAGTAGTTGGATCCACTGAATACTTCGATTTCATAGATTCAAAAATTTTGATTCCATCCTCTACCCTCCCTGTATAGCTACAGGCTGAAAGAAACCCAACAAAGGTAATAGCATCAGGTATCATGCCTGCATTGCACATATCCCCAAAAACTTGCAAGGCTTCTTCTCCACGGCCATGCTGCGCGTACCCTGTAATCATAGAATTCCACATGACAACATCTTTCGGAGCAAACTTGTCAAATACTCGTCTAGCTTTGACAAGATCACCACATTTAACATACATTGTGAGCAAAGCGGATGCAAGATATACTTCTGCACCAAAATCTGATTTTACCACTTTGGCATGAATCTGCCTACCCTGATCGAGAATGGCTAGGCTGGAACAAACATTAAGAATACTAATCAACGATGCATAGTTCGCCTGAACACCTGCTCTTTGCATTGAAGCAAACATGTCAAGTGCTTCCAACTCTAATCCATTCCGTTCATACCCCTTAATTATTGCACTCCATGTGCAATCATCCTTTTGCCTCATTTGATCAAAAACTTTTCTCGCCTCCTCTATCTTCCCATTATGACCATACCCAAGAATCATTGCATTACAAGACACAACCGACTTCTCAGGCATTATTTTAAAAAGTTCAGATGCTTCTTCAATCCTACCACATTGTGTATAACCCGTCAACATCGCCGTCCAAGACACTTCATTCTTCTCTGGCATCACCTCAAAGAGCTTCCTAGCAATATCCACCTGTAAATTCTGAGCATAACCCGTTATCATCGTAGTCCAAGAAATAACATTCCGCCGCGGCATAGCATCAAAAAGTTCACGCGCTTCTCTCAAACGCCCGTCCTGACAATACCCTCCGACCATACTCGTCCTCGCAACCACATCCTTCTCAGGCATACTATCAAAAAGCTCTCTTGCCTCATCAATCCTCCGATTCTGAATCAACCCACCCAACATAACAGTACAAGAAATAACATTCTTCTCCGGCATTTCTCTAAAAAGCGATTCTGCTTCATCCATCACCCCCTCCTGCACATACCCTCTAACCATTGAAGTCCATGAAACTATGTTCCTTTCCGGCATAGTATCGAAAATCCTCCGCGCCTCTCTAATCATCCTATTCTTAACATACCCTGAAACCATTCCATTCCAAGAAGCTATATTTCTCTCAGGCATTTTTTCAAACAACCTACGCGCTTCTTTGGGTTGATGGGTCTGAAAGTACCCAGCTATTATAGCGTTCCAAGAAATAACACTCTTATCAGGCATTTCATCAAACACCTTTCGAGCAAGTTCGATCTTGCCCATACGCGCACGATGGGATATCATATTGTTCGCATTGAAAACAGCACTAGAACATTGGTCTCGATATCGAGTCGTTAAGAACCGCGCCGTTCGGTAAAACATATTTCAGCACAACATTATTCTCTGGGGTCTCTACTTTTTCAATTGGGGGAGGGGGGCAATGAATCGATCGAGGATAGATTGGGATCGATAAAAATCTCTGCTTGAATCAAGTGATGAGTGAGAGGTAGTCGAAAGGTCTCTGCTTGAACTTCAGTAGGGTTTCAATGCTTCGTATTTGCATCGAAAACAAGTTCCCGCGAAACTAACGTTCCTCTTATATCCTCGACAGGGGCGAGTTATGTACGCCCACACATTTCTTCATACCACCACACTAGAATATCCATTTGAAACCACTGTAGGTTTGTTTGTTTTTTTTTTTTTTTTAAATTAAATTAAATTTAAATATGAAGATGATAACGACTATAGTTGAAATCATGAAACCACACTAGTTATATTTTGACGGGGGGAATGCACTTCAAACAAGGAATGTGATTTATCGAAATATGTTGAAATTTCATGAAATATTTTATATTTGCAAATTATCGAAATCTCTTTTAAATATCGAAATATTTCTGAGAAAAGAAAGAAATATATTAATCTCTGTATATTTTAACTTTCTATAATATTATTTTAGTATCATGTGAGTAATTCTTACGTAATATGTAGTCAATATGACACTACGAGTTGTGTGATATTTTTTATTTAGTATTTAAGAATTTAAAATGCATAACTTATATTATTATATTTAAAATCATATCTAAAATTTTACCTTTTTTATACACAAAAATAGAATATTAAACAAAATATTTCTTAAAATCAGGTGACCGAAATTAACTCAAAAACCCAAATCACAATATTTGATTTTAAGTCCCAAAACCACATTCCAACTCTAATAGGATAGGGACGCTAATTTTGGATTTCAAGTCCCTTGAGTCACCCTCTGTCTTTTTTTGTCATTGCTCTAAATGACGGTATTGTCCAGCTGACCTTCTCTTTATCATTGCTCAAAATGGGGGTATTCTCTTGAGCGTTTTGACTCTATTAGAGAGTCGTCGGTGAGTGAAAAGATCAGAGTTTTTTGTTTCAAGCGAAAAATCTTTTACGGCAGAAAAGATTTTTTTTCTATGAAAAATTAAACACCGAAAAACTCAATTTTGAAGGAAAAAATTTCTTTTTCATGAAACACCAAAAAATCAAACACACCCGAAGAAAAGTTTATGCTTTCTCTGTCCTGCAAATGAGGTGAAAGCCATTGTTTTATGCACATGCGAGGACCTGAAGTTCAAAATTAGCACGCATGTCCTGCAGAGTCAACAACAATACAAATTGGGTCGTTCCGACCAAATTTATATATTTTGATTCTAGTAGATTTTGTTGCTAACTGTAATATCATAGGATATCCTAATGTTTTACATTAGGAACAATCATGGGTTACGATTAGAGGCATAGTTGGAAAGTAAGAAGCACAACAATGACAATCGTTTTTTTTTTTTTTTTTTTAATGAAAGGCGAGATGTTGCCCGTGAGTATAGAATCCAAGACGTGAAGGTTAAACCACCATAGCCTTAACCATCCAACCAGACTACCATTGACAACAAAGACAATCTTACGTGTTCATATAGGGAAGATATTTAATTTAGGTTCACAATTCTAATTATTTGTACGGACTTATGCTTGGATCCTACTTTTGTTGAACTTTGCATGGATCCACATGAAATTATTTTTTCAAGTTCTTTGTGATTTTCCTGTAAGAAGTTATTTCAAAATACAGTAATCACACTTGGGAAAAAAAAAGACAGACCAAATGTTAAGTTGGACAAAAGTAAGAACCATAACTGAAAACAGGGACAAATGATAGGGATGCAAAGTCTTAATTATCAAAGAAGCAATAACGGATAAAGGTTATTTCATCTTCTTACATGGTGGATTCAAGGTTTCGTTTTCGAATGCTATATTCCATCAACAGAGGTGAAGAACAATATGATCATTGATGAATGATCAAGAATTACAGAAGTAATTGAACTTCAACTTGGGTGTTGAAAAAGCTGTAGACATTATTTCTTTCGTTATTAGCTTGTTCATTGGATCAGTGTGATGGACTCCATCCCAACTTATGTACCTGCCAGCATCGTTGCAAACGGTAAAACCAGCTTGTCCACATTTCTTGTTAATGTCGTAGTTGTATGGAGGCCCTCCGGCTCCACAACACGCCATCAATGGATTTCCAAAACCTTGTAACATAAAAATCCTCAATTCATAAACTCGCATCAAAGTAAATAATGTGTAATAGAAATTTCACCCAAGTTCAAAGGTTTCTACCTACCAAATTTGGCAGCATTGGCAATGAGATCATATTTGATGCTGAAAATGTCTACATAGACAATGGTCACAGTCTTCAACGTTGATCTCAGCTCTTCACAAAGTGAACGTAAACCTTTGTTAAACACTTGGGCTGCATCGTTGTAGGATTGAATACATCCATGTCGATCAAGAACTGGCTTCTGATGACTGAGTAAAGAAAGCTTCTGAGGTAGACATCCTAATGGTCCTGTATTATGGACCCAAAAGTTCTTCCCACCTCCCCCATATATAGTCTACGTTTTAAATAAGACCGAACATTTTAAACAGATTTTACCCGTAAAAAATTGGACTGAATTTCACTAAAGATTCAGTATTTGACTCACCATAATTGCACTTTTGATTTCTGCAAGGACCAAAGGTATTCTTCTAACAACTTGAGCGTAAGACAGGTTTTTAGCAAAGGCGTCTGAGAGGTCATTCTGTCCAATATCGAACATGTATAATGCATTGCTGAATCTTTGTTCATCTATTGAAAATCTTGAACCTACATAAACAAAAAATTTTAAACCATTTCCTTTTTTTTTTTTTTTTTAATTATTAGAATATACAGCAAGGCAATGGAGTACTTCACCTTCAAGTGATTGAGACTTGAAATGAAGAAATTGCATCACTTGAATGTTCAAAGCAAAGGGCACAAACTTTGGTAGAGTTGATGAACCAACTATCGCAAAATTTGCTCCATTTGTGAAATTTGATCTCAAAGAATCCAAATATGGGCTCAAATAACCAATCTCCAAACTTTCACCTGCAATATCGCAATTATTTATCAACAAAATATAACAAACACAAGTACTTTCTAACGTTATATATTAAGATGATCTCCAATAGCAGACCTCAAATCTTCGGTCAAAAATGGGGGTTTAGGGTTGATGTCGGTTAAAATATCTTCATGCACACAAGCATTTTTAACTTGAATCATCTCCTGCCATTCTGTTTAGCATGCCCAGCACACAAAGTTTGAGGTTTTACGCAACAAAATGTTGATGCGGGTCTTAATCGGATATGGATCACATACGGCTAAGGTCAATTTTCCACATAGTAAAATAGTTTTTTAAGTTATTGAGTTGTACTGAGTAGAGCACATGGTCAACACACAGTCAAGACGAGCGTCACATTAGATAACACCCACATCCCAACTTTTTGCATGTATTAGGTAGCGGTGGATGCCATGGGTAATGGGAGTGGACTTTATCTCGAAATACAAGGTGAAGAAAGGAACCCTAAACCTCGTATTCAGATCTATCAATGGAAATGGTCTAAGGTGGGTTATGGATTCAAACAAATTTGAACAAATTCAGAAACCCTACCCCAAAAAGACAGAACCTGACAACAGAGAGTGGTGAGACCCATAGATCAAATAATTGACATAATAAACTGATCTCTCTGAACTAATTTTCTGGATAGTTTAACTTTTATATTGGGTCCATTGTGTGAAATACTGAAATCCACAACAGGGCAGAGAATACTGTATTGTTTCTGACAGTGTTGTATGGAAAAGAGATGCCTTTATCATTTCCCATACCATATCTTCTTCTTCATTTACCAATAGTTTTTAATTTTTTACTTCTACTCTTCCTAATAGAAGTTATCTTATGTTCACAAAACTTTGCAAAGATATACTGAAAACTACTGATGGTTATCAATCCAATTTGGAACTTAGTTGAATAAAGCAAGTATCTTGTTTGACGATTTTTATCGAAAAAGTTCTTGAAAATCTGCTATGTTTACGATGGAAGACATTGTCACGTTTCATCATTCAGTATGACAAGAAGGGGAAAGTATAAATTGTTATTGATTATTACAATCAGATAAGAAAATCATTTTTTAGCACTTCCACAAACTAAAAAACAAGTTATGCTCACGGGTCACTTTTATAAATGAGGAATTATATAATTTTTTTCATCATGAAAAAATTAGCCACACCATCAATTGTATATTGTTGTTAAATTGATAGGCCATCACAATTTCCAAATTTCCTAAGAGCATTTCCAATGAAGAGTGATGCTAGGGAACCAAGTTTTGCAACCAATATAATGTGGCATCATCAGAGGAGGTTTTTTATAATCTCGAGATGCACATAAAAACTTTGGGAAGATCGCGCCACCACATCACCCTGGTTGCAAAATCCTGGTTTTCTAGCATTTTCGTTCCAAGAAAGACTGTAAACCTTAAAAAAAAATCCGATCTCTAGCATGTCAAGAATCCCTAAAAAGGACTTATTAGGGGACAAGTTTTTGATACATGGTTCGAAATGCTCTAATCCAATAACTAGGAGATCATCTTCAAACCATATTGGAAAATATCTATCCATCCAAATCCAACCTATTCAGTATGGGATTCAAACCATCCAATAATTTAATCACACACATCTCAAGGAATAGCAAATAAATACAATGGTTCACATTACATTATGGCCACTTGATAATAAAAAAATGCAATGTGGATCCCTACAATCAAAACGCGTGATTTCCTCCAAACCTAAGCACCGACATTCTATACAACAACGATCCAAACATGTATAATTAACATAGCTAGCAATTGATCCTAAACTACAAGACACCATTATGATTCATTGCATCCAACAATTCAAACCATCATTCACCATGGAAATAAAGTGAGATAAAATTAGCAGACTTACAGAGGAAATCGATGACAAGCCGACCATCAGACAATCGACCAGTTGATCTATGGAAGAAGGTTTGGCCATAGGGAAGATTGACAGGGTACCCCAGTCCAGCTACAAGTCCACCAGTGTCTGAGTTTGAATCACCAAAATTGAAGATAATGGGGGGCTTGGTGCAAAGTGAGTGAGCTGTGATGGGAAGTGTGAGTGAGATCAGTAGTAGAAATATGAGCTTGTTGAGGGTTAGCTGAAGAAGATGAGATGAAGATTGATGAAGAGTTGCTTGGCTTGTCTCCATTTTTTGCTTCACTCTTTTTCACTCTACTCTCTTTGCCAACTTTTGTTTTTAAGGATAAATACTTCTTTGTGATGATTTCAAAGTTGTTGCCAACTTGTCATAAATGAGGACTCATGATGGTGGTTCTGTAAGGAGGACATGCTAGGAGGACTGTGATAATTGAGGCTCAAACTAGGGTGGGTTGGATCTGTTAGGAGGACACTCGAATTTAAATTTGTTCCGTATGACATTGGACAATTTTAAGAAAAAGGCTTGCACCATCCCACATCACCACTTCTACCCAGTTTTTCTCCCGTGCTACCAAATATAAACAAATAAACAAAAAGGAAAATGCTAGGAAATCATGTCTTGTAAACATGTTTGACAACCATGATGACCTGTCATGATTTAGTAAGAATGATGAAATTCCTAAAGATTTTATGTGTATCTTAAAGTTGTAAAAACCTCACTCTAACGATGTCATACCATCCTGGTTGCAAAACATGTTTACAAAACATGGTTTCCTAACCTCACTCAAACAAAAAACCCACAACCTCTCTCCCTCTATTATCCGTCAAGTAGAAGTAGGTATCCCATCCTATGATTTCGATCTCGATTTTTCAGGTCCTTTTAGGATTAATTAAACTCATTATGATTTCATCTCGTCTTGTCCCAATCTAGAATGAGATGGAATATGGATGTAGATTTTCAATCTCACCTATCCCATCTCAAACTTTATTTATTTAATATTTATTATTATTAGTTTTTACTAAATTACTCTTCTAAAATAAATTTTAAGATGTGTTGAAATTAAATCAAAGTATTTTGAAAATTTACTTGTTTGATTTGATACTATTTATTTAGATAAAAACTTTAGTTTGAATATTGTAAGTAAAATATAACTCATAAAAATTTATGTTTTTTCACATTTTAGATTGGTTATAGGATTAAAGGCAAATGATGATTTGGGTTAGTTGTATACTATGAGTTATGTAGTTGGAGATTTGGTACATGTTAATCATGTCACGTCCTGTTCCGTCCCAAACCCATTTGGGATGGGACGAGGTCGATATGAGGTTTATCTCGTCTCGATCTCGAACAAACAAGATGGAATAGGGACGATGTCCATCCCGTCCCGTGCCCACCTGATGTGGTACCCGTAGTTTGAAGAAGACGATATAAATATCGTCGGGGATGCGAAGAGACGAAGGAGATGCGTTAAGAAGAAATTGTAATAATAACAAAGGGGTTTGAGGAATAAAATTGTTTATTTGATTGCTTTGAAAAGATGTCCCTTACATGTTGATATCCATCTCTATTTATACTACTCAAAGCTAAATAACCAACTTTGACAAGGAGTTGGAAAAGAAAGAAAAATTAGAAATCCTACGTACGGTCAAAGACCAAAAAGAAAATCATACGTTTAATAAAATAAGAGTTCCTATTTTGTCGAACTTCCTAAAACTATTGAGTTGATAAAATAGGAGTTCCTATTTTTTCGAACTTCCTAAAACTGTTGATGTGATAAAATAGGAGTTCCTATTTTGTCATACTTCCTAAAACTGGATTTCCTAAAACTGTTGATGTGATAAAATAGGAGTTCCTATTTTTTCATAATTCCTAAAACCGAATTTCCTAAAACTGTTGTCCTGCATCAGGCTCCCCTTCTTTAGAAAAACTCGTCCTCGAGTTGTCATCACCTACCATGGCCTCAGTATCGTCATGAAACGTAAAAATTTCTTGAACATTGAAGATGTTGGAGATATGCCATTCAACAGGAAGATCAATGACATATGCATTATCATTTATTTTCTTCAAAATCTGGAAAGGGACATATTTATTCATCTCTGTCTTGTTATAAGTTCCCACGGGAAATCGTTCTTTGCGAAGATGAATCATGACTAACTCTCCTTCTTTGAATTCTTTAAAACGCCTATGTTTATCGGCATCTTCTTTGTACCTGGCATTAGACTCTGCAAGCTTTGATTTTACCTCATGATGGATTTGAGAAGCTTTATCCACCATATTGTTAGCCTTGGCATGAGAATCCCGAAGCTTTGGAAGTACTATGATATCAAGAACATGATGGGGCACCTTAGAATAGACAATTTCAAAAGGCGTCTTACCAGTAGAGCGATTCACTGAAGTATTGAAAGCAAATTCCATGTGGAAGAAGAATATCCCATTGTTTTTCCTTGTCGCCGATCTTTGCTCTAATCAAATTTCCTAAAGAACGATTCACAACCTCTGTTTGTCCATCGGTTTGAGGATGACAAGTAGTGCTAAACTGTAATGTAGTCCCCAAACGCATCCAAAGCGATTTCCAAAAGTAACTCAAAAATTTTGTATCTCTGTCAGAAGTTATTGACTTGGGAACACCATGTAAACGAACCACTTCTTTGAAAAACAAGTATGCGATATTGGAAGCATTTGTGGTCTTTTTACAAGCCACAAAATGTGCCATCTTGGAATAACGATCAACCACAACCATAATTGAATCATTACCTCTTTGAGTACGAGGTAAGCCTAACACAAAATTCATGCTAACATCAACCCAAGGTGCATCTGGAACTGGTAGTGGAGTATAGAGACCGGTATTCTGAATAGTTCCTTTAGATCTTTGGCAAACCATACACCTTTGGACAAATCTTTGAACATCAAGCTTCAAAGAAGGCCAAAAATATCTTTCTTCCATAAGAGCAATTGTTTTATCACGTCCAAAGTGTCCTCCAAGGCCTCCCCCATGTAATTCACGAATAAGATGTAGACGTAAAGAACCGTGGGGAATGCAAAGACGATTACCTTTGAAAAGAAAACCATCTTGAATTAAGAAGTCATCTGTACCATGCGAAAGAGAACGACATTTTTCCCACATAGTTTTGAAATCGTCATCTTCACCATAAAGATCCTTCAGATAATCAAAGGCCAAACTCTCATTCCGAATAGTCACAAGTAGATGAGCACGTCTACTTAAAGCATCAGCAACTTGATTCAACTTTCCACTCTTATGCCGAACCGAAAAAGTATACTTGTTGATGGTCGATAACCAACGATCATGCATTCTGTTTACCTTGGCTGAAGTAGTCAAGAATTTCAAAGCGTGATTGTCAGTGTTAAGGATGAATTCTCGATGAACAAGATAAGTATGCCAATGTTTTAAAGCTTGCACAAGAACAATTAATTCTAATTCATAAGTAGACCACTTCTTCCTAGCATCAGAATTTTTCTCACTATAATAAGCAACCGGATGACCCCCTTGAGATAAAACCGCACCAATACCGATAATTGAAGCGTCACAATCGACTTCAAATGGCTTATCAAAATTTGGCATAGCAAGAACTGGAGTACGACACAATTTTTCTTTAAGAGCATTGAAACTCTTATCCGCCTCATCTGTCCATTCAAACTTTTCTCGTTTCAAACAATCGGTAAGACCGGCAGCAATTGAACTAAAATTCCGAACAAAACGCCTGTAGAAAGATGCCAACCCATGAAAACTTCGAACATCATGAATGCATGTAGGTGTAGGCCAATCTGCAATGGCATTCACCTTAGAATCATCCACTAAAATTCTGATGTCCAAGACAATATACCCTAAGAAGAGGACTTTATTTGAGAAAAAGGTGCACTTCTTCAAATTCACAAAGAGAGCATTATCGGCAAGGACTTGGAACACCTTAGAAAGTTGTGAGAGATGGTCGTCTTCACTGCGACTATAGATCAAGATATCATCAAAATACACAATAACAAATTTACCAAGGAAAGGTTGTAGAACCTGATACATGAGTCGCATAAAGGTGCTAGGAGCATTAGATAATCCGAATGGCATAACAAGCCACTCATATAATCCTTCCTTTGTTTTGAAAGATGTCTTCCATTCATCCCCTTCACGAATACGGATTTGATGATATCCACTACGTAAATCAAGTTTAGTGAAAATTTTAGAACCAGTAAGCATATCGATCATGTCATCTATCCGTGGAATCGAAAATCTATACGGGATGGTAATTCTGTTCAAAGCGCGACAATCAATACACATTCTCCATCCACCATCCTTCTTTTCGACCAAAAACGCTGGACTAGCACAAGGACTTTTGCTATATCGAATCAAACCTTTAGCCAACAAATATTCTACCTGGCCTTGCAAAATATCATGTTCTTTCGGACTCAACCGGTAGTGTGCGTGATTTGGTAATGAAGCTCCCGGTATGAAATCGATTTGATGTTGAAGGTCGCGTAAAGGAGGCAAAGTAGCAGGCAATTCATCAGGAAATAAAACACCGAATTGATTTAATAAGGGTTGTACCTGTGAAGGAACTTCTACTAGAGGTTTGTTGTCTTCATGAGAACTCAACGTGTGGACTGTATGTAATTGATGAGCAATAGTAGCCACCAAAGCACCTGTGTGTCCGTCACTATGCTCGTTCACAACCGAGGAAGACTTGGAAGGATGTAGAACCTTTCGTTTCCCATCCTTGTAAAAAGTGTAAGTATTCTCATAGCAATTGTGAACTGCACGAACATCATACTGCCAAGGGCGACCAAGAAGAAGATGTGTAGCACTCATGTTGATTACATCACAAAGCACCGTATCCTCAAAATTTGGAAAAGAGAATTTCACCATGCATTGATGAGTAATTTGCTGAGATGAAGAACTATTAACCCAACCAACTTGATAAGGACGAGGATGCGGTGTCACCGGCAAATCTAACCCTTGCGCCACATTGGACGCAATGTAATTGTCAACACTTCCACTATCCATAATCATATCACACACCTTCCCTCCTATCAAACACTTTGACCGAAAGATACTATGGCGTTGTGAAAAGCACGGTTCGGCAAGTAACAAATGACGTATCATACCCATAAAGTGATCATCATAAGCTTCGAAAACATCATCGGTGTCGTTACGTGCACTGTCATCTTCATACGGTCCTTCTTCGTCAACGTGAGGTTCATCACTAATGAGGCCATTAAACCTGCGGCAGTCACTGGATGTATGACCGAATTGCTGACACTTGTTGCACTTATCTTCACGAAACTTCGAATACTCCCCTAGCGTATGTCGTTGTGGAACAGGTTGAGTTCTAGATGGAAATCAAACATTGGACTGTTTGTGTGGGTTAGGGGGAAAAATGGGGTTGTGTTCTTGTCTTGAGGAGTGGGGAGTATAGGTGTATTTTGTTTGGGGAGAGGAGATTGGGATCGAGTAAAATTGGGACTTTCTTGTTGTGGAAAAGGAGAATTGTGAAATTCTGCATGAGAAGCAGAATTGGAATAAGATGGATTATAAGATGACGACCTTTGATAGGTGTTGGAGTAATTAGAATTGGATGGTCGGTAATTGGTTGGGGTTCGAGTTGATTGTCGGAATGGTGGAGCTCTAGAAGAATGCGTGACCCTACGTTCGATAGTCAAAGCTTGTTGAATAGCCTCAACCATTGTATAGACTGATTGTGTCATCCCATATTGAATTAACCGATTCAAGCCTTCGGTAAATCGAGATACCAACTGCTCCTCTGATTCATGAAGTTGATTTCTAGCCACCAAATTGTAAAATTCTGAGACATAATCTTCAACCGAATTTGCTCCTTGCTGGCAATTCTGAAGTTTGACAAAAAGTTGTTTAAAATCCCGTGGTAAAAACTTCTCGCGAATCAATTTCCTCATTCTCTCCCAAGTACAAATTGGTGGTTTACCACTTTTTGAACAATTTTCACATAGTTTTTCCCACCAGGCGGCTGCTCCTCCCTTGAGCTTGTAAGCAACAAGTTTCACCTTAGAATGATCCGGAACTTCCATAAATTGGAAGAAAGCTTCGACCTCATAGAACCAATTCAATAACGCTTCAATTTTGAAATTCCCGGTAAAATTCGGAATATCCGCTTTTAACTTGTATTCCGGTAGAGCACCATACGGACTCTGACCCGATCTGAGACGTCTATCATCTGTCCATCGCTTTTCTTGTTCATCTTCGATTGAATCATCATCTTCACTATCGATCTGAAAAACCGAAGTTTTCCTTTTTGGCAAGCCGATAAACTTTCATGTTGATGTTTGGTACCGAACTCCTTCATGATTTCTTTCGGAATATCGTTATTGTGCTCGAAAGAATTCTTGTCATGTCGCCGGATGGAAGTTGCAGAATCGATTTTACCGTTATCAGTTAACGACGCTTTTCTTTCACGTTGATGAACAAACACCTTGTCTTCCATATTGAGAAGCTTCAGAAGCGATGCTAGCTGATTTTGAATACCATTGAGGTCGGCTTGTAACGGTGCAATTTTGGTAACCATTGACACCGTCAAATCTTCCGAAAGTTTTGCAAGTTTTGCATCTATGGTTTCCATAGTGATTTCTTCCATTGTTTGTTGAGGTGGAAATCGGTGGATGTTTTTTTTTTTGATGTGTTGCGGAAGCGGAGAAAAATCGATTTCGAGGTAAAAACCTCAAAATTCACTGGCTCTGATACCAATTGATGTGGTACCCGTATTTTGAAGAAGACGATATAAATATCGTCGGGGATGCGAAGAGACGAAGGAGATGCGTTAAGAAGAAATTGTAATAATAACAAAGGGGTTTGAGGAATAAAATTGTTTATTTGATTGCTTGGAAAAGATGTCCCTTACATGTTGATATCCCTCTCTATTTATACTATTTAAAGCTAAATAACCAACTTTGACAAGGAGTTGGAAAAGAAAGAAAAATTAGAAATCCTACGTACGGTCAAAGACCAAAAAGAAAATCATACGTTTAATAAAATAGGAGTTCCTATTTTGTCAAACTTCCTAAAACTATTGAGTTGATAAAATAGGAGTTCCTATTTTTTCGAACTTCCTAAAACTGTTGATGTGATAAAATAGGAGTTCCTATTTTGTCATACTTCCTAAAACTGGATTTCCTAAAACTGTTGATGTAATAAAATAAGAGTTCCTATTTTTTCATAATTCCTAAAACTGAATTTCCTAAAACTGTTGTCCTGCATCACCACCCCTACCATCAAGCACTACCACCCACCTCCTTCTATTATTCTTCTTCTCCTCTTTTCCTCTTCTTCTCTATTTTTTTTTCTTCGTTGTCCTTGCAGAGGAATCGCGAGGATGAATGTCCCACTCACGGTGACCTCTGCAAGGGCTATGGAGAAAAAAAAACACTCTGGTACAAAGATAGAGAAGATAAGAAATTAGAGGTGCTGGGGAGAATGAGAAAGCAAAATGAATCAACTCAATGTATGAATATGCATTCAAAACAAACTCGTACCTTCTCATATCCTCGAGCCCAAATGGGGCCTGATTAATCCCGCCCAAAACACCAAGACCATTATGTAAAACCTCCAAATTTCAATTAATTAATTTTTTTTTTAAATCTCAATTCCATTGCAGCCAATTTGAACATCACACACTACACTAGTAGTGCAAATTACTGAGTAGCATAGAACCATCAAACCATGTAAAGACATTCCCGCATAGTTGAAGATAAGGAGATTAGAAGAAGAAAAAAATGATTGTGTTCTTTGATTCAAGTAGATTGGAATACAAAATTTGGAAATTAAGGGTATAGGCATGGACTTACTAGTGTGAGTGAGGCGACAAATAGCAGAGAGGAGAAGAAGATAAAGATTTTATGTTTGAGAGTTTATTTATCTATTTATTTTTATTGGTGGGATAAGAGATAAATGTATGGGGTGGTGGTTGGGATAGTGCTTTAGAGGGAGCAACAAGGAAACAACCAAATCAAATACCACTAATAGTTGTTTTGAATAAATGTGTGATTTTTTTTTCCTTCTCAATTTAAGGTTTTCTTTTATCTTTTTTTTATCTTTTTTTTTTCCTTCAATTTATATATATATATATATATATTCTATCTTACAATTCACATAAGTATTTTACTATTCATTAATGACTGAGACAAATATAAAATGAAAATTGGAAATAAGAAAATGGCTAGGATTGAAAGTTGGGAAGATGTTGATAGTTGAGATTCATTATTCTCTACAATGACATGTTTGTAAATATAAAACATGTAGAAGGGTAAAGAAAATTGTGAAAAAAGTTAGTGGAATGTACATGTGAAAGAGAGAGAAAATATTGTGCTTTTTTTTCAAAATGAAAACTATTATAACTATTTATGTAGTTGTGAGATTTTGATAAACTTGGTATCATTGAAATGCAATTTTGAAGATCTTTCTAACAAAGCCAATGATTAATACAAACGCTTAAAATTTTAAAATATGTATTTTATCTTTAAAACTTGCAAGTATTTTAAAGATTTTTATGCCTAAGTATAATATTTTTCAAAGAAACGGACGAATATTTATGGAACATTCAAACAATGACTCCGAACATTCAATTGATTCTAATTTTAACCGAGTTTGACTCTAAAAAAAATTAGTATTCTAAAATATGATATCTTATTAAACTAATTGAGGGCAATGGGAGAATGGTGATGTGGGTGTCCAACATATGATAATTAAAATTAAAAATAAATAAACATATGTGGAGTGCCAACGACATGGGTAATATGCTAGCCTATATTACAATTCAGATAGGTGTTTTACTAGTCACTGCTGACTGGGATAAAGTCAAATCATAAGCATTGGAGATAAAAGATGGTTAAGATTGAAAGTTGAAAATTTTATTGAATTTGAGGGCTGAGATTCATTTTGTATGATGACATATTGGTAAATATTAAACAAGTAAAAGGGAAAAAATAATGAAAAACTTTTGAAAAAAGTTGGTGGAATGTACATGTGGCGGAGAGAGAAATATTGTGTTTTCCTTTTAGCAAAATGAAAATTATCATAACTATCTACATCGTTGTTGGATTTTGGAAAACTTAGGTTTCACTTGGTACACTATAAAATTATGTATTTTGCAAGTTGATGCAGATGCATTAATTTGCTTTGCATTGGTTTGCAACGTATCATTTTACGAGCACTTTGTAGTAATTAGAGAAAATCGATGCAAATCGGACAAGTGATTGTGGGTGGTGGTAATGATGGTAGTAGTTGTAATTGTGGCTTGGTCATGGTGACGGTGATTGTGATTGTGGTTGTGGTGATGTTGATTGCGAATGTGGGCGATGACGGTGGTAGTAGTGGCAAAGGTGGTGATTGTTAAAATAGTGGTGGTTAAGCTATGGTGGTTCAATGAATATAAGGATGGGGTATGGGTGGTAGCGGTCATAGTTGTGTTGTTGTTGGTGGTGGTTGTGGTTGCAATGGTGGCGATGATGCTATAGTGGTGGTGATCATGGCGGTGAGGACAATTTACAATTATGGTAGTACTAGTGAAGTTGGTGGTGGTTTTGGTGAGTACGTTATGGTAGTGGTAATCGTGGAGGTGTCGGTGATGGTGGTGACGATGTTGTGATGGTTTTGTTATGGTGGTGGCGGTGGCGGTGGTAGTGACTATGATGGTGGCAATGGCAGTGGTGGCAGCTCCGGCAGTGGTTGTGATGGTTATGGTAAGGTGGTTGTAGTGGCGGCAATAGCGGTAGTTGTGAAGATGGTGGTGTTTATAGAATTGGGAGTAGAATTTGAGTAAGAGGTGATGATGAGAGTTTTGCAAATTAATATGAGAGATTGTGTCGTAAAGTTTTGCACAATTTTATAACTAAGAGATGCAAAGTTCTTGAAACCAAATTCCAATAACTGTTTTCCGTAAAGTTAACCAAGTACCAAACTTTATGTAACCACAATAAACTTTTGCATTATACATTCTTTTACAGTGTACAAAGTAAAGCCTTAGTATCGTTGAAATGCATTTTTGAAGATCTTTCCAATAAAATCAATAATTAATGAAAACGCTAAAATTTTAAATATATATATATAATTAAAAATACGTATAATGTATTTCACGTCTTTAATTATTTTCAAAGCAATGAGACGGACCGATCATACTAGAAAAAAATGAGTCAGACATCTTAATGCATATTTAAATAAAAATCATAAACTTCATGTTTTGGCGAATTCAAAGATTGGGGGATAACTCATTCTCGGAGTTTAAAAATTTCCCCCAACTGATTCAAATTTTACTGAGTCTATCCCTCAAATTTATAATTTATATTTTTACCTTAGAATAGGTTTACACTTTAATAGTGATTGATAGCGAAATTGGGAATAGTGATAGAGGTGTTCTAAACAAAATATTTAGCAAAAATAAAATTATATGGAGTGCCAACAGCACGAGACATACTCTAGTCTATATTACAATTCAGATTAATGTTTTACTATTCAATGCTGTCGGGGAGAAAGTCAAATTGAAAGGATAGAGATAAAAGATGGTTATGATTGAAAGTTGGGAAATGTATTGAATTTGAGGGTTAATATTCATTTCCTATGATGACATATTTGTAAATATAAAACATGTAGGGTAATGAATTTTTTTTTAAAAAGTTAGTGGAACATACATGTGGCGGAGAGAGAAAATATTGTGTTTTCCTTTTAACAAAACGAAAATTATCATAACTATCTACATTATTGTCAAATTTTGAAAAACTTAGTATCACTGAAATGCATTTTTGAAAATCTTGCAAAGAAAATCAATAATCAATGAAAGCGCTAAAATTTTTAAAATATATATTTTATAATTAAAAATACGTATAAGATATTTCACATCTTTAATAATTTTCAAAACAATGAGACATGCCGATCATATCAGAAAAAATGAGTCGAACATCTTTATGCATATTTAAACAAAAACCCTAAACCGATAAAATATTTTGGCAAATTCAAAAACCCTAACATCCAAAATAGAATTATTCGACCCCAAATTACATTATAAATGTTTAAAGTCTAATCAAGAGCTAGTTTCAAGTAATATACAACACAACTTTTCATTAGTTTTTACCATGCTGCTACATAAATTGCAAATGTACAAAGCAAAGTTTGAGAATTTGGGGGTAGGGTGCCCACCACTATGCAGTTCCGCCCCTGATGGCATAGGAATTAAAAAATAAACAAAAATGTTAA
The DNA here is from genome assembly GCA_003290165.1 of Berberis thunbergii. Lineage (NCBI taxonomy): Eukaryota > Viridiplantae > Streptophyta > Magnoliopsida > Ranunculales > Berberidaceae > Berberis > Berberis thunbergii. The sequence goes on along the minus strand of QNQO01000818.1, from coordinate 286,542 downwards.
GAAATCAAGTTTTAACAATCATGTTTTGCAACCAGTATGACATGTCATGATCCGAAAAAAATGATGAAATTCTCAAAGATTTTATGTGTATCTCAAAGTTGTAAAAAACTCCTCTAACAATGCCACATCATTCTGGTTGCAAAACATGTTTACAAAACACGATTTCCTACTAAATAAATAATTATAGGTTAATTGTTGATGGCTAAAAAAAACAAATGCCCCAAATAAATAGTTTAGTTCACAAGTGAACTTTTTATGGAGCAGGGAGTTTGGGCTTTGTGCCTCAGATCATATATTACATTCCAAAGTAGGGGCGGAGCCGAGATGTTCACAGTTCACACAGGGCAGGGGGCAAAGCAGAGGGGCAAGAAACGAATAGCAAAATTTTAGAGGGGCAATTAGTTAAATTTGACTACTATTCATCAGAGAAAATAAGAATATGAAAATTTTAAGGGTATTGGTGGCAATGATATTAAATCCTTGGCTAAGGATATTACGTTAATCCAATAAGCATTAAATTGGTGTTTTAAGAGTTGATGAGTGTTTAAATGGATTTTAGAATCAATTAATTAATTAATTAATTAATTAAATGCCTTTGACAAAATTCAAAACATTGACAACTTTTTTTTAATAATAATAACATAAAACTCTTGCTCAAATTCACCTCAGCCAAATTTAGCTCCCCACAAACCCACCCAAAACTCTTCTTCTTTTTATGCTATTAGAGAGCTCCATCAAAATATAGAGGAACCCTACTTAATTAAACTGGCTAAACTCACTAAAAAAAAATCCCCTAAACCACTGTAATCAGTCTAAAAAAACTATCAAATCTAGGCTAATTTTAGAATCAAAGGTGTTTGTATGGGTTGATCTTGAACTGGTTTCCAGTGTAGGTCTTCCAAAATTGCCAGTCTGAAGGAATCACATTTTTCGACATCACAGAGAGTCCATTGCTTGCGGTCACCTTGATGGACATAGACTGGCCTTTCATATTAGTTGGAGTATGCCAATTTTGGCCCCAGTTTCTTGACATGGATTGCCAACCAGTTTTCGATCCTTTTACGGTGGCTGCAACAACATCTCCTGCCCCTGCAACATTTGTTATGAGGATTAGATAGTCCTGGTTAATAGGAACCATGGTGAATCTGATCCCTCCCTTCTTCCTGCATACCACCCTACAACGTACCAAAAAACAATTAGAAATATCAAAGATATGGTATTGTTAATATGAAAATTTTATCAAGAAATGTGTATTTGTAAATTGATTTTTTTTTAATTTTTAAGAAAAATAAGAGAAATGGTATTGTAAATTTTTTTTTTTTAATTTTACCTTCTGTATTCAATAGGGATTATTCCAGACTTATACTTGGCAATCTTTTCATAAACAGGTTGAGAAAGATCAAAGTGCTTAAGGGGTTCATTGCACCATCCTCCATTATTGCTTGGGAGACTAGGATTTGGTGGGCACAAATTGGTAGCAGTGATCGTAATGGATCCGGGGAGACACCATTCGGGATCATTCACACATTTTATCTCATAACAAGCCCCACAAGTTTTCCCATCGTTGAAGAGTGATTTACTCAATGCAGCAGTGTAAATTCCATAGCCTTCTTTGAAAACATTTATATACCCACAAGCCCCCTCTGCCGAAAAAAAAAGGAAAAAAAAATCCTCAAAATGTTAGAACAAGAAGATCTTAAAATGGTTAATAAAATGAGATGGATTATTGTTTGAAGAAGTACTTATTGTGCCTGAAGCATCACCACCTCCATAGAAAGTAGCATGGGCATTACTCCACCCACTAGTTCCATGAACACTTCTCAACATGGTAAAAACCACCATTATAGAGAGCCAAAGAAAGTCCATTTTCCTACAAAATGAAGTAACGCCAATTGAGTTTTTAAGAAAAATATGAACATACATTCTCTTTTCTTTTAATCACTTGACCCCTTCCACCCCGAGATGGTTCAAATTTCTTGTACTTACCTAAGTAATGATTCACTCGAATTGAATGTGTTGTGTTGCTCACTTGAAACTTAGACTGTACAACTTGAGATTGAAAACCTTGAGTTTGTGATATTTTGTACACTAAATTCTCAGTGGTTTATATAGTTGTCATTCAGTCCATTTTTATTCCTAAAATTGGGTGAAATTTTCAAAGATTGAGATATGGGTACTATATTAAGTATTTTGACAAAGTATTATCCTAAAGTTATGGATAAGTGTACAAAAGAGGAAGAGCCGAACAGATTAATATAGTTGTAAAAGCATCCTAATTATTATCCTAAAATCATGTGGATCAAGGTACCATTCTTTCCCAAACCATTCATGTTGACCAAGTGACCAAGATCTTCCACTTTTAATTGAGGGCAACAAATTAATTAATTTATCTATTATTTCTTCTTCTTCCAGAGATGAGAGCAATTTATGAGAGCTTTGACTCAATTTCTAAGCTTACAACTCTAAAAATAAACCATCAAGCTTTCTTGCCGGAGGAAGAAATTCTTACCTCCAAATTATATATTGAAAAGTTTAACAAAGAATGGGAATGTTTGGTATGAGTGTTAAGTAAATAACCGTACTTTGTAATAATAATAAATAAATAAATAATCTAACTAAAAAATGTGTCTTTTTTTAGAAAAAAAATTGTAGATAAATAAAAAATCATTTTGTACTAGAGCCGTACTTTTAACCTTTTGATCAATGGTGTATTTTGTTTTTTTTATAAAATGCTATATTTTCATTTATCTTTGATTCATTAATTAACTTGAATTTGTAACATTTATCTATAACAAAATGGATTTTGATGGTGGTGTTGGTAATGTAGTTTAGTGTTACTCATTCTTGACAATCATTATTATTTTTCATGATTTCATGAAACGCGCATCTTGAACATCAATTATTGGCTCTGATCCATATATTCCATTGAATTGCAACTGGTAAACATTCATCGAAGTAAAACTCTATATGTATTAAACGTGTACACATTTACTTTGATCACTTTTGACAAAAGTAGTTGAAATAAAGCTTGCGCGAAGACATTTGGGTGCTATTTCAAACAAGAATCTACAGGTTCAATGTCATTGTTTAGAGAATTCAATAACTTCATCCTAACAAGCCCCTTGGCATCCACAGTTTGCGATATTTCTTATATTGCCTAAGTTAATGGCATAGGCCAATCAAGAAAACAAATTATAACTTGCCAATTGATTTGCTATGAAGTTGAAAGTAAGTATCGAAAAGCTTGGGTGAATAACCAAATGAAGGAGAGAATGAGCTTGGAAATGAAGACGTACTAGTGTCAATGGTGAAGTGTTGGTGTCATTTTAGTAGAGATTGGAGAGATGGTAGTAGACTGGAGTAAAGCAAGCAAAGGTTTGCCATGGATGAGTGCATGGAGTTTATTATGGCTTTTGGTTGTTCTACTTTGAAGGCATGGAGAGGTGATGTGATCAGCTTTCTTCCTTCCATTGCTCTAATGGTGAAACTCGAGTGAGGATAAGTGAATGGTAGATTGATGAGAATTTATTTCCATATTGGAAGAATAAAAACAAGTGAAATTTTATAACACTTGAAGGAAGTATGTGTGATGACTGATGAGCTTGCTTTTTTGTTGCAATATTGTTGTCCTAATGCAGTTGCTAAATTATGAACATCGAAGTTGAGGTATCTATTAATAAATTTACAAATCTAAAAACTATTCAAATTAAGAAGAAGCTGAATGTTTCTAATAAGAGGACGCCACGCTCAACACACGACATTCGCAATCTCCTACCATTCTTCTTGCAAAAAGCATTGGAGCGTCGCGGAATCTCCCAAAAGAAGTAAAAGCATTGGAGCGTCGCGGAATCTCCCAAAAGAAGTCATGTCTTCCAATGTCGAGCTTGAATCAACAAAAGTTGCCACAGCTGCGTGGCATTCCATCATAGTGCTATTCAGCACTCTCTCGAGGATCAAACAAGCAACGCGAGCCAGAACCGTACCATGAACACTCACCACCAACACACCTCCCGTTCACTGTTTAGATGCGTTAAAGAAACTGGCATCATAAGTAACAATAATCGTGTCAGTGTCCAAAATAGGGGAATGGATCCATGCTTAAAATATCTGAAGTTAAGCCTATGATGTCTAGCTGATTGGAATTGGGGTATGAGTCAATTCAATTCTAGTGATTGCAACCTCAGTAAGGGGGCCAAAGTAGTAGTGGGTTCAGCTCGTGTGGTGGATGGAACAGATTGACCATCTGTTGTGGTTGTTTCCAGAATATGGTGAATAGATATGAACCTATCATCCGCCATCCTGGTATGGGAGCCAAAGTGATTTGAAGGGGGTATCATTGGTAAACCATTGTTTGTGCTAGGAGGTCCAGTTGTGATGGAAGGGGGAAATGAGCAATGTGTGTAGAATTTAGTTTTGTGAAAAACACAATTGTTGTGAATCTGCCAAATTGTTTGAATAACAGCTATGAATTAAGAAAGCATTTTATCTTTAACCAGCCCCACATAAAGGTGAAAAAGAGGGAAATTGAAGGTGTGCTAAAATTATCATTAAGCCAATCAATCTGAATAGGGGAAGGTTGTCATAAATGGTTAATGACCGGGCAGAGGAATAAGAAATGAGTAACATAACATCCTTTGTGCATTTCTGGCAGAAAGTACACTGGTCCTCAATAGGCGTGTGAAGTCTAACCAGATTGGTCATCGTAGGGATAATGTTTTGACTGATTTTTCAAAGCAAGAAAAGGGCACATGAGTAGCTTTGATTCTCTACATATCTCTGAGATGTTGAACACAAGTGGTGATAGGGGGTTGGTTGGAAGTGGAGCTTTCAAGTTGTTTTTTTAATGTAAGCTTGAGTTGTACTTTTGACTGGAAAAAAATTGTTTTTTGTCAAATAGCCATATCAGTTTATCGGGGCAGTCCGAAGGTCTTATTCTAAATGTCCTGAATATCTCTGGCCACCGAATCAGGGAAAATGAAGTTGATTAATCCCGTGCTCCGCTGGATCTCCTGGTCATAAGAGGTAAGCCACAAATCTTGAATGGTGGTAGGTAGATTCAGTGTTAAAGGTGCAGGGATGCATTCTGCCATAAGAAATTTAGGCATGACCCAACAATCGTTCCAGAGGTCTATATGATCACTAGAAAGAAATTGCCAGATGAGATGGTGTTACATTTGGCTAGAGCTATGAGATTGTCTCTCCAAGCAAAGGAGGTGATGGAAGAAGCTATGGAAATTTGAAAAATGTTATTTGTGTTGAAATAAATAGCCTTGAGTTGGATAACACGAATGTTGTGCGGGAAGGAAATGGTTGCCACATGTTTTTTGCCATTAGGGCAAGATTTTTATTCCTAGTGGAATGAATGTTGAGCTCTCCTAGTTGACAAGGCAAAGAAATCCGATCTCAAGTACATATGTGTTTGGCTTTGTTGTCTATCGCACTATTCCACTAGAAGTTGCGAGCGAGGTGATCAAGTTTATTGGTAATTGCACAGAGAATGAGGAAATTTTGCATAGTGTAAACTGAGATCGAATTAGAACCGCTTTAATTATGATTGTTCCCAAAGCGAGCAGGTAATGGTGCATACGTCCATTAAATCAAAATTCGAGATTTTGATAAAAGTGAATTTTTGATATTTTCTACAATTTAGAAAGTTAGTAGTCATTTACACTTAAAGTCGATCAATAATTACAATTTCTCCCCTAAAGTCAAAAAATTACATTTACTACCTCGCTTTTGTAAATTGAGTTATATTTTCTTTGGCTAAGGCTATTGTGCAAATATTTTTTTTTTTTGCCAAAGAGGAATATTTTTATTGAAGATAAGAAGGGAAACATGATATAAGGGGAATCATCCCTATATCAAGGAATACCAAGACATTGTAAAGGTGTCAAAAAACAAGTCTATAAAAAGATTACAAGCTCAACCCATCTCGACAATTTTTCAATCTCGATAAAGATAGAGTGCTCCGATAAGCCTTAAGTTAGTGTTTTAAGAGTGAGCAAATGTTTAAATGGATTCTAGAACTAATTAAATGCCTTTGACAAAATTCAAACATGGATTAAAAAAAAATGCCAACCATTGTTCACACACAACACTCACAAAACCACAAGTTGATCATGGAAACTTTTCCTTTTCATGATAATAACAAGAACTACAAAGAGAGAGGAGAAGCTACTTTGGTTGGGTGACTAACATTAACATTTTCCAAATTCACCTCAGCCAAATTTAGCCCCTCAGACACCCACCCAAAACTCTTCTTTTTATGCTACTGCTAGAGAGCTCCATCAAAATATAGAGGAACCCTACTTAATTATACTAGCTAAACTCACTAAAAATATCCCCTAAACCACTAAAATCAGTCAAAAAAAGACTATCAAATCTAGGCTAATTTTAGAATCAAAGGTGTTTATATGGGTTGATCTTGAACTGATTTCCAGTGTAGGTTTTCCAAAATTGCCAGTCTGAAGGAATCACATTTTTCGACATCACAGAGAGTCCATTGCTTGTGGTCACCTTGATGGACATAGATTGGCCTTTCATATTAGTCGGAGTATGCCAATTTTGGCCCCAGTTTCTTGACATGGATTGCCAACCAGTTTTTGATCCTTTTACGGTGGCTGCAACAACATCTCCTGCCCCTGCAACATTTGTTATGAGGATTAGATAGTCCTGGTTAATAGGAACCATGGTGAATCTGATCCCTCCCTTCTTCCTGCATACCACCCTACAACATACAAAAAAACAATTAGAAATATCAAAGATATATGGTATTGTTAATATGAACATTTTCTCAAGAAATGGGTATTTTGTAAATTGATTTTTTTTTTTTCATTTTCAGGAAAAATAAGAGAAATGGTATTGTAACTTTTTATTTTTAAATTTTACCTTCTGTATTCAATAGGGATTATTCCAGACTTATACTTGGCAATCTTTTCATAAACAGGTTGAGAAAGATCAAAGTGCTTGAGGGGTTCATTGCACCATCCTCCATTATTGCTTGGGAGACTAGGATTTGGTGGGCACAAATTGGTAGCAGTGATCGTAATAGATCCGGGGAGACACCATTCGGGGTCATTCACACATTTTATCTCATAACAAGCCCCACAAGTTTTCCCATCGTTGAAGAGTGCTTTACTCAATGCAGCAGTGTAAATTCCATAGCCTTCTTTGAAAACATTTATATACCCACAAGCCCCCTCTGCCGAAAAAAAAAATTTCTTCAAAATGTTAGAACAAGAAGATCTTAAAATGGTTAATCAAATGAAGTGATAAAATGAGATGGATTTTTTTTTGAAGAATTACTTATTGTGCCTGAAGCATCACCACCTCCATAGAAAGTAGCATGGGCATTACTCCACCCACTAGTTCCATGAACACTTCTCAACATGGTGAAAACCACCATTATAGAGAACCAATGAAAGTCCATTTTCCTACAGAATGAAGCAACACCAATTGAGTATTTAAGAAAATATGAACATAAATTCTCTTTTCTTTTAATCACTTGACCCCGAGATGGTTCAAATTTTGGACCTGTGATTTCATCCGTTACAGACATACCACTAAGCTGGTACTCCATTGGCTAACCCGAGGAACGAAAACCAAAATACTAGGAAGAATTCCTTCCTCCTGAAATTTTAGAATTTTTACTTTTTTACTACAACATTGTTGTAGCAATAGAAGAAGACTTTGACCTAATTTGTAAAACTAAGGTTTATTGGAAATTTTTAGGTGCCGAGTGGTATATGAAGAGTGATATAAATGACGAGTAATATGTCATGCTTAATGGCATGAAGGACAAAGATAATCTTTGTTCTTACCTCAAGTAATGATTAACTTGAATTGAATGTGTTGTGTCGCGTACTTGAAACTTAGACTGAAAACCCTACAACTTGAGATTGAAAACCTCGAGTTTGTGATATTTTGTACACTAAATTCTCAGTGGTTTATATAGTTGTCATTCAGTTCATTCTTTTTCCTAAAATTGAGTGAAATTTTCAAAGATTGAGATATGGGTACTATATTAAGTATTTTGACAAAGTATGCTACAATTATGTAGTTTTTACCTAAACTCATGGATAAGTGTATTGGTATATTTACTCCAACGATTGTTAGTATGAATCATACATTTTAGTTTAAACAGATAAGTATCCTAATTATTATCCTAAAATCAAGTGGATCAAGCTATTTTCCCAAACCATCCTAATTATTATCCTAAAATCAAGTGGATCATTCTTTCCTAAGCCATTCAGGTTGAACAAGTGTTCTTCCACTTGGCAACATATTAGTTAATTTAGTTATTATTATTTCTTCTTCCTGATATGAGGGCAATTTATGAGAGGTTTGACTCAATTTCTAAGCTTACAACTCTAACAAAAAAAAGGCATCCAGCCTTATTGCTAGAAGATGAAATTGCTACCTCCAAATTATATATTGAAAAATTTAACGAAGAATGAGAATGTTTGGTAGGAGTGTTAAGTAAATAACAGAATGGTACTTTGGAATAAAAATAATATAAATAAATAATCTGAATTAAAAAATTGTATTTTAAAAAAAAAAATTTATAGATAAATCAAAAATCATTTTGTACTAGAGCAGTATATTTAGCCTTTCGATCAATGGTGTATCTTGTTATAAAATGGTGTATTTTCATTTATCTCTGATTCATTAACTTGAATTTGTGACATTTATCTATCTTACAAGTCAAAGTGTTTGAGATAAAAGACGGTCAAGATAGAAAGTTTGGGAAGATATTGATGGAGTAGATCATTCTTATCAACAATGACATTTTTATAAATAAGTAGTAAGTATAAGGGCAAAGAAAATGGACAAAAAGGTAAAAAAAATATATAAAAAATTGGTGGAATGAATATGTGGCGGAGAGATAACAATTGTGTGTGTGTGTTTTTTTTAGAGTGATGCTAGATGGCGAGGAAACCAGCGAGGGAAGTGAGGTGGAGGGAGGGGAACCATTCCCTCCCCTCGGGATGCATGCGTTGAATTTTTTGCACGCATTTTGAGGGGAGGGAATGGTTCCCCTCCCTCCACCTCACTCTCCTCGCTGGTTTCCTCGTTCATTTCCTCGACATTTAGAATTCCTCTTTTTTTAATGTAAATCGTCATAACTATCTACTTAGCTATCAGATTTTAATAAACTTGGTATAGTTAAAATGCATTTTTGAATATCTTTCCAATGAAACCAATCATTAATACAAATGCTTAAAGTGTTAAATATGTATTTCATGTTGTATGTATTTTTTTTCAAAAATAACTGTAATCTAATTCGCTTCACGTCGTAAGTATTTTCAATAGTAAGTTTTAAAATTTTTGACAAGAATCTTTGCGAATAAGTTTATTTAGACGCAAAGTCTTGAAAGGGAGCGAAAATTTTGTGGTTATTAATAAAAACTAAAAACTTCGAAAATCATAAAAAATCGTGGATTAAAGCTTTTGAAATTGTGGACAAATATTGATTTTCAAAAAACTAAAAATTTAAATCTCTATACTAGCATCTATGAAAGCATGCTTGTTTAGACGTGAAATCTTGGAACGAAAGCAAAAATTCTGTCGTTGTCAAAAACACGAAAACCCTTCCAAAATAGTCAAAATCAAGCGTTAAAGGCATTTAAACTGAGTCTAAATATGGAATTACAAAAACTAAGAAATGTACAGCTCTATATATGGATCTATGCTACTATGTTTAATGTCTTGAATTTATGAGAAAATTTCAGTGTTAATCTACAAAACAAAAAAGCTTTCAAGATCGACCAAAATTGTCGGATAGCTTTTGAAATTGAATAAAACTATTTATTCGAAACTAAGAAATTTTACAACACAAATATAAGATGCATGTCACTGTGTTAGTTGTAATATGAGATTTGAAGTGGGAGAAAATGAAAATTATGTTTTTATCGATAACAAAAAAAAAACTTTCGAAATAGTAAAAAAAAAATCGTGGGTAAAACCCGTTGAAATTGAGATAAAATTTTCATTTTCAAAAAACTAAGAAATTCAAAGCCCTTGACTAGGATGTATATACATATATTTATTTAAATGCAAAGTCTTGAAATCGGAGCGAAATATTTAGTGGTAATAAAAAAAGCCTTAAGAAATCATCTGAATTGTGGGTTAAAGTCTTTGCAATTGGGCCAAAATTTTGAATTTAAAAAACTAAGAAAACTTAAATCTATAACTATGCGAGTATGTTTATTTAGACACAAAGCCTTGAAATTAGAGTGAAAATTCCGTGGTTATTAATAAAAATAAAATCTTCGAAAATCATCCACAATCGTGGGTTAAAACCTTTAAAATTAAGGATAAATATTGATTTTCAAAAAACTAAAAAAATTTAAATCCATATACTAGGATCTATGAAAGCATGTTTATTAAGACATGAAATCTCGGAATGAGAGCAAAAATTCCGTCGTTATCAAAAAACAAAAACCATTCCAAAATTGTTTGTTAAAGGATTTTAAATTGAGCCAAAATATTGGTTTTCAAAAACTAAGAAATGCACAGTTCTAGATTAGGATCTATGCAACCATGTTTAATGTGACATGAGGTCTTGATCTTATAGCGAAAATCAGATCATTCAGAATCCATGGATTAAGACCTATAAAATTGAGTCCAAATAATGATTTTAAAAAAACTAAGAAAATTTAAATCTCTAGATGAGGATCTATGTTAGTATTTTTTTAAAGACGTGAAGTCTTGGAATGGGGGCGAATACCTAGTGTTTATTTATAAAATAAACATTTTTTTTATATCGTGTGATTGCCTTTTGAATTGAATAAAAATATTTATTTGAAAAACTAAGAAATTATAGAACTATAAGATGTAATTTACTATGTTAGTTGTAATATGAGATTTGAAGAAGGAGAAAATGAAAATTCATTGTTTATAAAAAAAAAAAAATCTTCAGAAATAGTAAGAAATTGTGGGTTAAACCTTTGATTGAGCCAAAATTTTGAGTTAAAAAAACTACGAAAATTTTAAGTTCTTGATTAGGATTTATGTGAGTATGTTTGTTTAATCACAAAGTCTTGAAATGGGAGCGAAAATTCTTTGGCTACTAATAAAAATAAAAATTTCAGAAATCATCAAAAATCATGTATTAAAAGCCTTTGAAATTGTGGACAAATATTGATTTTCAAAAAACTAATTTTTTTTAAATATCTATACTAGGATCTATGAAAGTATGTTTATCTAGACGTGAAATCTTGGAATGAGAGCAAAATTTTCATCGTTATAAAAAAATGAAAACCCTTTCAAAATCGTGTGTTAAAGGCTTTTAAATTGAGTCAAAATATTGATTTTCAAAAACTAAGAAATGTACAGCTCTAGATTAGAATCTATGCAACTATGTTTAATGTGATTATGTTTATTTAGACCAAAGTCTTGAAATGGGAGCAAAATTTTCATGGTTAATAATAAAAACAAAATACTTTAGAAATCATCCAAAATCGTGTGTTAAGGTCTTTAAAATTGAGGACAAATATTGATTTTCAAGAAACTAAAAAAAATTAAATCACTATACTAGGATCTATGAAAGTGTGTTTATTTAGACGTGAAGTCTTGGAATGAGAGCGAAAATTTCGTGGTTATCAAAAAAAAAATGAAAACCCTTAAAATATCGTCTAAATTGTGTGTTAAAGGTTTTTAAATTGAGTCAAACTATTGGTTTTCAAAAACTAAGAAATGTACAGCTCTAGATCAGGACCTATGCAACTATGTTTAATGTGACTTGAGGTTGGAGATAAAAGACGGGCCAATGGTGTTATGGTCTAGTGGTTAGGGTTGTAGGTCGCACCTTGTTGATAGGGAGAGTTAAAGTTAGTCTTTATGTCTTGCCTTCAATCAATTCCCAATAAGAGTGCATGGATTCGATTCTTATACCTAACATTTTGATATTTATTTATCTTAATATTTAAATTATAATAAATTTTATTTATCATGTTAAACTTTTATCGTGCTAACGACACGAAAAATATCCTAATCTATTTCCAAAATGGATTTTGGTGTTGGTGTCAGTAACGTAGTTTAGTGTTACTCATTCTTGACAATCATTATTGTTTTTCTGATTTCATGAAATGCGCATCTTGAACATCAATTATTGGCGCTGATCCATCTGGCTCAGATCCCTGTATTTCATTGATTTGCAATTGGTAAACATTCCTCGAAGCAAGCAAAGGTTTGCCATGGATGAGTGCATGGAGTCTCTTGAGTATGGCTTTTGGTTGTTCTACTTTGAAGGCATGGAGGGTTTGAAGTGAGCTTTCTTCCTTCCATTGCTGTAATGGTGAAACTCAAGTGAGGATGAGTGAAATGGTAGATTGGTGAGTATTTATTTCCATATTGGAAGAATAAAAACAAATGAAATTTTATAGCACTTAAAGGAAGTAGATGTGAAGAATGATGAGCTTGGTTTTTTTGTTGCAATATTGATGTCAGTGGTGGCTTTCATATTAACTTGGGGTCCTATTAAATGGTCAAATTGAAGAAGCACATAGAATTATTGAGTGGTCATAAAAAATGAGTGATGAATAGCGTTATTTTTTTAATTATTTGTGAGAGAATTTCATTGTTTTTTTTAGGGACTGGATTCGGAGACTCACGTATTTGACTCAAATATAAATCCAAATAATTGGCCATTAAATTGTTGTTGAACTTACGATTGATAATAACATACCAAACTAAAAAAATTAGTTTCTTAAAAAAAAAAAAATACAAACCGAGAGTCCATAAAAAAAAATTTATAACAGAATTGCAGTTCAATCTCTCACTACTACAAATTACACATTGAAATTAAAATTCTTCGTAATACTCTAAAAATAACTTTTTTTAAAAAATCTATAGATTCTCTCGTCATAATTAATTAACTCAGTTCCATTCCTTTTTCCTCGTCATTTTCGCCTATTCATTCTTGACAGGCTCCATAAATAAACCAAATCATTAGGTGTAACAAAAGATCGCCAAGGAATGTAACAAAATTATTTACCTGGGATTTTTTCACTATAATGAATTTCCAAATCTAATCAGGGTTGGGAAAACCACACCCTGGTTTTTGATATATGATTCGCTAATTCCAATTCCACCCTTTTATATGACTCAATATTTCCAATTCCACCCTTTTGAATGGATTAGTTTTATTACACACAAATTTTCCAATCTTCTTTTCCAAATCATCCATGTTGACCAAGTACGTGATTGGGCAACACATTGGTTAATTTATTTATTACTATTTCTTTTTTCGGAGATGAGGGCAATTTATGAGAGTTTTGACTCAATTTCTGAACTTACAACTCTATAAAGAAACCATCAAGCTTTCTTGTCGGAGGAAGAAACTCTTACCTCCAAATTATATATTGAAAAGTTTGACGAAGAATGGGAATGTTTGGTAAGAGTGTTTGGTAGGAGTGTTAAAGTAAATAATAATGGAAAATCATTTTGTACTTAGAGCCGTATTTTTAGCCTTTCGATCAATGGTGTATTTTCTTAAAGGTTGCGTCCTTCATTTTTGTAGATAAATGGTTGCATCCTTCATTTGGTATTTCAATTCCTCACACAAAGCGTTTAATCGATTTCTTCAAGTATCATTGGACACTTCAACAGCCTCCTAAATTTTCTACGAGAACTGTCTAAATGCATACACACACTTGGATAAATAATTCATCCAAAAGTTGTAATTTTTTTTCAGCTGTTGCAATGCCTTTTAGTATTAGAAAATTTCTATTGTCAACGCAACAACGCAACTCGACTCAAAATAGCGTTCCATTTGGTTGTATTAGAATATTGTACTCAAAATTTTAAGCGAAAGATGTGACTCATGACCATACTTTGTTTCCTCTTCCTCAAAAGGCCATACCTTATTTCCTCTTCCTTGAAAGAAATTCATTTTCTCAAGGGTGAGAAACTGTTTTGAGTTTTTTCAACATTGATTATGTAATACTGAGTTTGTAAGTAAAGGTGTGATGGTTTAATGGTTGAGCAGTGATGGATGACAGTGCTACTAAAATTTTTTTTGAAAAAAACAATTTTTACTGTGTCTACTCACTGTACTAAATCCATATTGCCTCTCTCAATGTATTGTTTCGATCAAAATTTATTTTTTTCAATGTTTAGTTGGGAATTGTTTACATATATAATCATTGAGTTTATATTTACATTACGTAATTTGTATCTATTTCTCAATGTAATTTCTTCCAAGTCAAGATTGGCAGATAAATGGAATATTAATGGCCCAAATATTGCAAACATCCAGGGGCAGTAGATTTTTTGTATGAGAAAATAAAACGAAATCAAATGAAATAAGCAAGGTACAAAATGAGAAAGAAAAGTGACACGGTTAGAAGGGCATTGCAGTATTTGATAACAACACATTCTGCTAAAAAAAAGCACGAAAATAAATAAGTACCACAGAAAAAATGCTCATAATCCCCTTGTGATAGAGGAAGTAGAAAAGAAAAAAGGAAAATGAACCGAAGCAAATGAAAAGAAAAAGTTGATAATACGAGATTAATTTGCGCAAACGTGTGGACCTATTATATATATAACGCGCTTACTATTCATTTTGCCAGAACATACAACATGAGGCTTAAGAACTTTGGCAGGAAACAATAAATAGATAGATAGATAGAAGAATAGGAAGATCAGGAAAAAATACTGGATGCAAGCATGATACAGGGTATAACCAAGAAATTCTTTGTATTTTTTTGAATCTATTTTGTTGAACAAAAAAATAACAACAAAAAGGGAAATCTTACAACTTGTAATTCCCCAAGTAAACAGAAACATATAAAGAATACCCCCCTGAACCCCAGCCATCCCTGTTGTTAAGCAAAACAATTTCGAAAAAGAAAAGAAGAAAAAAACCTTCCCTCGCCGGAGCATCCAATACAGTTGTTAAAAAAGAAACGCGACTTACATCTGGTGGCCTGAGTATGGTACAGTTGGGTTTCCTAAACGAGATGACCACTCACAAACCCGCAACAGCCCCAACAAGAAGCACATGTGTTGCATGTAATAATACCCATTAGCTTTCAGCTTACTCGAAATCAGGATACAATTCAGCTTACTTGAAATCAGCATACAATTCTGTACTGTAAGAGTTACGCACTGCTCGCAGAAGGAGGACCTGTATTTGGCTTGCCGCCTGGTGGTGTTAGAGCTTTCGGGGTAATGGGAATGGTCCCAATTGTTAAAATCCCAAGTGAAGATTCAGAAAACCCATTCACTTTGACAGGCATTGAACCCACTGTGACCACATCAACTGCTTCAGTACTTGCTACGGTAACAGCAGCAGCTGAAGGTTTTGCTTCAGCTTGCTTTGTTTCAATTGTGAGAGAACCAATATTTAGATCAGTTGTGACATCACTTGGACTGCCAACGGAAATTTTCTTACTGTCGACTTCCCCAGTACTTGATGAATTAGGAGCATCAAATTTTAGTCGCACTTGCCCATCAGTTGCAGCTGTCGCCCTCCCAAAACTCTCTGAATGGTTATACTTGGTGGATTTCTCGTCAGAGCTAGGGGGTTCGGATTTATCAACCATACCGTTTGGCTTCTTTGGAATAAATGCAGGTACAAAGGAAGAATTATTGTAATTTTTCCCAAGAAGACGTGCTTTCTCTTCCTGCAAAATCTTCTGCCGTTCTTCATAGTAGATGAAATCATCAAGTATGGAGGTTTTTAAGATGTAATTCTTAAAATGTTGAGCATCTCCATCCCTTGCTTAAACTTAATCTGCATGTACACGAGATCAAATTGTTTTATTAGATTAGAACTCATTTAATGAGTGTCTTCTCTTATGTTGCCAGTTACCTAATACAGATTCCATACTAAAAATATATATATATACAATACAAGGAAGAAATAATTATCGCAGTCTTGCTACAATAATTGAAAAATATTATATATAGAAACAAAAAATAAAACCAATCACATGGCATTCAATCTCTAGTAAACCAATTGGTTCAGAGTGGGTGAGTAAGAGTGGGATATCAAAAGTAGGTAACCTATCTCCCATCATGCTTATATATCTGCCGGTCTATAATCTGTCAGGGTTATATAGAAAGTGCCTTTGTTGTGCAAAAGAACATTTCACAATGAGAGACATCCAAATGTATATTTTGCGTTTATGTTCAGACAATGATTATGGAAAAGATTACTATCAACAAATATCAAAACCATCCCGTTGTATGTTAGGGATGAAAGTGCAAGAAATACTAAAACTATTTTGCCTTGTGTTACGTAGCTAGAAAAAGCCAACTTTTTAATAGCTACACATTAAGCAGACTTCTATTACTAGCTTACAAATTTCTAAGTTCCCTGACGTCCATGGTCTGGCTGTAAATTGTCTTAAAAGATCTCTCATGTATATTGGATTAAGTGAGTTGGAAATGATGGATCTATCTGGTACTGTTAATGTTGCAGTTGGTCATCTGCCCATGAGATACCTTTTGTCTACCTTTGATACAATCTAGGCTCTCATCTGCAGACTGCCTTCACATTTTGGAGAATGCCTTCTTACTTCGGAGAATATGTCATCAAGAGACCCAGACTCCAAGACTAAAAGGTAAAATCATTGTCCTAAGGGAGAACAAGGATTTACGACACTCTGTATTCTGTACCATATAAATTTACAGATTTCACCTTTCTAATAAAAAAATAAAAACAAAAACATCCACTCCACAGACAAGATATGTAGATTTCTTGTCAGGTGGCCGCAGAGGAGTGATGAAGTTCTTCACCTCCTAACTAAGATGGATTAGGGAATCATTAAACTAAATACTTAGAATAGAGAATTTCGAGAATACAACTTTTGTCTTTACAGATCTCATTTTGAATAATGCAGCTATTAGATGGGAAAGGTCAGTGTTGCTTAGACTTAGAAAGACTTGAAAGAACTTGGATCCTCCAAGTTCAGGAATGATTGCACATGAGCGTCGAGAAGCATTCCCAAGAATAGAGACCTGGTTAACTCATTTCAATGAGGTAACTGGTAATGGGAAAACAGTTGACTGTTTGACCCTCAAAGTAAGTATGTACACGCTGAAATAAACACTAAAAAGATAAAAGATACAAATACACATCAAAAACCAAAGAAGAGATTGCCTCTCACAACTCACACCCTATCTAGTAAAAGATGACCACTCTATTCATGCGCACACAGCATATTTTCAGCAGTGCTTTTTCTTTTACCTATTCCTTTCTTTTACTTTTTTTAACACATCAAAACAGGAGTTTCATTCATATGGTTGCTATACAATTAACCTATCACATACAGGCGTGCATCATTGCAGATATGGAAACCCTGACACCTTTACTGCTTTAGCCCAACACCATAAACAGTTCCCTTGCTTGCATTATCACATGCTCTGCTTGCTTTTCTTTGAGTTCAAAGGTTCTAGTATTCCTTTCAAGCCAAAAAGACAAACAATTGCATGAGGATCCATGCTCCATAACCACACTCCCAGAGAATTATATTAATCCCCATTCCAATTTTCGACACAATGTTTGATATTTCCATCATTCCGAACTCCAATCCCATGAAAATCCCAATTTGACTTCCCACAATACCCAAAGAATTGGATTCCATATCTTATGGGAGTTCAAATCAAATCCCCACCATTGATCACAATCTCATGATAAGTGGTCCACCAAATTTTGATCAAATTTGTCTTAAACATAAATGGTCCCACCATGGACTCCATGCAACCCAACACACCCTAAGTAATCTTTTATTAAGAGTTTTACCATGAATCACAGAAGAAGGAAAAAAAATAAAAAATAAAAATCTTTAGAGGGCCCCTTTCACCCACACTTGAAACTCAATTCTTCGACAAAGGATAAACTTGAGGGTTTTCGACAAACAAAAGATAAACTCGGGGGTTTTCGACAAACAGTTGGGTTCAACCACCAAATTGGTCGAATGTGTGACTTCCAACGATCGAATCTATGGGTTTGAAACCCATTCATCCATTGATTAACACGTTGGCGACAATTGGTTTCTTATCAAGGCGATCGACGTGTAATTGGATGGATTGCCTTTCTCAATTGACCAATCAACACCTTGATCTCAATTGTCTCTATGATTATTCTTCTCTACTCTTGTATCTCTTCTTTATTTCTCATTCTCTTTTTCGCTTTTGTTTGTTGACTCTCAACCTCTTCTCTGTCTCAATCTCTTGGTTCCTACTTTGTCTCTCATCAAGGTCATCCATTTATGTCATTGGTTTGGATGTTTAAACTTCATAGTTGTTATCTTGATGTTCTACTACTATGGATCATGCATTATTCGACTTTAAATGTTTGATCAAATAGATATTTAATTAACTATTTAACATAATTACATGTCGATAATTTTTGTGTGTGTGGAAATGTCGCTGACACTTGCCACTTCGCCTAGCACCCGCTATACTCACACTTTAAGTGAGAGTAAGCTCAAGAAATACAAGCCTTCGATAAGACATGGGTATCATCTCTTTTCAGAGCTTTCAATCTCCCAATCTCTCTTCTACCAAAAAGAACAAACCTATCTTATGGAGTCGGCGCAAACATTGATGGTATCTTGTCTACTCATGGTTACTTTGAGTATAAGTCTTTAGAAACTTACACATGTCAATGGAATCAGCCAGCTAGGTGATCTTCCCAATCACTAGCTTTGTATCCTCCTTTTGGTTTCTTTGTTAATAGTCATCTTTATTGATTTGGATTTTATTTTTATTTTTTTGTTTTGGGGGGGGGGGGGGGGGCCGTAGTTCTGATGTAATGTAGAATTAGTTTATTTATTTAATTTAGTTTAGACCTCAGTAAGCCAATTAGAATAAGTGGGAATTAAGACTCCAATAGAATCTAGGGTTAGATTTAGTTAAATAAGGCATAAATCCATTTTTGTAATTTGGTTGAATGAATACGAAAAATTGAGTTTTAGTTTATAGTTTTAGGTTTAGATTAATTAGTTTAGTTGTAGAATACATTAGGTTCCAAGGAGCATCCTCTTTCCATGAAATGCAAAAATCTTTGTATTCAGCTGCCCAAAACTATCTATTGAGATCATTAATTTGGTCACAGAAGTGTCCTCCTGTGGGCCTTGATAGAATCAAAGACATGCCAGCAAGGATCCAAGAAGGCTGACTTTGCATTCATTCATAGAGGCCAGCTGCAGATTGGCACACTAAATGTTGGGGGGGTGGAGGGCAGTGTTTACAGGTTTCTTTCTTCTATTTGGGATGAGTGCCATACATTGGTGTGGTGCTTCTTGGACAGGAACATTGACATGAGAAGGTGGTCTTATTAAAAATATTAACATGAGAGGGCAGTGTTTGTTCCAGATAGTTGCACATGAACTAGAATCCTAAATCAGACGGCTAGTTGGTATGTTTAGATTATCTTCAATGTTGATCTTTCTCTTGCTTTTAGATGCTCCTACAACGTCTGTTTGTTTGGGGAACATCTCCTCATAAGTCATAATGGCTTGTAGTTCTTATTTGTTCCCATTTTAGAAAAGAAAAGAGGGTATCCCCCTGTTTACCGCGACGAAAAACAAATTAAATAATCATAACTTGCGTTGTTTGTTCATTCGTTAGTTATACAATTTTTGAATAAGTTCAGTTATTTTCTAGTCACAATCCAAAAGTAGTTTGTTGTATGTTCAGACTATACAGAAGAAAGTATATCACTGAATAGCATCCTACCCTTAGTCACCGGAGCGTGAAAATGCTTAATTTCAAACTCTGCTAACATCTGAGAGCGTCTCTATATGCAATTTACTCTTAAATTTTTATTGTTATTTATTTTAAAATATTAACATTTCATCAATTTTATTTTATTAATATCAATAAAATAATAATTATTTAAGATAAACATGATAGGATAATTATAATAGGTATATATAGAGAGAGATCGAAACCTAAAACTAATGTGCACAAAACTAATAATATACATCTATATATAAATAATCATACAAAAATAAATAAATAAATAAATTTATGAAACAAAAGCATTTGCGGTGATTCAAATTTTAGAAGTGAAGTTTTGTAAACCATAGAGCGGAGATTTGAGAACAATTGGCTCCATATGAGGTTAGTGCGGGGATCTAAATTATGAGAGCGGTTTTTGGTAAACTATAGAGGGGAGATTTGAAAAGAATTCCAAAAGCACTAGTGTGAGGATTGAAAGTATGAGTGTCACATGGACTGAAAGTTTGAGCGTCACATGTGACAGAAGGCTTTCATGTGACTTAAGGTCCTACCTAGCTTATATACCAAAGCAAAAAGATCAACTTGTGCGCGTCTATAAATATGACTGACATTAATTTGTATATGTAAAATAAAGAAAACTGTTACCTCCTGTGTGTCTCTGCTATTAGTCACTGGCTTATTCTCATTGTTCTCCAATATGATATGCCTAAAGATAGTGTTTGGAACATCTTTGACTATATGCCACTTAACAGGGAAGCTACCGCTCCATTTATCTTGCTGCCAGAAATTCATATCCTTGTCGAAGTCAACCGGACCTATCATCTCTGCGACACCACAGAACTGCCCACTTGCATTTACCTATACAGAGTAATTATCCATCAATATAGCTCTACATAGAAGAAACTCCAAGGACTAAATTGTAAAGCATAAAACAAAATAAAGAACTGTAATCCAGAAAATTTACAAATCACAACATGCAAAAACCCATCTTCTAAAAAACCAAAAAACGGATTTCAAGCATGATTAAACTTGTGGTCAGGGTACTCACAGAAAAGAACAGAAATATGGGACAGCCTTTTGGCTTTCCATCACCTATTCTCCGTGCATCTTCATAAGCACTCTCCAGCCTCTTGTTTCCATTAGGAGTACTGGACCATACATTATATTTAATGCTCTTATGCACATCATCTTCGCTATAGGATTTTATCACAAAGAACTTGGCATCAGTATAATCAACACAGAAATCTTCCTTGTTATATTGATCAGTATGAATGATTATGTTTCCATGTGCACTAGTAGATCCAGATGTTGCTGTGTGATCTTCAACAGAAACAGATGGAGCCCACTGGTTCTTTGACCTGTTTGTCCTAGGCCCACGATTCTGTTCCCCGAAAAAATCAGGGTTTCCATTCCCATTGTTTAAAACTCCACCACCGTGCAGCCTTGACCTGGGCTTATCCACCACAGCCCATCTGTGTGCATTTGATCCAAAATCAGGTAAACCGCTTGTAACAGGAAGAGAAACCCTTACAGGATTACGAAGTGACGAAGCCTGCCCAAGGGAGAATTGATTAACAGCTTGAACTGAGCTAGAAGCAGTTCTACCCTGTAAAATACAAATGAAGTAACTAATTAAATTCAAATACTTCATGCAGTTATGTGAGATTTAAACAGATCATTCATGTCACATTGCCACGCTAATATAAAGAACACAATAAGAAATCAATTTGATAGTGGGACTAAATCCAATCTCATGGAATTAAATAATAGAGCTTACATTAAAAGGAGTTTGTTTAGAAGATTTCTTGTTGTGTTAATTGAAAGGAATATAATGTAGTAACTTTTTCAATATGAAATAAAACTTTCTAACTTTTTTTTCTCTCTAAAACAACAAAAATGACCAATGGGAGTGGTTTCAAGTATTTGAGAAGAATAACAACACCACCAAGAATAAGGATCAGAAAATGGTGAAAATCGGATACATCAAAGTTTAATCAACTGCCTCAAAGAGACGTACAAAAGCAAGTGAATATTTCAATATTTTACAATTTATTGACCAAACAGTTTGGGGATGCCCATCTTGTCTTTTCTTTTTTCGAGCGCCTTGTTCGTGTGTTTTTGTGTCTGTAATCTTTTCCCTGTTCTTATTTTGGTTCAAGTTCATTTTATCAATCAAAATTACGTTGTGTTGACGCTTTGAAAACTGAAAACATATATAAATCCAAACTTTTGTTCTATTCCAAATAGCTAACTGGTCCAGCGTCAGAATAAAGGGAGAAAGAAGTACCATAACAACTTTTATATTTTCCCTCATGCTGCCATTTCCCGACCCTCTAGCACGGTACTGAAGAGAAAGCGCAACTCATCCAATAAAAGAAAATATATTTTCCCATTGATTCATTCAAAGTATCACATAGCAATATTAACTATCCATTCTAAAAATATTTTTTCATGTATAATTTTTTATCAGGTAAAACAAAAACGATTTTTATTCAAAAAGATGAGAAAAAACAGAAAACTAGTACAGAGTAACATCACCAAGAACAAGATAGAAAAAGGCATTGGCTTCATTACCAGTCCCTTGTATTTTCATTAATCTACTTAAGCATTAAACAACTGACAGAGCTGCAAAAGTTTCAAGGATATGCACAAACTTCTGTGGACTATAATAAATCTAATGGTTGAGATAATGTATACTCACAAAAAGAGAAAACTAAGAACATACCTGGGTAGATTGTGTTGAAGTTGCATCAGGTACAGAACCAGTAGTATTAGTGTGTGTTGC
The DNA here is from genome assembly GCA_003290165.1 of Berberis thunbergii. Lineage (NCBI taxonomy): Eukaryota > Viridiplantae > Streptophyta > Magnoliopsida > Ranunculales > Berberidaceae > Berberis > Berberis thunbergii. The sequence continues at coordinate 264,056 of QNQO01000818.1, read as the reverse complement.
AGCTTGCTTACTAGGTGTTGCATTAGCTTTTGAAAAATCTGACCGTTTACCCAGAGAATGTGATTGAGGGATTGCAGTCTCTCCAGGTTTGGACCTCATATCCCCTGACGTAGGCTTTGTAGAGGCCTTAACCGTGCCTGCAGTTGCTGCGGTAGGATTAGGTTTTAAACCTAGTCCATCAGATCCATTAGTATTTTGTGGTCCACCGTTTAAAAAGGGTTCAAGTGAATTGTTCTGGACATTCTCTGCTCCAGGTTGAACAACAAGAGGGTAATACACAGGGGAGGAGGCAGACTGCTGGTAGGCGGCTCCAGGGTAATATTGTTGCATTCCTACAAATGAACCATCAACCCCAATGATAGCACCCGGTATGTAAGGATTATAAGGGTTGTACGGGGACTGTGCATATCCATAGCTAGTTGTATAATAAACATAAGGCACATTTTCAGTTTGTAAGCCCTGAAACAGATGCATTAAGAACTTGGGTAAGCAAGAAGGAATCACTACAAGAGCAGACATCAGCTAATCCAATATATAAAAAAATTAAAAAAATTCAGCCTTCACTTACAGCGTACTGATAATCATGACCATCTAACCCAATAAATCTATGTTGGTCATCCAATTGGCCAGTTGATTCCAATCCTGACAACATGAAAACAACAAGCTTTGGTCATGCCAAAGGCCCAAAACTGTGTATCAAAGCTAAAATATGACAAAGACGGGCACTATAACGTACCTGTAGAGTAATATCCATAATAGTTGGTGGCAGCAGGGTAATAGAGGCCCTGATCAACAATGTACTCTGGGGCTCCACCATTATCCATAACTTCGATTTGCTGAAAAGGTGGGGTTGTAGTTAAATGCAGGTTTGCTTCTGTACCTTGAATCTGAAAATCCAAGTTAAGAATTAGGTACAAGTTAACCTTTACTTACATAACCCAACTTTAGTAATATCATGAAGAGAGATGATTGTAAATAGAATAATCTACTTAAGTGAAAAGTCGATGTTAAAACATCTGGCAAACCCAAAATGACTTAGAAAGCATATACAAATTCTAAGAAATTCCTTCGTTCACTACTTCCCCAACTTACTTCAACTTACATAATTTTGCACGTAAATGCAAAATGTTTCTCTTTTTTTCTAGAGATTCTACGATTTAGTTGCACCATATGCATAGGACTATAATGCATATTTATTTTCTTTCACTAAAAAGTTAGTCTACTTGCTAGGAAAAATAAGAAATCACCATGTAAGTTTCTGGAGTTCCTTGTTCAGAACCATTGTAACCCTCCATACTGAGACTCCCACCCCTATAGGAGAGAGGATGATTGTAATTAGAGATTACATTTACGAAGTACTAAAACAAAAAAGTTACCAAGATCAACAAAAAATGCATAATCATAAAACTAGAACTTAGTTTCAGAAAAACCGATCCACAAAACTAAAAAATAATCAAGCACATTACTCAACATAGAACTTTTGGATTCTAGTTAACCCATACAGCAGACGGAATAGGACAACAGATTATTATAGCATAGGAAACACTAATTAGACTACTTGTGTTCATTGCTTTTAGAAATTCCACATCGATGAGTAGGCTAATTTTCAAATGAACTGGCTAACACAAAATGAAAAAGTTTGCCATTTTTCAAATAACTTAAACTGCCACAAAATGGCATTGTGATGGCATTTCCTCAAATAATATCCGAACGCAAACCTCATAGAATCTTATTTTCTAGATAATCCTAATAATGACTTAAAGCAATACTATCATGTTCATAATACTAATCCTTTTTATCAATAGAACTTCAAAACAAACTAAGGGGTAAATCTCCTTTACATCCTCCACAACAATCAAATCAAGAAGTTTTAACAGAAATTAAACAATCTATCTCCAAAAATGAAGAACACAATCAATCTTTGCACATTTAACAATTCACCCAGAACTCAAACTAAGGATATAGAATAAGAATTTAAAAGAAAGTTTTGCATTCTCAAATAAACCCCAATCTTCAATAAAAATTTAACAAAATAACCCTAAAAACCCTATGAACAAATTGGTGCCCAAACCCCAATGGCCCAATCTTACGTTCCTAATCATTAAACCCTACAACCCTAAAAATCTTGAGCTTAACCCCAGAATGACCAATCCAAAAATCACAAAAAAAAGAACCACAAAAAGCACACAAATTTCGTCAAACCAACAATACAGATTTCAATTAAACGAAAGGGAAAACCACAAAAATTCGAAAAAAATCAATTATTTCCCACCCACAACACAAAATCCCTCAAAACCCAATTCAAACCCACAACCCACTCTCAAAACCCACAAATTCTCACAACCGAATCCCTAAATCACCCAAACCACTCGAAACCCAATCTCAAAAACCCGACAGCAATCCAGAAATTGAACGTAAGGGGTTATAGAGAGTACCCGAATAAGAAGAAGCCCTAATTCAATCCATATGCAGCTGCATCAAGAATGAAGAAGATGAGTTCGCCTTTGAGGCTGGTTTCTGCGCCACAATTGATGAAGCAGAAACGCCCCCCCTAAATCCTAACCCTAACTAGCAAACCCCAAACACCAACAACAACAACAACAACAAACACAGAAAGAAGGTGAAGAAGAAGAAGAAGAAGAGAAGCAACAACGAGAGATTCAAGAAGCCCCAATTTGTGACTCAGGTGAGATTTGTGGGTTTGATTGGATGCCGAGAATACCCTTAGAATGGAGGTTTAATTACCATAATACCACTGAAATGGATTTTATTTGGTTCCGGAAAAAACAAAGATAAGAGACAGGCACTACGGATTTTGGGGTTGCAGGGATATAGGGAAATTCTAAATGTCGAGGGAAAGAGCGAGGAAACCAGCGAGGAAAAGGAGGTGGCGGGGGGTGAACCGTTCACCCCCCTCGAGATGTTTTTGGCGCGTGCATCTCGAGGGGGGTGAACGGTTCACCCCCCGCCACCTCCTTTTCCTCGCTGGTTTCCTCGCCCTTTCCCTCGACACATAGAATCACTCAGGGATATATGATGAGAAATTCTAAATGTCGAGGGAAAGGGCGAGGAAACGAGCGAGGGAAATGATGTGGCGAGGTGAAAGCTGTTCAGTTTTTTCGAAATACGTGTGTTGACTTTTTCATGTGCATCTCGAGAAAAATGAACGGCTTTCACTTTGCCACGTCATTTTCCTTGCTCGTTTCCTCGCCCTTTCCCTCACATTTAGAATCTCTCATATATGATATTGTCTGGAAATTTTCTCTACACTGTGTACGCCGATGATCCTCTTTTAGTTCCACCACATTTGGTCGTAGTCCTTTTTCATCTTGATGAATCGATCGGCTTGGTTTGGTTTGGTTTGGTTTGGCATATTCTTTCGATCAATTTTATTAATATTTGTCAATCTTAGGTATCGTTTGTTCTTTATTCTGATTAGAACTTTGATTCTGAATAAAAAGTGGTTCACAAAATAGAGATTATGACTGTTATTCAATTTTAATGGAAAATATTTTTTTAGAATTTGAAAAATTAAAAAGGATTCTAGTGAAATGGAGAAAAGTTACTTTTTTGTAAAATGAAATTTTATTGAATAAATGACTAATCAGTGAAAATGAAGGGTTTTAACAATTTTGTAACCTTGTTTTGCAATCAGAGTGAGTGATGTGATCTCGAAAGAATGATGAAATTCCCAAAAAATTTATGTGTATCTCGAAGTCGTAAAAAACTTTCTCGAACAATACAACATCATCCTGATTGCAAAGTTGAGCATTTTCATAACCAAATTGAAGTGCCACATTCTACGGAACCATTTGATGCCATGGAAAACATAATATAAAACCAGAATAAGGCTTTTTTTATTTGAATTTTGGTCACATCGCAATACAAATGCTCTAAGTTCTCCACATGCGCCAATGGTGGCCTGGTTGGATGGTTAAGGCTGTGGTGGTTTAACCCCCACGTCTTGGATTCTATACCCACCGGCGACACGCTTGCCTTTCAAAAAAAATAATAATAATAATAATAAGTTCTCCACATGCCTTCCCAACTATAGTTACATAAGATTCAACACCACATATGCTTTCCAATACCTAGTTATGTGGATTCATCGCACACCACAATAACATCCTTGTGTGTGAAATGATTGGGAGGACCGAAGAAACTCTCTGGCCTGCCATATCAATAACGAAAAACTTCATCAGTGCTCAGCAACATAATCTACAGTAAATATATCATATTACCAAGAACAGCCACAGTTGATCGCAGCTAAAACAACTACAGACCTTATTCAGTTTACGTACTAATCCACATGATGAGTTCCTTCTAAAAAGAGTAGAAACTAGAAGAATGGTTATAAGTTCTGGCAACATGAAGGGTCCCTGGATTGGGTGGATGATCTGTTAAATTAACATATCTGAAGTCGACAACATATGAGACCAGTTCTTGACTGTTTATTAGAGAGCATTTTTTGTAGAATTGAAAGGGTAAAAGGGGTACTAATCGCGGAATGCTAAGACTTAAGGCCAAAGTTAGTGAGAAATGAATCAGCGGAAGATAAGAAAATCAAAGCAATAATCTTCTTTAACTTTTTGCTTAAGATTCTCGAAAACTCTTTAAGGAAAGAATTCTATTCACTTCGTCTTTGCTTATCCCTTGGGATAATAATCAACTAGTTTTTGCTTTGCATAAGAATCTCTTTCTATGCACTTCATTAATCGTGTTCTCGTTCACTCTACTATGCATGGTCCACGCCATGAATCCTCATGAATGGGTATCGCATTCCCCATTCAACAGTAATCCAACATTAAATGGTTAATAGAGACACATTTGGAGTATAAAAATATACTGATAGATATATGACACAAAAGTCTACCTTTTCTATCATGTTTCTTGTTTTTAACTTTCACGACATAAAAGAGGGTATTCCATATGTATCTATGATGTCTTTTTCGAGTGATTTAGCTATGAAGTGTGAGTTTCTGGATAGCACATTTGAGTGCTGTTGGTGGGGTTGAATGAAGGGGAGTCAGTTTCAAAGTTAGGTGGTCGTCAATATCAGATCTTATCTCAAATACAAGGTTCTTCAGATCTCTCAGTCCTATGATGGTAAAACAAGATATAAAGCTGAAATGGTGGAGAATCAGATCAGGGCTTCATGAGCAAACCTGTTTAACTAAGCATACTACAACTGAATTGGCCTCCAAATACTCATATCTGGTAACTTATGGTAAAAATGTGATGACTCGTGTTATGTCCAGACATGTCTGATTCAGAATTATATTTCCCTACTTACCGCTACAAATACCAATATAGTGATAGCTATATTTGATACACCGGCAGAAAATCTTATTGACATCCAAAGTAGTGCAAAAAGAAGTCTCCATACAAGTTATGTCAGTTTGAAAAAATTGAAGGAGCCTATGACAGGTAAAGGAACAGCAGGAAGAAAACCTGATCAAGGTTCTTTTTTGGTGGGTGAAACCATCAAGAATGTAAGAAATGCAACTCTCAGATTAAATTGATTCAACATTACTGGATTTATTCAATTCCTTGGTTGTCGCGGTATCTTGCACAATACTTTGCACCACTGTGACTTCTTCATCCACAAGTTGAGTCGGAGGGGGTTTGTTCCTCTCACTCTTTAGAACCCTCAACCTGTACAATCCTTATAATATAGGAATAGGAGTATGATCCTTTTTATGCATCTGAACGGACCATGAAATCAGTAACGAGGTTTAAACCTGGTAGGATTGAGATTATGCAGAATTATTCATGAAAGATCCTTTGTCGTTGTAGCTTTGTTGGTCAGACATCTACTCTTCTTGCGAGAGATTGCGGCTTCAAGACTAACCAGTTAGGATTTCATAAGTTTTGCCTGATCATGTGCTCTATCGTTGATATTTGTAAACCATAAGTTGGAACCGTAAACTATACATCATATTTGTCAGTGTACTGTTCTTACAATCACCTTGCTTTGTATACATCATGAATCCTTTAAGTTCAAGTTTGATGAGGTTTATAGGCGACTAATCTTGGATGGAGAGAAATGGGGAGCGGGGTGTTTCCATTTTATAGGTCATTTTTTTCTTTGGTTTCTATAAACCACTTCCGATTTTTTTTTTATCTTCTTATGAAGAACGATTTTCAGTAAAGTAATTTTAATCAAAATTTCATTTTCACCTAAAAAATTAGCTACAGGGATTATTTGCCGTGTTTCAAGCATTTGTAAGAACTTGATAGTTTAGACAAAAAAAATTCCAATCAATTAAATCAATCCTTTCGGTTTAACAGATTGTTGTTCACATATATAGGCAAACTACACTACTATACCTTTTTTCCTCATCTTATCAAAACTAAAAACTGATTTTTAGCTTATAAAAAAAGCGAAGCTGAGTGTCCGAATAACATAATATGTCAACACTGAAGAAGTGAAGATAATCGAAAAATTGGGCAAAAATAAACCATTCTCTTTAGTAATTCTATGTATGCCAAGTTGCATCTCCACAGACCTAACATTACTACCCAAATCATCATTGTTTGTACCCATTTGATCAATTATTTCAACTAGGTAGAACCCTTGTAAGCAATCCTAATCCTAATTTATAATGAAGAGAGGAGTGGGAGATCCACCATGCCTTCGAAAAAGTTGTCCAATGTTTCCTTCATCTTAATCAATAATCAATTCAACAAAATGGGGTCTAAACTCTAAATTTAAAGTCTCAATACAACATTTATGAGAAAATCAAAAGTACCCATTGAATACCAACATAAAATAAGTAGGAAGAAGAGGACCTGTTCAAGCTTGCTGAGATGAACACCCCCAATGGATTTGTCAATTTCGCATCCAAAGGTGGAACCATTATTCTGCAACTCATTCTATTCCTCTGTTCCACTCATGGTTACTACTAAAGATGGCCTCAGAGAAAGAAGACTGAAAGGAAGAAAACTATCTCACACTTCGTTTGCTTCTCTGCGCACAAGCCTTCTTGTCCATTTTTCCCTTTTGCAACCCAGTTGCCCCAGTTCTACCGTTCATCTCTAACCTTTACCAAAACTTAATATTTCAAAACTTTCAAACAAGCTTTGAAATAAGCGGAGGAATTTCAGGTTTGTTCAGGGATGTGGAAAGCATCCGCATTTATAAATCTAAATCATGGACAGCTTTAGCAAACATTTCTGATAGTTGCAGTTCAAATCCAGCTTATTTTCAACAATGTTTCAATATATTTCTCATGCATTTCAATACTTCGTGTGCAACATTTATAAAATAGAAGTCCCCATTACAAATACATCGTGTAACATGTCTGATAGACCATCGCGCTGTTCAGAGAATACTTGTTACAGACAAATTAATGGATTGGCCGAGTGATTACCATCACATATTAGTAAGAAATAATTGAGGTCACCAGATAGGTAAAAATTATCCAAGTAACAAATATCTCAAAATATACTTCAACAAGGCTAGCCTACAAAAGCCAACCTCCCCTACAAGGACATACTGAAACTAATTCCATGGGAAAGGAAACCATACCCACAGTATGCACAACCTTAAGCATCTGAGGTGACTGGCTGCATGTTGGTGGGTGCTGCTGAAGAAGAGGTGCCATGAGTGCCTGGTGAAATAGAAGACACCCGTGGTTCGCGGTCTAATTTTTGTTCAGGTAACCTCTTCGAGCTGAAGCGGCTAGGGCTCCGACTGCGGCTCCGGCTTCGGCTCCTACTACGGCTGCTACTTAGGCTTCTTGTATCCCATGTCCTCACCATATCAGGACTTCGGTCACGGCTCCTATTGGAACTCCTACCATCTCTGCCATTACTGTGCTGCCCTGACCTGTTGTCATAACGACCACTAGGACTACTATCATGCCGACCCCCAGAGAATCTCTGTGCCTGGTTTCCACGTCCACCAAAATTGTTCCTTCCACCACGGCCACCAAACCCACCATCCCTCATGCCACCACGGCCACCAAACCCACCATCTCTCATGGCACCACGATCATCAAAGCCACTACCTCTCCCACCTCGGCCAGCAGGAACTGTCTGCTCACCACCAGAATCCCAACGAGACATCCCCCCACGGAACTTACTGAAACTGGGACCTCCACGTCCAGCCATCTCCTGCACTTCAGGAGGTACCCGCTGGTTCGCCCCCTCCAACACTTTCACTAGATCAGCTGCATGCTTACGGTCCTGGTCCGAAAAGAAGGTGTAGGCCACCCCTGCTGCACCAGCTCTACCAGTCCTACCAATTCGGTGGACATAGTCCTCAATACCTGTTGGGAAATCATAATTGACCACCACCCTGGAATACAAATTTCAGGAGTTAGATAAGATATAAGGTAGACATATAAAGAAATCCTTGTTAAAATTCTCATGAATTGACTACAATTTCTTTGAGAAAGACAATCAGTAATTGTGTTAAAGAAGTAACCTAATATCTTTGACATCAAGTCCACGAGCAGCAACATCAGTAGCAACCAAAACAGGTGATTTTCCACTCCGGAACTGGTTCAGAACCCAGTCTCTCTCACCCTGTGATTTGTCTCCATGAATTGCAGCAGCACCAAAGTTACGCCCTATACTGCGTGTCAGCTGGTCACACAACCTCTTCGTTGAGCAGAAGATAATAGCCCTGGATCCCCGCTCCTGAGCTCTAAGAATTTGCTCCAATCGCCTCTGCTTGTTCATTTGTGGGACCACCTCAACATACTGCAAGTTTAAACACCAAAGTATGTTGTGGAATGGGAGGAAAAAGATATATTAATCAACTGTAAAAGAAGAGCAAAAACAGTAGAAAGCTGGGATTGCATGTCTCAAAAGAACCTAACTACCAAGCTCTCCCAAGTTATAATAGTTAAACATCAGCCTTCAGCCACAGAATTTTTTATTCGCCCTTTTTACTCCTAATATGTTCCTATGTTTCACCCAGGTCCCAGGGTGTTCAACTCCTTGACTGGGTTAGAGCCAGTCTCATTAACTTTAGAAATCTACCAAAATTTACTCTTCCCTCGGTAATTTGTTCAAGATGGATAATAAGATAGTTTCTTCTCCTTTTGAGACAAAATAAAAATATAGTTTCTTCTCCTTTTGAGACAAAATAAAAATAAAAAGCTTTATCACACTTACAAAATAAAAATATGCATAATAAATGGGGTGCAATGGCCGAGTTTCACTTTAACATGACCCCTATTCTCCAGTATATTAGCAAGTAACCAACTCAAGATCACTTTCTATGGCAAGCGTAACCCCCCGAACTGGTTCTTTCACCCCTGTTCGGTTGCTTCTTATTTGCTTTTTCTTTCTTAGGACTCTACTGGTGATGTCAGTACTGCGTTCCTTGCTATTATGAGTTACTTGCTATTATATTTTAACAGAAAATTAGAAACTCAGAACAACTCCTGTTGTATCGGAGCTAGTAGTAGATGGATCAGGTGATGGGGCAAATTGAAGAACGCTTTGGTTTGTAAGAGATAGTTACCGTTTATAGGTTGACACATATTAGTTACCTCTTTGTTGAAACTCGCACATTATTTCGAGGGTGCAAACTATTTAACTTCTAATCACTGTAGTATAGATAATTTTACAAACAATTGCACTTGTACATTCAACTGTAGCATAGTTTTGTAATGATGTACCTGAGTAATGGATTTGTTTGCGGAAAGCTCAACACTGCCGATGTTCACCTGAACAGGATTCACTAGCAAATCCCCAGCTATTTTTCTGACCTCCTTGGGCCAAGTCGCCGTATACATGAGTGTCTGCCTACGTGGAGGGATCTTGTTCACAATAGTACGGATTTGGGGCTCAAACCCCATATCAAGCATTCGATCTGCTTCATCAAGCACAAGGAAACTAACTTGACGGAAGTCTATTTTTTCATCTCAAGGATGTCATTAAGCCGACCAGGGGTTGCAACAACTATATCCGCTCCTCGCTCTAATTCTTTAAGCTGGGGTCCCTTTGGTGCTCCACCATATAGGCACTGAATTACATAGTTGACATAAGAAAGCGAGAACAAAGGTAAAGACAGGATTGGCTAGAAACACAGTAATAACCCACTTACCGTGCATGAAATCCTAGATGATCGACCAAACTTGATAACCTCTTCTTGTATTTGTGTAGCAAGTTCGCGCGTTGGAGCAAGAACCAACACAGTTGGGCCATTTTGCGAAACATTACGGGATTGCCTTAAATGCATAAATGCGGGAATTATATAACCCAAGGTCTTCCCAGAACCCGTTTTGGCAATGGCCACTATATCATTACTTTGCATTGCAATAGGCCATGTTTGTGCCTGAATTGGAGTAGGAGAAGAGAAACCAGCACTATGCATCTGAAAAATAAGAAAATTGGATAAACATTGCAGCTCATGCTAGTAATCCCAAGGAAACATGCACACTTTTTATGTACTTATTTAGATCTAGAAAGGAAATTATGGCTAAAAAGAATCCTATTATTCAGTTGCTTACTGAAGCAACTCAAGCAGCAAATGCCGGGCATCTCAAACCAAGTGGAAAAGTCAAGAACCAGGAAGCCCCAGCCACACAACATGTGATTGGAAGAAGGGACGACCAAGACCAACCTCTTAAAAACTGCCCACAGCAAAGCGCCGCTCATACTTTGCAGCCTCAAAAGGATAAAGAAACAGCTGTGTATCAGGGTAGAGGTGGCAGCACAGCGTACGACATATGCTCCTTAACGGGAGCAGATATCGCACCTGCGACAAGCAAAATGGACAAGTTTAAAGCTCTGTCTTAAGAATGTATAGAACCCCTGAAAGGGGATGAAGAAAGACAGCGTCTTAAGCAGATCCAATATTTGCCCTAACATAAAATCCAATGCCAGTCAAAAGACAAATACCTAGATAATATTCAGAGTAGAACTTACCTCTCTTAAAATTTCTGGAGGGAAACCAGTTGCTTCAAAAGTCATGATGGGGTCAGGAACGTTGTCACCCTAATAACGGCCAAAAAACATGGTCACACTAATCAATTTATTTCACAGATAGTCAACCAGTCATATGAACAGCACAGGCTCTCAAGTATAGTTCGCCAGTATTATCAGAACAAAACACACAAAAGTTAACATTTAAACAGAGAAACAAAGTGCTAATGGGAAAAATCAGAATAAAATTGTCAATATATGTGAAATCACAAAATTAATATGGACTAAACTAAGATTTGGGAAATAGAAGGAAAAAAAAAAAAAGGGGACGAACCAAATATGAAGATCATTACAAAGGACAACAGAAGTAATCTCTCAAGTGGTTTGGTGCAGGACAAAGGCCTCACTAGTGAGTGTATACATACAGATGTACAAAAATATGCGTAAGCATCTATAAACGTATTATTCACCAAATTTGGTTTTTTGACATATTCAACTTTTTTGTTGATTGTTCAACAATTTAAAAGACTTGGACCAACCTATAGATAAATATTTCCCCTCGCTAATACGTTTGTCCATCAAATTTTCATCATTGCTAACTAAGGTGCAGGTTTAGATCAGGACAACAGAAACTCACCATCCCCAACCACTGTGTCCTTTATGATCAAAACTCAGAATCAGTTTATCATCTCCCCCTCTCGTACCACACAATTCAACAGGTTCCGGCCCCTTCTACGTTCCTCCATTGGGCAGAAATTCAGTCATCCTCTAAACCTGCAGAACTTCAGCTTAACCACTCTGGTACCTCACTTTGAGAAAGGATGTGTCATGCCTTCTCTTGGATCATCTGGAGGGAGAGAAACAATCCTTCAGGTATGTCCGCAAGACCATTGATTCCCTTTGGACAAAATGCAAAAATCACCTTATGGGTACAAGGTGTAATTTGGGGTATATTTAGGGACACTTCTTTCTCTTCTTGTATGCATGACTTGGGTGAAATGGTTCACAATCAGCTGAACAGATAGCTACAATTTTTTTAACAATAGAATATATTTTGTATACTTCTTTGGTCTCTGGGTATGGTTTTTCTATGTCCTGCCCAGAGCCTTTCCATCTTTTTTTTATACAAATTTGAGCATGTGATTTTACTGATAACAAAAAAGTGCAGGTTTAGATCATTGTTGTACCCTGCTAAGATTTTACACAATAACCCTGCAAACAATAACTAAAACTATCTATCTATTCTGACTGTGATTCAAATGTTCTGCATCTAGCACCAAACGAGACATAATAAGACTTGTGGGTTTCTGAATGAATTGACCACCAGTAGTTTTCTTTATTGTGCATTTTTTATGGGCTACAACTTTTATCCTATTTTACTGAACAAAGTTAAACGATGTTTTTGTAAATAAATAACTTAGAACCTCCAAATATATTACAACGAGCACCAGAAGAAAATAATAAAAAAGTTTGGTTTGTCTTCCGTAAGTTAAATTTGTGATGCACCTTATACAAGAACGATTACACAAAGGTAATTAAGGATCAAACTGGTTACGACTATTCAAATGTATGTCTCTGTGTGTGCGTGTGTGTGATAAAGCAAACTAAACAGATGCACAGGGCTTGGTTGATTCATAAATGCTTGTAAGTTGTAAAATTATTCAGGCATTTCTACAAAACAACATAAATAATTCAAATACAGACCGTTGCACTGATTTCATGCTCTCTACGGTAGGCGTCACAAGCTGAGATATTTCTAACAGCTGATGAATCTTGTATTCCAGGAGGTGGCACCGCAGAAGTGAAATTGGAAAATGCTCGACTACTAACAGCATTATTGTACACCTGCGCGCTTGAATGGCCCACAACTGAGTTATGCACACCACCATGACTAGATGTGCCACTCAGGGGAAACCTCATTTCCTGTAGTAAAAAAGGAATGCTGGAATCAAACATTACTTCTTTTAAGTAAAGTAAAAATCGCATAAGAAGATCTAGCAATTGTACAATAACCATTTCTTAGACAGGTCAATCATGTGTAGGAGCAATCATGAAAATCTGAAGTCATTTTCTTTTAGTATCTTCACTTGGGTTCGCAAATGCCAGAGAGAGTCAAAGGGAAGAAAGTACATACTTGCTGAATCTGGGGCATGGGAACTGGAGTAAGATTTGACGGTTGAGGAACCATAGGTGGTCGTTCCTTGTTAGGATTAAAATAGAAACCATTTCCAGCTCGTCCACCTGAATCTTCTTCAGGTGCCACATTTGGTCTCACTGAAGGTGCTGCATGTTGACCAGAATGATTCTGACCCGTTGGTCCCCCCATTTGCTGTCGGTGAATTGGATCAGTCCCATGCTGCTGAATCAAAGAAGAACCTGTTGGTGGAAGGTTTTGGCCTCCATGCTGTTGTGATGAAGAGAACCTGGACTCCTTTCCTGGTTGAAATTCATATGACCCACTGTGAGAATACCCCAATTTATGCCCTTCCTGGGTCACGAATTGTTGTCCCTGAGGATGTGAATCTTGCTGCCCATTCATGGAGGGAGGGTTCTGATAAGGTATCTGTTGCACTTGCTGAGGTGGGAAATGCTGGCCTTGAGGATGTGGCATGTGCTGCCCTTCATGTTGGAAGGGGGGTTGCCCCAAATGTTGCGGCACTTGTTCTCTAGGCTGCTGAAAGCTTTGGCTCCTTGGATGCTGTGATATTATCTGCTCAGTTTGTTGCAACCCTTGTCCAGTTTGTGAACCTTGTGGCATATGAGCTGTGTAATGCTGAGAACCCTCTCCAATCTGCTGGTGTGGTGCATACTGACCCCACGGTTGTACTCCTTGGGTCATTTGTTGCACTTCCTGCTGCATCGGTTGGCTAATTTGCAGGCCATGCTGCCCTGATACACCAGTCGGCTGAAAAGGTCGAGCCGTGGGTATTGGAGCTAACTTAGGAGCGAAAGCAGGTTGGGTAGGAGCAACAGGAGGCTCCAAATTAGCAGGCCTTTCATACTGAGTTACATTATTCTCGGGGTTCCAGTAATACAAAACACCAGTGCTTCCATCAATTAACCCTTTCCAAGGTTTTACAAGAGTGGGGTCCTCTGGTGCATATTGGGGACCCATAGAAACTGAAGCTACCTCCACAGTGGCCATGAACAATATTTGTTTTACCCTATTTGCATAAAAACAATTCCACAACTTCAACAAGTATGCAATACGATCTAACAATCCACACACTCAAAATATTATTCCAACTACAATATTTAAATAAAAAAAACCAAAAAAAAACAAAAATTCAAGGACCAATTAAAATAAATTTTCATACATCCACATTCTCTGTACACGATGATCCAGAACAAATGAATTGAACTCATACCATCACTACAAGATAACTAAGCTGAACTGAAAGAGAATCAACAAATCGACGGCCAATCGAAAATCCACGAAAGCTACATGGCAATCTCCTAATTAAGCCCTAAATTGACAATTAGCTATAATTGACCAATTTCTAACCTAAAATTTATATAAAAGCTTCTCCAGATCAACAGAATGGATCAATTTCAATAATCAAGATAATCAAAGATGAGTCGCAACAACAAAACCAAATCCAAGCCAAAAATTCGATAAATTTTCACATAAACAAGAATCAACAAATTCTAACAAGCCCTAGAAATCGAGAAAGAGAGGATCAGTTTGAAGCGACGCACCTCCGTGAAGAAATCGAGATGCTGATGGAACGAACGAAGGAAACCCTAAAACCCCCTTTATTTGCGAACCTGAAATTCAAGTCGAAGAGGGAGAAGAGAGAAAAAATCAGGGTTGAACTTGGATCTGGTTTTATAGGCTGCGGAGGTGGTTTGTGGACCGTGAAATTTGGGTGGCCTTACTCAAACTCAAAACTTGGGCCCATGACTTCTACACAATTTGGACTGTGTTGGGCAAACGTGTCGAGGAATCGCGGATCCAAATCGAATCAAACTATTTGGAGTAAAATGGTCCGATTTTTAATATTTAAATTAGGGAACGGTCCGAATAGGTTCAGACCCGTAGCAAAACGGATCAAGTCTGGTTCAAAAACTTTTTGTTATGCTTCTTCAACTCACTCATCTTCAACTCTAACGTTCAAATGTGTGATGGCTCATTGGTTAAGCAGTGACCGATGGTATCACTAAGTCACAACATCGAACTCAATCGGCCACTCCTCATACCTCAGTTCACCAAATCCACTAAAACGCTCAACAAATTGGAAAGGTGAGCAACAAAATCTCTTATCTTATTTTTTCTCACACGCCTTTCTGCCAATACATTGCATTTTGCTTGTAATCATTTCATATTCATAATGTATTGATATATTAAAGTATAGCCCAATGAATTGTGATCTAATATGGTTAATTGAGGTAGTGTATTAAAAATCATGGGCTTAAGGTGTAGATACACTTAAGCAATTTATAATTTGGTAATTTCTAATTTGATGATGGACCAAATTAGAAATTGGTAAGTTATAAATATTGGGTTATGGTCCTCAATTGTGCGTGTGTTTTGGTTCTTCTAAAATTCCTTTATACAAAGGGATATACAAAAAACATATGTTATCAACTGAAAGATCAAGACTCATCTTTTGCTATCATGGATCAAGATACGCTTCCGCTTTATTATTGATTGTTTTTCTTCTCATTTAATCAATATGGAGCATACATGTGTGTCTGTAGAATATTATTCTTATAGATGTTCTAATAAGTGGTATCAGAGTCTACTCCATTATGGATTTTTTGAAAGACTATGAAATTTATGATGAACTTTTGGCATAAAATCAAGTTTTATTTAAAAAAAAAAAAAAAAAAAAAAACTTGGTTCAGATCTAGTTCGTGGTTTTAGATCTAGTTCGCTGGTTCAGATCCGGTTCGTTCAAATCTGCATGATCTGCTTCGTTTTCAGATCTTGATAAAAAAAGTAGGGTTTAGTTTAGCTTGTTTGACCTGTTAGTTTGTGGGTCTGCATTGGACCCTTCAGTTTTATTAAAGCATGCATTAAACCCTTTAGTTTTTTTTGAAATTTCCATTAGGCCACAACTTAATTGAAAAGTATTTGGGTTGTTTGGTCTGAGTCTGATGGGTTACTGTGAGAGGGTCAGATGGGTCACCCTGGTCCAGTTCAGAAAATCGGTCCTTCATTTTTTTGACTATTTGCACCCAACAGAATCTGTCTGAGCCACCATAATAAAAAAATTCAGAAAATTAAATAATTGACCTTACATCAAGTAAATCTGGTACATTACTTAGGTCCGTTATTTATTTTTATTATTATTTTTTCAAGGCAATTATTTGAAATTTTAAATTTAAATATTTTGGGATGCATCTAATGATTTATTTAGTTTGTCTAACATTTAATTGAACTAATTGAAATAAGATGTCACCAAAGTGACTTCTTTTATGTAGATTAATTTATTAAAAATGTTAATATGTTTGTTTTGTGAGTTCATGCAAATATTACCCAGTCCAAAGGAGACCGAATTGCATACACATCTATAGTGATAAATATGTGACAATTATAAAGTTTCTATGTAAATAATAAGTCGATCCAAAGATATACTTATTGTTTGACAGGAGTTATTGTCAATATTTTATCACCACGCCAAGAGTACTACTTACAAGTTAATATTATTGTCCAAAGACTTTATATTAATGTTGTGTTAAGTATCTTGAGATGTATTCCATAATTGTTTGAATTTAAAGATTGATTATTAAGATTATGACATGAACATGCATGCTCATTAGGTTTATTCTCTGTACAACTATTATGTCTGTTACTTCAATATCTGCTCATGCAAACAATATTTTCATGCTTAATGGGACAAACTTCAAGGATTGGAAAGATAATGTCTGAAGGGGTAGCTGAGGCTAGTGATTTCCTTGCTGAAATTGAAAAACGTTTTGCAAAAAATAACAAGGCTGAAACAAGCACGCTTTTAGCTAGCTTGATTCCAATGAAGTACAAATGTAAGGGAAACATAAGGGAGTACATCATGGAGATGTCTCACATTGCTTCCAAACTTAAGACACTAAAGCTCGAGTTATCTGACGACTTGCTCGTGCATTTAGTATTGATATTTCTTCCTGCACGTTTTAGCCAGTTTAAGGTCAGTTATAACTATCAAAAGGAGAAATAGACTATTAACGTGCTCATTTCATATTGTGTGCAAGAAGGTGAAAGGTTGAAGCAAGAGAGATTTGAAAGTACTCATCTGGCAAACACCTCTAAGGATAAGGGCAAAAAATAAAGAAAAATGAAGCTGCTAAGGGTCCAGAGCAAAAGAAATCTAAGGAAAATCAAGAATGTTTCTTTTGTGGAAAGCTATGACATGGAAATAAATAATGTAGTGAGTATCATGCTTGGCGTACAAATAAATGTACTTTTTTTTTACTTTGTTCTGTTCTAAGGTTAAGTTAGCTTCAGTTTCTAGAAGCACTTGGTGGTTAGATTTCGGTGCTATCACTCACATAAGTGTTTCTATGCAGGGTTGCTTGAGCTACCGAAAGCCAAATGATATTGAAAGATACATCTCTGTGGGAGATGGAAAGTCAGTAGATGTTGAAGCAATAGGGCATTTTAGGTTATTGTTGAGAACTGGTTTTTATTTGGATTTGAAATACACTTTTGTTGTACCGTTATTTAAACGGAATTTGGTTTTGTTTCTTTATTGGACAAATCTGGTTATAATTGTTCATTTGAAAGCAATATCCAAATCTAGAATTGAATGACTTGTGTTAGAAGGCATTTTGGATTCACATGACTTTTCAGACTTAGATGTGTGTGTTGAGTGCATCAAAGGAAAACAGACAAAACAAAATAGATTAGGTGCTAATAGATATTAAGACGTCTTATAATTGATACATACAGATATTTGTTGACCATTCCTTACGGTTTTTTGGAATGGCCAGCGATACTTTATATCATTCATAGACGACTACTCGCTTTATGGGTACCTTTATCTCATTCATGAGAAATTAGCGTCACTGGATGTATTCAAGTCTGTCAAAACTGAAGTTAAAAATAAACTCAGTAAGAAAATTAGGTGCATTAGATCTGATCGTGGTGGTAAGTACTACGGCAGATATGACGGTTCAGGAGAACAGCATCCAGGGCCATTTGCTAAATTCTTAGAAGAATGTGGAATCGTCCCACAGTACACCATGTTAGGTTCACCTAGCATGAATGGTGTAGCTGAAAGACGAAACATAACTCTTAAGGATATGGTGAGGAGTATGATTAGTCATTCTACCTTATCAGAATCACTTTAGGGAGAAGCAATAAAGACAACAACTTATATCCTGAATAGAGTACCAACTAAAACAACTGCCAAGACTCCTTATGAACTTCGGATAGGCCGAAAGCCTAGTTTAAAATATTTTCACATTTGGGGATGTCCATCTGATGTTAGGCCTTATAGGCCAAATGAAAACAATTTGGACTCCAAGACAATAAACAACTACTTTATTGGTTATTCAGAGCGATCTAGAGGCTGCAAATTTTATGATCCCGCAATTAGGTTTATTTTTTAAACGGGAACTGCGACATTTTTTGAGGATGTTGAGTTTGGGGGGAGAAATAAGGTAAGATTCATTGTATTTGAGGAGGAATCAGTTTTGATTCCTACTATTGTTTTTGACAATGTACATGTTTCTGTACATGTCATTGATCAATAAGCAGATCTGGAACCTCAACAAGACAATATTGAACAACTCCCTGTTCAAATTGAAGTAAATGTTCGAGAGGAACAAACTCAACAACTTCAATGACAAATGCCATTAAGGAAATCCACGAGAGAAATGAGAAATGTTATTCTGGATGATTACATAGTTTTTCTCCAAGAACATGAGGAAAATGATGGATTGATGGAAAATGATCAAATCAACTTCCATCAAGCCATGCAAGATTCTAACTCTCAACAGTAGATAGATGCTATGAATGGGGAGTACAAGTCTATACAAGACAATCAAGTTTGAGATCTTGTCCCATTACCTAAAAATACAAAACCCATTGGTTGTAAATGGATATTCAAAACCAATATGGATTCAAAAGGTAATGTGGATAGATATAAGGCTCGTCTTGTAGCTAAAGGCTTCACTCAAAATGAAGACATCGACTATAAAGAGACTTTCTCTCCGGTTTCAAAGAAAGTCTCATTTAGGACAACGATGACACTTGTTGCGCACTTTGACCTTGAGCTACATCGGATGGATGTTAAGACAACATTTCTCAATGGCGACATTGATGAAACAATTTATATGGTGCAACCATAAAACTTTGTGTTCGGATACCCAAAAAATATGGTTTGCAAGCTAAAAAAAACTCATCTATGGGCTCAAGCAAGCTTCCCGTCAATGGTACTACAAATTTCATAAAGTAATTGTCTCATTTGATTTTGAGACAAATGCAGTTGATAATTGCGTGTATGATAAGTTCAGTGGGAGTAAGCATATCTTATTAGTTTTGTATGTTGATGACATATCGCTTACCATTAATAACAAAGACATGTTGCACGAAACTAAAACATTTCTATCAAATAAATTTGATATGAAAAATCTGGGTGAAACTTTTTTTGTTTTAGGGATTCAGATACACCGAGATCGCTTTTGGGGTATTCTTGGATTATCGCAAAAGAGCTATATAAAAAATGTGCTTAAAAGATTTGACATGCAAAATTGTAAATCAGAAGACACCCCTGTAGCTAAATGAGACAAATTCAGTCTTAAACAATGTCGTAAGAATAAACTTGAAGTTAAAGGAATGCAAGAGATTCCCTATGCATCAGCTGTTGGGAGTCTAATGTACGCTATGGTTTGTACACGTCCAGATACAACATTCATTGTTGGAATGCTAGACATATATTTAGACAACCCTGAGATGGATCACTGGATAACAGCCAAACGGATTATGAGATATTTATAGAGAACTAAGGATTACATGCTCACATATAAGAAATCAGATCAGTTGGAGATCATAGGGTATTCTAATTCTGATTTTGCTGGATGCCAAGATAGTAGAAAATTTACATCATGCTACATTTATCTGTTAACTGGATGAGATATTTCTTAGAGGAGTGCCAAACAGACTCTCATAGCTTCTTCCACTATGGAAGCAAAATATGTAGCATGTTTTGAGGGCATCCAATCATGGATTATGGCTGCGAAATTTTGTCACCGAGCTGCGCATTCTGAGGAGTATTGAAATACCACTAAAGTTATATTGTGACAATAACTCAGCAGTTTTATATGCCAACAACAACATGAGCTCATCTAGGTAAGATCATATTGACATAAAGTTCCTGGTTGTGAAAGAGAGAGTACAGAATAAACAGATTTACATATAGCACATTGGGACAAACTCTATGATTGCAGATCCGCTTACTAAGGGATAACCACCCAAGGTCTTTCATGAGCATATTGCTCATACGAGTGTTATATCATTTGAGGATATTTTGGTTTAGTGAGAGTTTGTATATTTGATTGTTCTATATTGGTTTTTTTGACACATTGTGTATTTGGGTATTTTTTGTAGAAATAAAGTATTCAGTTTATTCACACTCTTGTTTATTGTGTTAAAGTTCGATCTCAATAAAGTTTAAAGTATGACCAGTTGGAAATAGGCAAATTTAGATTACGTTACATGTAATTTCAATGCTACGCATCCATGATTGATCTATGTCATTTGATTGTATGGGTATACGTGACTATTGATGGATTTAGTTACGCTAAATGTGACGAAAGTTTCTTTAGTCCTATACCTGTATAGTCAATGGACGAGATTGTTTGAAAATACCTTCATATGTGATAGCAAATTTTGAGCTCATTCACATTTTAAGGTAAAATATGTTACCCAAGTGGGAGATTGTTGAAAAATCCAACATGTATAGGGCACACATATGTATTTAATGTGTATTATTATCTTAAAGTATAGCCCAATGAATTGTGATCTAATATGGTTAATTAGGCTAGGGTATTAAAAGTCATGGACTTAATGTGTAGATATACTTAAGCAATTTATAATTTGATGATGGACAAAATTAGAAATTGGTAAGTATAACTGATAACTCAATCAGTTATAAATACTGGGTTATGGTCCCCAGTTGTGCGTGTGTTTTGTTTCTTCTGAAATTTCCTTCTACAGAGAGATATACAGAAAACATACATTATCAACTGGAAGATCAAGACTCATCACTTGCTTGAAAGTGCTATCATGGATCAAGGTATACTTCCGCATTATTCTTAATTTTTTTTTCTCATTGAATCAATATGGAACATATACGTGTGTTTGTAAAATATTATTCTTATAGATGTTCTAATAGTAGGTGATATCCAACTATATCAATACCACTTGTACATCCAACATTTAAACACATACTTGCTAATGAACCAAGTTTTTGTATGCTCTTTCCACTTGTCCCATAGTTTTGTTATCCTCAATTTGAAATAAATTCTCAACGCCAGCAGGCCAACACACGAAAAAACATTTTTATTTCTGGGATGTTTCCCATAGAAGGTCATACTACTTACAGGAATGAGACATTGATCACGCAAAGATGCACTCACTAATTTAGTGACATGTCAACATTTGAGACTCTATAATAGTAAATGCATATTAGGTGACGAACAACATTTGTAATCACAATCACTCTCAATACGACAAATTGTCTTAGGGTATGTTTGGTCGCACGGAAAATAGACACAGAAACTAAAACTATTTTTGTGAATCTGATTCTGATGCCTCTCCCTTGGACTTGGATTCTTATGAGTAATAGAAAAACAATATTATGAAGAATCGATTTTCTGTCAGTAAATAAACAAGCAAATAGAGAAAATGTGCATAACAAGAAAAGTAAAATTTATTTCCCAAAAAAAATGGACTAACCAAACAGACCCTTAAATATAAATAGAATTCTTAGTGGAAAAACAAGTCTAGCTAAGTTATATGTAACAATCCTCATTCCTCAGCGTATTAATAGAAATTTGAAAAGAAAAAACAATAGTTAATTAAATGGATTTATTAAGATGGACATCACAATTTATGTTTTTGAAGACCAAATGTGTCATCCAAAGCTTTAAATGATAGTTTTTTATTTCGACCAACCCCATATTATTCTTAGCAACTATTCACTAATATAGAAATCCTAAAGTTGGACGTAATTATCAAGATTATTAGTGGTTTTGTGCGTGTGTTGCATGTTCAAATGTCCGTTAACACGCTATCATTAATAGTTCATCTAAATTAGATTTGCATATTGATTTGATGAATTAAGTAAATATAGTGGATGGATTAATTAAAGAAAAATTTAAGAGAAGAAAATCAAGCCAAATTAGTGAGCAATTGAAGAACATGTAAACACACGTGACAGACACGCAACACCGTAGCTATCGTGTCGCTGACTATAGAAAACTTGGACTGGGGGTGGACAATGTCGGTTCGGTTTTGAGCTTCGACCGATTTCATTCGATTTTCTTAAAATTTAAATCGAAAACCGAAATTTGTATTTGTAAATCGATGAAATCAGTTGAACTGAATTTCGGATCGGTCCGATTTGGTTGGGTCGAAATTTTGAGCTCAAACACTTGATTATGCTCTATTTTTTAGTACAACAGGATGCATTGCAATGCATTTGTTGCACTAATCAGGTATTGACACATTTCTATTACTTATATATATATAATTGATTAATTGGTCGGTTCGATTCGGTCGGTTCAAAACCGTAGATCGATTTTTTTAATTATTTTTTTCTATTCATAGTTCGATTCGATTTCCGAACCGAAATTAAAAATCGATTCAATCAATTAACCGAATTTAAATCGATTTTGCTCACCTCTAATATGGACTGTGGTAATTATTGCTAGACGGTTAGCATAGAATACAATATCACCTTTTTGTTAAGAGCACCCCAACGTAATAGTATACTCCTATAAAAGTGTATAAATGAAGTTTGGGTTATAAATAGATCTCGATTACTCTATTTAGAATTGATATTGATGCAAACCAATTAAGTTTGGGCATGGGAAATAATGCAGTGCCAAGTCATTGAGCCGGGCAACTTGAAAACGAAACGAAAACATTTAGTTTATCAGGATAACACAATGTCGACATTAAGTAAGTTAAGCTGGACAAGACATGAGTACAAATTTAGGTTGGTTATAAACAATCTTTACGATCACTTAACATCTCTACTAACAAAGCCATACACTATTTATTGTCCAAATTGGTTATATTCTCATTAGTGTGCATTACTCAAAAAACTATATCTTTTTATATTAATTAATATCATAGAAATCCAGCAATCACCGAGATTTAATGATATCACAATCTTAAAAATTAGTTGATATTCTTAATATTGAAGCAATTAATAAGATTTTACGATTGAATCATTGTAATAACCCATATATACAAGAGAAATTATTTAAATTTTAAATATGAGGATCATGAACTTTTCTATGCAGCTTCGAGAAAGAACATTGATTAATATTTAGGAGTGTCAATTCTATCCCTCTCTCAATCTTTTCAGATATTAATAAGACACGAGGACTAGGCTGAGTAAATTTTTTCGAGAATCATTTCACTATATAATTAAGAATGCATAACTTTAGTGAGATTCAAGACTTTGAAAGATTTCTCATTATCATAAGTCTAGATTTTCAAATCAAAAAATTAAGAAAAATTCTAAACGTCGAGGAAGTGGGCGAGGAAAACAACGAGGGAAGGGAGGTGAAGGGGTGGGACCGTCCTTCCCCTCTGAAATGTGTGTCATCATTTTTCAAGTGCATATTCCGAAGGAGATGGATGGTCCCACCCCCTCCACATCCCTCCCCTCGTTGTTTTCCTCGCCCACTTTCTCGACGTGTAGAATTTCTAAAAAATTAATTTATACCATTTAATTCCCCAATTATTAAATAATCCATCCCACAATGAAAGGGCATTTTGGGCATCTCTGAAGCTAAAATTTGCTGATGGTGAGTGTGTACAAAAGTTGTGGAGTACAGCATGCATGCCATGCAAATGTCCAGGTGGAGCAACAAATCTGACCCCAGTTTGGAGTGTTTTTTTTTTTTTTCCTCTCTCTCTTCCTCTTTCTTTGGCAAGTCACAGCATTTCCCACCCCCACCCCCCCCACAAATTCCACTCTTTAAATAGAGTGTGTAGAGTTCATCTGTTTTTATTGTACAAACCTCTCTTTGTTCATGCAATAAGCTTGAAAGCTTGGCAGAAGAAGATCAAAAATGGGGATGAAGGAATTAGTTCCATGCATTTCGATGATCGTCGTCCAAGCGGCGTTTGCAGGGATGAATATCTTCACTAAGCTTGCTTTGGATTCAGGCATGAGTCCCTATGTTATGGTCACTTATCGCCAAGTTTTCGCGACGGCCATTCTTATTCCCTTTGCTCATTTGCTTGAAAGGTAATCATCCATCCATGCTATCTTCTTCTTTTGATTCTTAGTTGTTTTGGTGGTTTTTAATATGGGTGCCCTCATAGACCACTTCAGTTTTTGTGATTTTTGGTAAGGGCACCCCATAACATTTCAATCACTGTATCTTGTTCTTGCTATTCTCTTTTGTGGATTTGATGTTGTTTTGATGATCACAGAAGTGTTGATGAATGATTTCTGACCGTATTCATTGAATCAATGGTTGGATTTTAGTGGATCTGTTGTTTGGTTGTCAATGGAGTACCGACTCAGTAGTACATCTTTGGCGGATGTAATCACATGTCCATGGTTCAAACCCTGCTGGCACCGATCGGCGGTCAGTAATTCTAGGCAGCCAGGGGACAAGGGGTGCCAATCACCTTTGGGCCAGGGTTGAGTTTTTTTTTTACCCTTCTACCCTTTTTCTTAAAACACAACAAAAAAAACCCCAACCCCTAGAGAGCCAGGCAAGCCAGGCCCAATACCATAGATGTTCATAATGCTGGCCCAATCGAACACAATCATTCTAGAGATGTTCACAATGGTCCATCATCCTAGAGATGTTCATCCCCCTGTCACTTTCTAGGCTCTCTAGATTTTTTGAAAAAAAAAATGTTGGATTGATTATTTTGGTCAAGCTTAGGACCAGATTATGAGAGAAGTAATTAATTTGTGTAAGGTAATTAGTTGGTCTGGCTAATGACCAGAGACTGCAATTGGTGCAGTTAAAAGTTAAAAGTTAAAAGCTGAGCAATAATTACTTTTGAACAAGAACAGTTAAAGTAGAAAAATAATTGTCATTTAATTTTGATTTCGTTAGTGTATTATATTACTTGGACTGCCTATAAGACCATGGTGGTTATTATTATGTGTGTGCGTATTTTGAGTTAAAAAGTACCCTTGTTTTTTTCCTGGGTGATCGGAAAATTTGTCATGTCGTTGGCCGGAATGATGATTGGGAACGGGGAAAGACGATTAGTTATTTATTTGTTTTGTTGTGTGTTTGTATACATTTGGTTGTATGTGCCAATGATGGTACTAGCTTAGGTGGTAGATTTGTTGCGATGGTATCACAAGTCAAGGATTTTAAAGGTTTTAGGATCCAATAAAAACCCCCTTAAACTAATGGTCAGTATAACAGGGCGATTCATTAGTTAATAATATAATATAAGGATCAATAATAATTTGTGATTGGTTAATATTTAATGCATGATTTTTATTATTATTATTTTCGTCTCAAGTAATTCAAATACTTATTTATTTTATTTTGGTGAAGGAAAACAAGGCCGAGGATTACTCCATATATTTTAGGCCAGAGTTTCCTGTGTTCGTTGTTGGGGTAAGATTGAAATATGGTCTCTCTGATTTCTTTTTATTAAATTGTTATTATTGGTTAGATCAAGTGTTTGCTGTGTATCGAATCTGCAGAGCAACTCTGAATCAGAGCTTATATTTTGCTGGACTGAAATATTCTACCCCAACCATGACATGCGCATTAAACAATTTGCTGCCAGCTATCACCTTCGTCTTGGCTCTGCCTTTCGGGAAAGTTACACGTTTATCAATTAATTAGATGATATACAATGTGATATAGGCGCGCTAAGGATGAACTTTGGTTTTGCAGATTGGAGACACTGGGACTCAAGAAAAGAGCTGGTCAAGCAAAGGTTATAGGAACTATAGCTTGTGTGAGTGGCGCTATGTTGATGACGTTTTACAAAGGAAACTTGATCAAATTGGCGTCGATGAATATCCATTGGAGGTTTGCAGAGAAAATAAGAGCATCTGGTGGTGACAATGCCACAATTTTTGGGGCCATGCTTGTCATTGCAAGTATTGTCGCTTGGGCAGCATGGTTTATTGTCCAGGTAGACACTGAACCCCGCTTAGTTTTAGACAGAGCCAATATGAAAATTTTACATAGACTAATAGGTTGGATTTTATTTATTTATTTTATTTCTTCTAGGCTAAGATGAATGAAAAGTTTGACGCGCCGTACACAAGCACAGCGTTAATGTGCTTCTTTGCAAGCATCGAATGTGCATTATTTGCGGTGTGTATGGAACATACTCGTGAAGCATGGTCACTAGTGTCGAGAGTAAGACTCTTGGGAGCTTTATACAATGTAAGCCCTCATAATCTACTTTAGTTCACATCAATTTAACTGATTTTATAATTAAGAAGAGAGATTCAAATTGCTCATAATCAACTTGTTGAAATTCGACACAGTCGAAATACAAAACTGTTGGATATGACGTCTAACTTTGTTGTTAAAAAATCTCAGGGACTTGTGGGTTCTGCACTCACTTTCTTCTTAATGTCTTGGTGCATCACTAGTAAGGGTCCTCTGTATGTCTCAGCATTTTCACCACTTTTGCTCATTATTGTAGCCGCATTTGATTGGGCAATATTAAACGAAAAGTTACGAGTTGGAAGGTTAGGCACCAACCCTCCTTTATTTTGTTAAAACTGTTTGACATTAGCGGACGGAATTGCATTGGTTTGTATGCAAATTTATGACTAAAACTTGTTATGTTACATTATTGCAGCGTGGTGGGATCTATTCTGATAGTCGCGGGACTCTACATTGTGCTATGGGGCAAAGACAAGGAGATGAGCAATATTGCGAAAGTAAACGCAGAGGAAAAGGCCAAGGCAAATGGCAATGCAGAGCTCCAAGTAAATGTTGAAGAAGGGAAGAGCGGCGAAGAGATGAAACAGGTGAGAGCTGATAGCGTATCTAGTTAAGTGTAATGCACAAAAGGATGTTAATGCCATAAGGGGCATTTGTCAGACAATTTTCCTCTCATGTTATAGTCTGTCTGTATGGTTCGAACTCGATTCCATAGCAAAACTCATCTAGAAATTGTAGTATAGTCCCGAAAGTTATCATCAGAAATTTACATATGCGTTTCTAGCTGGTCTGTTACCTGTTTCTTTTATGTTATAGTCTGTATGGTCTGGAAATGTAACTATAGTCCAGAAATGGTGTTTTTGAATGATAATAATAAGAACATATGCTTTCTTGCCTGTTGCTTTCTCTTAGAGACTGATCATACAAGATGTAAAATGTCGCGACGTCTTCCTTGTTGTGCATACTAATAAGAATTGTACTATAGTCCTTTTTATAGTGCTTTTAACTCTTCAGGTTACAAAAGGTTGGGAAGACAGCAACCTAAGCCCTACACAAGTTTTGAAGGGATTTAATTTTCTCAACCCATGGATTGCTCAGTTTCAAATTCTACTAAACCATGGCCTAAACTCATGATGGGGCTCTGGCACGTTCGGCTTGCCCCGGAACATGTTGTGCATCACACACATTACAACTACATTTCTCCTCCTTCCTTCTTGTAAATGTTTTCACAAAAGAAAGAAACTCGAGGGAGGGGGAAAACAAAATTTGGAAATGGGCAAGAGTTTTGTGCCTTGCTTAGCCATGGTTTACACTTTAGACTAAACTTAAGTATTAACTATATGCAATTGGATTTTTACTGAGTAAAAATATAGAAAATTATTAATTAATGAAGTAGCTTTACAAATTCACAACTTTGATTTGAATGGGAGTCCAAGCATTTCATTTTGTTAATGTGAAAAAAGAATTAATCACAATAATCTTTGAGGGGGATCGATTTGGTTGATGGTTGATGGAATTTCATTGTATAGAAATGTTGGGAAATGAAGGATGAGATACAAAATGAAAAGAGAAAACAAAGTTGGAGATGACACTCAAATTTTCATGTATACATCGAAGAGTCTTTCTTAAGAGCCAGCTCCTAGCGTCGGATCGACGCCAGGGAAACCATGAAGATGAAAAAAATAGATGAAGATGAATAATAGAAGAAGAAGAACAGAAGAGGAAGAAGAAGAACATATGAAGAAAATAGGATGATTGAGGGTCTTGAAGCTCCCCTGGCTCTTAAGAATTGTTGATACATCGACATGTTGGCCACCTTACAAATAATCAAAAGGAAAAAAAAATTCTTAATTTGGAATAAGAATATATAGTGTACATATTTCGGAAGAGCATTCCTAAGTTTACTAGGATTCACTTATAATTTTTAAGGCGAAGATTAACAATAGGATGCTCTATCAAAACGCAAATATTTTTACAGGAAATATATATCCATCACCACATTTCTTTAATGTATGTAGGGTCCTTAATTTACAATGAATATTAAGGAGATCTATTAGGTAAGTAAAAACCAATTTTTATCTCTAATTTTGCCAATACCTACTTTATTTATTATTTTTGCCCTTTGATAAAATTTTAGGGATTATAAGTTCTATGGTTTACTTTCTGCATTTAGCCCGTGGTTGGTTGTTAACGTGTGACTATTCAATACCAACTTACCCAAGTTAAACAACATCTATCTATTAAGCCTTTCATTCAGGCTTAGGTGGTGTGAGGATTTTTCCAAAAAGCCTTGTTGCTATTAGGGAGTGGATCATCTCCTTATAAACCTTTGTGACAACTCTTTCTTACTTGATGTGAGACTATTCAAGTCAACACTTTCCCAACCGTTGGAAGATATGATAATGTTTGTGTTGTTCACATATTATTATTATTATTATTATTATTATTATTATTATTTTTGAATTTTCCTATAAATATTTATGAAATAGTAAACTTTGGCATGGTTTTCAGCATTGTAGGGTCTGCTTTGTTAGTTATTGGTCTATACATTGTTTTGTGGAGGAAGGAGGAGGAGATGCTTGAATCAAAGTACATCTATGAGGATAAGAGTTTACGACAACTTCAGCAAGAGCACCCAAAGATAATAGATCATATTGTCATCATTGAGAATGGCTCGCAACACCAATAATACAACGACTCGATCTGCATAGTATGAAATTGTCCGCTCTGGGCCCAACCGGCTTCCACGAATTTAAAACGCGTCATACTATGGGGATCCAACCTCGCACATAAGTAACACATCCCCCTTTCACATTCAGACGATGTGGGACTATGTCCCCTTTGTAGCTCGTCCAACCTTTCTCGGGCCTATTTGGCTCTAACGTCAGACACTGATACCATTCTGTAACGACCCGATCCGCACAATATGAAATTGTTCGTTCTGGGCCCAATTGGCCCGCACAGCTTTAAAACACATCATACTATAGGGACCCGACCTTGCACATAAGTAGCACATCTCCCTCCTACACTCAGGGGATGTGAGACTATGTCCCCTTTGTAGCTCGTCTAACCTCTCTCGGATCTATTGGGCTCAAACCCTCACCCTCAGGTTCGCCCACTCCAGGGTCTCAAAAACATAATATTGAGATTACGAGGAAGAGCTTGCAACATGAATAACAGCCGACAACTCTAGATGGTGTTCAAATGATCGGAGGTGGTGAGATACAAGAAGAAAATGCAATGGACATCCATGCACCTAAGATGGTGATAGAATCATTATGGGGAAATTACCTTTTGTTAAGGGTATTTAAAACATTGTCATGAACCAACAAATTCTCTCAAAAGTTGATGTGAGGATTGGCTCTGATATCAATTGACACGAATCAATCAATCCTCCCAAAAGTCCAAGCTGTTCAGGAAGGGAAGGTTCATGACATGGCTCGGTGGTTGAACAGTGGCGGATGATATCATTATGTCACGGGATCAAACCCAACCGGCGACATCTGGGTGAAAAGGGTTAAAGGATTAAAAAAAAAAAAAAAAAAAAACTATCCCCTTGAATTAAAAAAAAATCTAGAGAGATTTATGCTTAATTTATGTATAAAGTTACGTATACAAGGACTTATATACATTCCACGGTGATAAGTGACGTAGCCACATAGAGCCTAAGGGGGCAATTGTTTGGGATTTGTTAAGATTGCTCCGTTTTATTTATCACATTTTTCAAGTTGTCCCTCAATTATGAAAATTCCTTGTAGTACATGGTGTAAGTGGGTCTCAATTGTTTAATATTTGTTAGATTAATTGTCCCCTTTCATTTATCACACTTTTGAAATTGCCCCTTCAATTATGAAAATCCTTTGTAGTACACGGTGAAAGTGGGTCCTAATTATTTGGGATTTGTTAGATTGCTCCCTTCTATTTATCAAACATTTTTCAAGCCGCCCTTTTGCCTTCTCTATCTAATATAATGTATCACATAGTTATTGCAAATACATTACATTATGAAGTTTTGTGTTTCATGTATATGGGTTCCCTTAGGCCTCGTTTGGTTACTTGATGGAATGAGAATGGTAATGGTAATGTGTATGTTTGGTATACTTTTAAATGGTAGAGTGGTAATGTAAAACTTATTTTTCGAAAATATCCTCACTTAAAAATCAAAAACCCAAAATCATCCCCCCACTATCTCTCTTTATATCCCTACTCTTTTTTTTTTTTTTTTTTTTAATTCCCCTTTTTCTTTTTTTCCCCATCTCCTGTCACAGGGAGAATGTGGGTGAAGTGGTGGTGGGGGTAGTGGATTTATTGTCACATGGAGAAGGGGGTGGGTGGTGGGTGGATTTTTGTGACATGGAGAAGGGTAGGTGATGTGGTGGTGGGGGGTGGTGGATTTCTTGTCACAGAGATAAGGGTGGGTGGTGGGTGGATTCTTCACTGGGGAAAAGGGGAGGGGGGGGGGGATTTTTTTGTGACAGGGAAAAGGGTGGGTGAGTTGGTGGTGGCGGGTGGATTTCATGGGGGAGGGTGAGGAGGGTAAAAACGCTCATTAGGTAACCCTGACCATTAAAATGACCAATGTAAATGGCCATTCATAGGGGTGGAGGAATGAATGACCATTACAACCAAATCTGTAATGGAGATTACGATTACCAATGATTTTTTGCTTCACCAAATAAATGAATGTAATTAACCATTGCATTACAATGGTCAAAGGGTAACCAAACATGCCCTTGTGACAATGGTAAGGTGGTAATGTAAAATTTATTTCCAAAAATACCCTCACTTAGTTAAAGTGGGGAGGGTGAGGAGGATAAAAATGGTCATTATTCAACTTTGACCATTACAATGGGAATGGTAATAACCATTCATAGGGGGGAGGTAGGAATGGCCATTACAACCAAATCTGTAATGGGAATGACCATTACGATGGTTTTATGTGATACCAAACGCAGGAATGCCTTTGACCCATTACATTACGACGGTCAATGGGCTAACCAAACACGCCCTTAGTGACTAGCATAGATGGGTAACAATATTTTATTGGTTTTTCTTTGAATATAACAAGTAGGTTGAAAACCCATTGAATGTCTTCTGAAATATTTTTAAAATACATCTTATAAAAAAAATCTATCTATATCTTATCTTAAATCTCTAGCGTCAATCTTATTTTCAAATTAGATTCAATTAAAATTTCCAAACATTTATAATGAATAAATTGATTGGTATTTAAAATACACTTTTATAATCATGAAATTAGAATAATATAAAACAATATAACTCATGATTCATGCAAATAAATGTTGTTAAGTTTTATTCCCCCCCCCCCCCCCCTTAATGAAATTTCTGGCTTCGCCACTGATGATGATATGATGATAATGTCAAAGAATGAAATACATCCCTCGATTACTATGTGCTCTGGTGCATAAATCTATCTTTGCAAAAATGTAATTTACACAAGAAGTTGTGATAATACACATCACAATACACCAAAAATACTAGGAAACCAGGTTTTTGGTAATCAAATTTATAACTAATGTGATGTGGCATCATTTGGAAAGGTTCATACATATTGGATTATCCTTCTCACATCATGTTGCAAAATCTTAATTCCCTAGCAATGTTTTCTAAACCTTACAAAATGGTTAAGATTTAAGCGGTTCCCTAGCTAGGATCGAGATGATGACGAGTTAGGTATTGTAAGGGAATACTGGGTATAAACTGTAACATATTCATGTAACACCTTACCCATGACCTGTTGCTAAGGGGATTGCTAGTCGGCTAATGCGATCCTTATTACCAAAAATCTATATTACAATTCAGAGTGATGTTTTATTATTCATTGCTGACTGGGACAAAGTCAAATGGAAAAATTAGAGATAAAAGATGGTTAAGATTAAAAGTTGGGAAATATATTGAATTTGAGGGTTGAGATTTATTTTCCATGATGACGTAGTTGTAAATATAAAATATGTAAAAGGGCAAAAATAATGAATAACTTTTGAAAAAAGTTAGTGAAATGTACATGTGGCGGAGAGAAAATATTATGTTTTACTTTTAGCAAAATGAAAATTATCATAACTATCTACATCATTATCGGATTATTGTAAAATTAATATCGTTGAAATGCATTTTTTAAAATCTTTCTAACAAAATCAATTATCAACACGAACGCTAAAATTTTAAAAATCTATATTCTACAATTAAAAAACATATAAAGTACGTATTTCACTTTTTTATATTTTTCAAAGCAATGAGACATGTTGATCATACCAGAAAAAATGAGTCGGGCTTCTTAATGCACATTTAAACAAAAGCTCTAAACTTTATATTTGTGTGAATTCAAAGATTGGGATATAACTCATTATTGGCGTTTAAAATTTTTTCTCAACTAATTCAAACTTGACTGAGTCTAATTCTAAAATTTATAATATATATTTTTACCTTAAAATAAACTTACACTTCAATACTTCAATACTGATTCAGAGCCAAAATGATGATAGTGAAAAATGTGTCCAGTACAAAATATTTAACAAAAATAAGTGTCAACGGCACGAGACATACTCTTATTTAAATTACATAACAAGAGAAACCTCAAATGAACAGGAACCGTGTCTTCAACCTGATTTTCTCTTCTTCATTTTCTCCAGCCAAAATCTTAATAATTACAATTAAAATAAAAGGATGAATAAACAGTGACCAGTGGTAGTTTTGTAAGTCCGTCATTATTTAATCGAAGAACTCACAAGAAAATCCTGATTCCTTCACTTGTTCGTTCTTTTCAATCGTCATCATCTATCAACCAATCCATTATTGAGAAAATAAATTTAAACATATATCAGTGATGGTTGGTTAGGTGAATCGGAGAGAGGGGAAGGTGGCGCTAGTTGGTGTTGTCTGCAGAGAGAGTAACAGGGAAGGTGTATGGTGGAATGAAGAAGATGATGTCTGTTGTCTTTGTTTTTCCTTACCATTCACGTTTCATGGACACACTCATTCTTGAACCCCCAAGTTTTTTTATTTTTTATTTTTATTTTTACCACCAAGAAGAAATAAGAGATAAAACTCAATTTTTAAAATAATATTGACTTTTCAAATTACTGACGAAACAAATCCATTGAAATAGGATCAAGGATCATAAACAATAATATTTGAATTTTCTAATAATTAATTATAAACAAAATCCAACTATTCATTATCTTCTTCTTTATATTGGATTTGTAGATTTCTTAAAATTACTTTAATTTTTGTTAAATTCTTAAAAAAAACAAAAGATTGAATACGAGCTCGCAATGTTAATTAATAATGGACTACTATCATGCCTGCAGCCTTATGAACAATGTCGTGTCTTCAATTTGATTTTGATTTTTCATTTTGCACTTCCAAATTCATGCTCTTTACAATTAAAACTCATCGTAAACATTGATTAATTATGTCTAAGTTCTTAATATTATTTATTTGAAGACCCCAACAACCTATAAACTAGGGGTGGGCACGGTCCGGATCAATTTCAAATTTGGAGGAACCTAACTCGAACCCTTTAAAATTAATGGATCCGATCCGGTCCGGTCCGGATCCCCTAATTTTGAATATTGGAACCAAACCTAACTCGAACCGTTTGGAACGGTCCGGTTCCTACGGTTTCAAATTTAAGTTCCAAATCAGAACTCCCTTCGACCGAGTATTGATCAATAGGAATAACACTCGAAATTGTGCCAGACGATAGGAGACTGTTTGGTGTTTGCTAGTAGAGAAGGAACAAAATCAAAAGATTCATCTGTTTCAATGTTCAATTGATTCATCTCCACAGACAACATACATCAATTTGCACATACCACAAACATCAATTTGCACATGTTGGAGAGTCATAAACTATGGCTAAAACAATTTTAATCGTTTGACGCGAAAAGAAATTACTAAACACCAAACAGTGTTTATGATATAACTAAAACTTACCTAGCCTTTCAAACTAAAACTTATCACCCACGGCAGCACCACGAAGGGAGTGCAGAGAAAATGCTTATGATATAACCACATACCACATACCAGAGATCAGAGCCGAGCATAGAGAATCATTCAGTAGTTTTCAGAGAAGAGAGGAAGACCAGACTCCAGAGATCGATTGAGCTGGAGGAGAGATCACACACAACACAGAGGATGAAGCGGATCCTCAACCCGTTTGCCCACCCTTATTATAAACCATAAATAATCCCTTAGAATAGTGAGAGCGTAATCTTCAATTAAAATAAAAAGTTCAAAAATGCTAGGAAACCATATTTTATAACCAGCGAGACGTAGTGTGATTTCGAAAAAATGATGAAATCCCCAAAGAATTTATATGTATATCGAGGTTGTAAAAAACCTCATTTATCGATATTACATCATCCTGATTGCAAAACTCGATTCCCTAGCCTCACTCTAAATTATTTTAAGATAAAATAAAAAAAATTCAGAATATACACACGTAAATTGTAATGCGTCCACACTAGCATATAAAACTAACGACCACTTTAACGGCAATATGGTAGTTCTCTCAGCGTTAGCTTAACAAGAACGCTAACTCCGTTTAAAAATTTGGAACCCACCATTGAAATCGGGGAGTCTATATAATTTGCTTCCCTTCATTTTCTTCTTCTTCGAAATCAAAATCAAAATCGACTTTGTGGACGGCAGCTCCTCTCGGATCTCTCTCCATCTCGTACATATAGCATTCATCTCTCTGTAAGAGCTCTTACTTTACATTTTCTTGATCGCTCTCTTTGATTTTTTCTCTTTGATTGGTTCTTGAAACCCTAGATCAGAACCAATCCTAGATTAGTAGATCTGACATGATTTCATTGAATTGAGTCTTGATTTTGTGTTCCCGAAGAAAGAAATCGAGTTTTATTGAATCTCTTTGT
Organism: Berberis thunbergii; assembly: GCA_003290165.1. Taxonomy (NCBI): domain Eukaryota; kingdom Viridiplantae; phylum Streptophyta; class Magnoliopsida; order Ranunculales; family Berberidaceae; genus Berberis; species Berberis thunbergii. Next base: position 228,699 of record QNQO01000818.1, on the reverse strand, counting down.
GAGGTGAATGTTTGAATTCCGCGATCTCCATTTTCGCGATCGCGATTTGGCTGATCTGCATTTGATTGTTTAGGTTATTGATTCATATATTCAGTTGCATCTAGAATTGTTGGCTAAATTTGATCGGGATGATGAATTTATGGAAGCTCGATTTATTTATTGAATTTGATTTGTAGATTTAGTTGTAGTTAGGAAAGATTTGATATTGTGGGTGGACATTGTGTATTGTGTTATGTACTATCGCGAGCAAGATTAGATCGCTTGAGGTGGTTGGTTGAATCTGATTGGTTTGGTAATCGGAGTCTGGCCTAATGTCAATTGTATTGTAAATGAATTTAAATTTTGAGTTCTTTAACAACAATTCCTTGCTAATTTGGAATCTTGAGTTTCATTGTGTGTGTGTCTGTTGTTTAATGTATATGGAAAGATGAATGCTATATGTAGGCCAAGTGGTTGGATCCGGTTTTGGTGATCATTCTATTAATAGTTGAACTCGTTGGGTTAACTTCGTCTATCTGAATCTGGAATTTTCATTTTTGTTTTGGAAAATGAGTTGTTTGGTTAACTTTGGCAATCAAATAATTCTTACTGGGGATATTTGATGCATTAGGTTCCAACATGGGGTTGTCATTCACAAAACTGTTCAGTCGGCTCTTTGCCAAGAAGGAGATGCGAATTCTTATGGTAGGTCTCGACGCAGCTGGTAAGACCACCATTTTGTACAAGCTTAAACTCGGAGAGATCGTCACTACCATTCCAACCATCGGTATGTTCTTTTGGAAGTCTCTAAGGTTTTTTGATTTCAGATAAAGTTAACGTATATGCATCCCCATTCTTATGTCTCCTAGATTACTTTGCGCGGGTCCCTTGGATGAAAATTTGTTTTTGTAGCTTTTGTTAGCTATCAAGGATTTTTGTTGTTCACTGGCACATGGCATTACATAGTGGAATGCATGGAAATCAAATTTGGGTTTTTTTTAGAGTTTTTTTCAAAATGATGCGATATCATGATTTGCTTTATGGCTTTATTTGTTTTGAAAAAAATGCATGATTCATGCCCAGACGATTAACTCACATCCTTCCTTTCTAATTAGGATTCAATGTGGAGACTGTGGAATACAAGAACATCAGCTTCACAGTCTGGGATGTCGGTGGTCAGGACAAGGTATTCACACCCTCATCTACTTTTTTTTGTGAGTTCCAAAATTTAGACCGTCATACTGGCTTTCCCCCATTTCAGTGTCATATTCTTAATTTTAAGTGCTTGTAAACTTCAAGTAATTTTCATGTACATAGAACTTGCATAAGTCACAGTCTAAGATGTATACTATTTGGTTGAACTCAGCAAAAAATGAGCCTACAAATGCATTACAATATTTGCTTAAAGTAATAAAACGGAATGGTGATAAGGAACTGAAACTAGCACAGAGGGAATGTATAGATCATAGAAGTCCCTTAGTTGGGTATGTATCCATATGTCAGTTCTGGTTTTGGTAGCAGTGGAACACATGTTTGGCAACGAGAATTAAAGAGGAACTGCACTCGCACTAATAAATGGTTCGGGTTTGGTACTTCTTGGGATCATACCAGAACCAAGTTCTTGAGACCACGATTCATGTTTACAAATTTAAAAGATAACTTTGGAGTCATTTTTGTCACTAATACTTCACCCTCCTATTTGTTATTGTTAACTTGATAAAAGTACAGCTTTCTTGAAAAATATACTGACAATTAGGTTCAAGCAATCTTTGACCACACGATTTTTTTCCTCTTAAAATCAACTTGTTCTGTTTTGTACAGATTTATTTTTAGCTTTATTTTTATTTTTGTATGATGAATATCAATATGCATTATGGTTGACAATTCTCATTCAAATCTCTGAATTGTCTTACTTATTTCCTACTCCTATTGTTTTAACTACAGATCCGTCCTTTGTGGAGACATTATTTCCAAAACACACAAGGTCTTATCTTTGTGGTTGACAGTAATGATCGTGATCGTGTAGTGGAGGCAAGGGATGAGCTGCACAGGATGTTGAACGAGGTAATGATAAGTTCCCTTCGAAATGGTTGGTTGTTATACAGTTTTTTGTTGAAAATCTTTCTCATCAATAGACATGAACCAAGAGAAAGTAGAGTTAACTGCAGAAAACAAGTCAATAGATTTTGAAAAACCATTCTCATATGATTGCCTTCTAATATGCAGGACGAGTTGAGGGATGCAGTGCTGCTAGTATTTGCTAACAAACAGGATCTTCCAAATGCCATGAATGCTGCAGAGATTACTGATAAACTTGGTCTTCACTCCCTCCGTCAGCGCCACTGGTAACTAAAGCCCGATCAGTAATTGTACTTTCATTCCCACTTTGCTGGAACTCCAAATAATCAAAGCGTTGTTCTCACAGGTATATCCAGAGCACATGCGCTACATCTGGAGAAGGGCTTTATGAAGGCCTAGACTGGCTCTCCAACAACATTGCCAATAAAGTAATTACACAAAATGCTGTATCATGCGATGTGAAGATGTTCAATTTTGTTCCATTTTAGTAAAAGATCTCTTCCAGTGACTCATTCATTTTTATTATTGCAGGCGTAAGGATAATGGATGATTTTGGTGATTTTTGAGCTGCAGACCTCTGTCGGTCAGGGTAGAGATGTTACTATTACTATCTGGTTTAGTTGTTTTCATTTGAACCGTGTCGTTATATGTTCTGCCTCTGTTTAACAGATGCTTTTATAGACATTGGTATTTGTTTCTGTTAGATCAAAAAATAACTTCGAAAAGGCTTTTTGTTCCACGTTCGCATTTGTTATTTCTCAATTTGTTCATCTCCTTGCATACTGTATTTAGAGCTTATTAGCTTTTGGTCAGATGGTAGTTACAAATTCTGAAACTAAATGTGCTGTTGTTAAGCAATGATTAAGGTTACAAATTGTTTAGCACGGAACGGAAGTGTGAGTGAAGTAGTAGTTAAGTTGGTTGTGCTCGTCAAGTTGACAAGAAGTCAAATTTGACGCGCATAATGATGTGTTCGAGTGTTGAATAGTTCAGTGTGTTTAATTTTACATGTATCCTTGAAACAAACCTTAAAGATGTTCTTAGCATCCTTAAAAAGCCCCATGATGATGTTCCCGAATTCATCTCTACTTTGAAACTCTGCAAGTTAACCTTGTAAAAAGATTGAAGAACGGGCTGAAAGAGAAAAAAAAAGTGTAAATTGAGGATGACCTATTTGATTTAGGGGTGGGCATTTCGGAATGGTTTGGGGTTGGGGTTGGGCTTTTCCATACCAACTGCGTTTAAATTGAACCCTTTTCTCCTTCCAACACTCCACTACCATTCTCTCTCAGCCCACCGTCTCCAGTAGATAACCCAATTGTCCCAAACCCAAGCGGGATACTATCACAATGTAATTGAACAATCCCATTGAATCATCATATCTTTTGAATCATTGCGCAACTTTTACCCAACCCTAAAGAAGCAAGCACCTTGGGCGTTCCTTTCTCACCACCAAAACCCCCAAATCCTTCAATATTCACAGTATTTGATAAATTTGAAGAATACCCATTTGAATTCAAGTCCTTAATAGCTCGTCCTTTTATGTTGTAAGCAAAATATTCCCACTTAGGCAAAACATCAAACATGTTGAAGGCCTCTTCATGGTTTCACTTGGGCATCCTAGAGTGAAATACAATGGAGAAGAAGATGAAGTGCTACCCAAAGTGAAGATCAGAGAGAGACAAAGTGTGGTTTGGCCCTTGGAGATCAGGGTTTAGAATCTTTTTACCCCTTGTGCTACAGTAATCGGGACAGTTCAGAACTTAATTTGTGGAACCGGTTCTGACCCGATTCCAGCCGGTCCGGGTCAGACCCCAATGGACTGGGATTATTGCCAGCCCTAATTTGATTGTAGGTATATGATGTACACCTAATTGGGAATCATAACTCACATTTTTTACGTGGCTGACAAAGCATGCTGAAATTAATGAATGTTGAACAAGTAATGGGTGGTTCTTCCGAATTTTGTTCATGAAAAGATATATGTTTGATAATACTTTAAATTTCAACAGGAGTTAAGGGAGCAAATGATTGTTTATTCTCCTCAATTGTATACCTGAACTATTCTACAACTAAAAATATGATTCAGTGAACTAGTTGATAATATACCACATTTGGTGATGATTAGTACAATATTTTGGGATGATTATGTTGGTGAACGCAATCTATGCTGAGGATGTAATAGTCGAGCAAGAAAAGCTCCCAACACTACTCCAACGACGTATTAGTCGAGCAAGATAAGCTCCCACCACTGCTCCAGTAGTTGGAGCGATCAGATAGAGCCATACATTGTTGAATCTCCATGAAACTAGTGCAGGACCGAACGACCTAGCTGGATTCAGTGATCCTCCCGAAACAGGCCTATGTGTAACAGAGTTACAAATACATTAGAGCAACACGATAAGTTAGTTCTTCGAAAACATAGATACAATATAAGCAATAAACTGCATATATGAACTACATACCCAGTAATCAAAATTGCAAGTGCAATTGCTATCCCAATCACAAAACCAGCCAAATGGCCTACCTGTAGAAAACGTCGTGTTTGCATAAAAATTACATTCTTAAGTTATGAAAGAATGCAAAATAGGAAAAAACTCAATAGATTATATCCATCGGTTGCAAATCTTACTTCTTCAGCACCTTCAAGTTTACACATCATCATCGCCAAGAACATGACTATGAGAGTAGCTATGAACTCTGCCCAGAAGGCTGCAGACCACCCTTGGATTGGTTGTGTTATCATTAGCTCTGCGTGAATGCCATAAACTGACTTCCCCACGAAAACCGCTAACACAGACCCCAAAACTTGTGCTAAAACGTAGAATGGTACCTGCAAAACATCGAATTATAGCCAAAACCTTCAACAGAAACATAAGAATTAACCACCTTAGCTATGCTGGGGATTACCCTTGTCCATGGCATATGGCCTAACATAGCAGAGGCTATCGTAACAGCGGGATTAACATTAGCACCCGAGATAGGTCCGATGGCGAAAATTATGACGACAATGCTTAAACCACCTGTTGCTGCATATTCCATCAGACCAACTCCACCTCCCATTAGCTCTGTGCTTGCTATGATGCCACACACACTGAACATCAATATGAAAGTTCCCAACATTTCAGCAAAAACCTGCACATAAACATACACACACTTTTTATGCGTTCAAATACATATCGTCTTGTGAACCTTTAACATATCCAACATACCATTCGAGCAGTAGTAGTTAGATCCTCTTGGTGCGTATCCTCATCTAAAGCATCCTGATTCCTTGATATGAAACAGTTACCCATTGATCAAAGACGACCTCTCCGCTTGAAGATGGATTGATCAAACTTTGTTGATTTATGGTCTCATCACCAATCTGTTGGCATAGAGAGAGGAGTTTAAAATGAACTAACAAGCAGTTTGCTAGTAGGAGAAATATTGTTATACACACTGTTTTTGACTTGTACTTGTAGATAATATATCCATGCTAATGTTGTGTTTCTCCAACTTACAATCTGAATTCATGCTTGTTATAAAGTGCTTATTATAATTATCTCCCTAACCACTTTTCTCCAGCGCGCAAGCATGAGCCGATCGGTCTGCATCAGTATCTTAATACGCATGGTTTCGCGCTAAACAGAAGGCAATTGTTGATACGGAATTCTCATAATATGGTAACTGCATTTCAACTACTTATCAATCATTTTTCAACCAACACCACAACTTTTAGGTGGAAAAAGCTCATTGACACCATTAACACCTTCGAAGAAAACAATGCTGGATTCATTGTTTCAAACTCTAGTGATGATTCATAGAGGAATGGTTCACTTAGGGTGTTTAATGCTAACACATCTATTATCATTTCATCGATGTAAACATAGCAGGTTTTAGTGATTCATAGAGGTCTATGTTTTGTGTCAGTGAGATTTCACACCTTCATTTAGATGATATAAAGCCAACTTCAAGACTACCCACTGTTTCGATTTTCAACTATTGATGTAGGCTGATCATGTATAACAGATTCGAAAACTCTATGTGCATGGACCAGTACTATATGATATAATGGTGACATAATTCGATATGTGATGATATAAGACAGATTCGAAAATCAGACAACTAATTCATGACTAAACTCTAAAACTTCCATCCACCCTAAAGGGAAAAAAAAAGGGTACAAAATCGAAGCTTATCAAGTTTTGTAGAAGTTGGGCTACGTCCATGTGATGCTTTTGTTATTCGAAAATACTAGGAAATCAGATTTTGCAATCAGGGCGACGTGCATGGTGTGATCTTGACGCAATGATGAAATTCCTAAAGTGTTTATGTGTATCTTGAAGTTGTAAACTCTCCTCTAACAATGCCACATCATCCTGATTGCAAAACTATGATGTAGTACACAACTCCGGCTTTTGACAGCGCTGTGCAAAATGGTTCCACTCTCGCGGTGGAGGAGCCGGCAGTGGTACTCTTCAGCCTCTGCATCTACCGTTGTGGAGGTGCTATTATTGCAATGGTTGATGGCTTCTTGTAATCCAAACACTCAATGAATATATGCCACCATTCTCCATGGTTTTGATCCCTATTACCAGTAAAAAAAAATGCCAATAATCATCGGAAAATAAATAATATCACAGAGGCAATCGTGAGAGCCGGATTAACATGAGCACCGAGATGAGTCCAATGGAAACGGTGATTCCACAAGACCAATTTCACTTCCGTCACCCCACTATACATAGCAACAATGGGCCTGGGTAGTACGGGAGTTTTTCTTAAAAGTCTCGTTGTTATTAGGAAGTGGATCAATTTCTTATAAACCTTTGTAATAATTTTCTTATATAATGTTAGACTATTCAAATCAACACTATCCCAACAATCTCGACTTTTAACGTGAATCACCATACTTCAAGTAATGAGGAATTGTCACAAAAAATTCATAAGGTTCCTAATAACAATGAAACCTTCTAAAAAAATAAAAAAAAAAAAAAACCCAACACCGCCAAAGCTTAATAAAAGTTCAATATGATAATGTTTAAATTGAAAATAATATCATTAGTGAATCAAGGGGGAACACCCTCACCTGTTTTTCTTCTTAGGTGTCTCCTTGTGTGCCTTTAGATTCTTGCCTTTAATTAGGTCCAGTCAATGTACTTAGATCATGACCTAGATGAATTCTTATAATATTGAAAATGGAAATTAATTGAAATTCTAAAACTCCCAACCATTGCAAAGGTTAAAAAAACTGAAAAAGAAAAAGAGTCTGAAGCTTACTGAATTTTGCAGAAGTTACGAATACTTTTATGTAAAAATGTTATGAAACCAAGTTTTTACAATGAAGATGATTTGGTGTAATCTCAAAAAAATGATAAAAAAACCAAATTTTTACAATTGGTCTGATCTCGAAAAAATAATAAAATTCTCAAAAGTTTATATATATGATATGATTACAAAACCTGATTCTTTAATTGAAAAACATGATTACAAAACCCGATTTCCTAACCTCACTAATATTCTGTTTTCGATTTAAATAAATCTTATATAAAATTTCAAATGATTCTTTCATTGAATCCATAAAATAAATGACTAAAAATGGAGAAAGCATAGAAACCAAACAGAATTGATTGATTTTTCATAATATACTTTGATTCATACATTTACAAACCCATCACCCAATCTAATGGCTTCCCAAAGCACATAAACAATCACTTAAAAAAACATGGAGATAGTCCATTTCCATTCCCTTGTTGTCTAACTTAACCCAAATCCTGAAGGGTGGACTCTCCCTAATTACAAACAAACCCAACACTAAAAAACTTCTCCTCCTTCCTCCTCCCTCCTCCACTCTTCAAGCAGCCGATGGAGCTGTGATGTAGTGCACAGCTCCAGCTTGCGACAACGCTGCCTGGAATGGTTGTACTACTCTCGCCGCTGAGGAAGCGGCGATGGGTATTCTCTCCGCATCTGCATCCACTGTTGTTGTTGTTGTTGGAGTTGCTATTATTGCAATATTTGATGGCTTCTTGTAATCCAAAGACTCATCATTGTATATATCCCACCATTTTTGCACTAACATCTTTATGTCCTCCCTGTTCATATTTTCTCCCTCTCCTGTATATCTCCATGGTTTTGATCCCTTTAACAAAATCAACATAAAAATTTAGCCACAAAGATAAAAATTACTAATATCAACAAGAAATTCCTTTCAAGAATTCGGTAATTACCGCCGCACAATAGTGAACCACTTTCACTTCTTCCAATTTTACATTCTCCGGGTGCCGCCATAACATGGCCAGAACCAAGTTATACACTAAAGGAATTGGCTTGTATATATCCTTGAAATACATATTCAAGAAATCCTTTAAAAAAAAAAAAATAGTTAGATTGTGTAATCACTAAAATGCCCATGAATCTTAATAGACGAAATTGCCCCTGGGGATTGTTTAGTTACCTGTTCAGCAAACGAGGTAGGAGGGGTGACTTTGAGAGTATTCAAGAGATCATGGTAGACTGAGAGATTAGGCTCGTAAACGAACATGCCAGCGTTGAAGTAAAGTGGTGGTGGAGGACCTAATTCGGCAGTAGGCCATGTCACCCTCTCCGGGCACTGCTGGCAGTATCCGATCTTGTACTGCGGAGTGTTGCTCCATGTTTTCTCACAGAAGCAATCCATCACTGCATAGAAGTGTCCGTCGGGGAGGTTGAAGAGGTGATCGATGTTTTCAAACACTTGTATGTCTCCGTCCAAGTAGATCATCTTGCTATACTCCACAAACTATCATAAAATCACAAAATTAGCTCCAGCATAGAGGGTATTATAGTACTTTCACTTGGATCAAGAACATATATAAGGGTAGGTAGGGTATTTTAGTAATGACACACAGAACTCAACAGTTGGATTGGAGGCAGTTGACACGTGGATCACCAGTCCGAGAACTCTGGACTGCCCTAAGCAATCACATGCATGCGCACTACGCACCATGCGTAAAATAAAAAAATTTGCCCATAAACATGTGAACAGCAACAAGAACAACAACGTACCTCCCAGATTCGAAGTTTGGAGTAGTTGATGACGTAATACGCCATGGCAAACTGAGTCTGATTCTCCGGTGGATAAACCGGTTCAATCTCCCTCAAGATACATCCCTGAGATTCAAGAATCCGGCGGTGATCCTCAGGAACGTCAGGCAAAAGCGCCACCACGAGCGGGTAAGCGCTTTTCGCCTTACGTAGACCCTTCGCCAATCCTACAACTCCCTTCCAATAGTCACCATCCCCCGCCAAGAACGTCACAAAGGCTTTGTTTCGCTCGCTTGGTTGTTTCACATAGCTAGTGACGGTGAAAGAGGTACTAATATTTGGTGGTGCCATTGATAGAGCGTTAGTCTTATAAGCTGAGATTAAGTTTTTGATGCAAAAGAACTTGTAAACAAAAGGCTCAAAGATCTGTGTTACTATGAAATAAGATGAGAAGCTTTTTCGTTTTTTTGGTGAGTTGAAATGGTGAAGGTGGAGGGAATAAATAAGGGGCGAAATGAACCGAAATTACGGGAAGGAGTAGTGTCTTCTCGGGAAAGTTCGTGAACGCGTGGAAGAGTCATAGAAAAGACTAGATAGAAGGGCGTTCCAGCTCATCTAGCTCGTCCTGCTCGACGATTCGACTCATTGAGTTTTGTCGGTAGGTTGACTAAATTGCCCTTGCTGGAGTTCGATGAGGTGGAAGGGTAGTGATACGTGGCGGTCATTGGGGAGAGAATGGGATGAATGACGAAATTGTCCCTCAACGGTTTGGGCTGATCCGAAGACCGAACGCTGACATGAATCGCTCCAATGAACCCGCTCCGCACGTGACATATTTTTGTGGATACGGACATAATATGGATATGTATTTCTCCGGCACCGGTGGATGTATTCAATTTGTTGGCGTGTGAATTGAGCATCCACAGTGTATTGTTAATGAGATAGTTTCCAAGGGTTCGGTTGCATCAATTTTAGTTTATATATTTAATTTATAAAAGTTAGTTAGTGTATTCAATCATTATTTATTAACTCTGAAACAACGATACTTATAATTGTTAGGAGTAAGAGAAACAACCCTCAGCCTCCTCCCCATTTTATACATTCATTGGCTTGGTAATTATTCTTTCGAACAACCGTACAATGAATTCATAACTCAAATGATTGAAATAAAAATTGTCATTGAAATAAAAAGTTAGATGTAATTCTAACTTCTAAGAGCATTGCAATAGTTGTGAATAAAAAATCTCTAAATCTAACACATATTCAATATTGTAGAATATGTATAAAATCAATTTCAAATGTCATTGATTTTTTTTTTGCTCAAATAAATAAGGGCACCCAAATTATTTTCATAAAAAGATAAGTTAGTGTTACGTATTTTAAGTTGGTGCAACAAAGTCAAATAATCGGGTACACATAACAAGTCCCTTTACCAATTGTTCAATTGTAATTCAGTTGATTAGACATCTACTCGCTTTGTTAGAGGTCATGAGTTCGAGATTCACTAGCTAAAATTTTGCTCGATTATTAAGAGGTAAAAATGAGAGATATTGGTAGGAAAAATGTATTGATAACTTAATAAGTGAAAATTACGATGAAGATGGACGCGACACCTTCTAACTTCTAAAAAAAATTATTGATGTTATAACAATATTTGGCAAAAGTAATGTCAATGGATTACTAAATGTTATTTTTCAATAGTTTATATATCACGGGAAGGTCATCATTTAAGAGATGCGTAAATTAGAGTTGAAAATTGTGAATAAAATAATTAAAATTTGATCACTTGATTATGTATTCTTATTTATATTTTTAAATACTTGGGATATATAATTTTATATACCATTTGAAGAGCCTGCTTAAAACATCAAAATCTAAAAGTGGGACAATATAATTTATATTAAAATAATTAAAAACTCATTATCAAGAGACCTTGGGATTTAGTGATGTACTTTGAAGAACCAAATTTTTTGCAAAGAAATCAAAATCACTCGATCTAGATCCATCAAGTAGCCCCATCAACCTATTGCTTTTTTGTTATTAAACTCTAGAACACTCTTTCTTAACCATTAATTGAGAATCTTCATGAAAATTAATTTGGGAGTTGTACACGTGTCAGCATAACATACACGTGAGTAGTTGCATGGGCCCGGCCCTTTTTTGCGGTGCAAATTGTCTTCAAGTAGGCCCAGGTGCCCACGTCTCACTCCAACGACAGTGTGAACGACACGTGGCAAAGTTGGTCTCAAACGAAGCAACCTCGAAATGGGCCGTTGCTTTCCACATTTCCTGAGAAAATACGTTAATACAGTTTAGTTGAATGTTTTACTTTAATTAAGCTTAGACTGCATTTTTTTTTTTGGAAAATTCTAGTATGCCCGGTGGCACTGTAGCATCATAGATTTGCATTGAGATAAGCGTCAACTCTGATCTCCATGTAAATCTATGGTGCTATCAGGCACTGTAGCCGAGCATACAGCCGGTGAGACTAGGGTGCTAATATTCTAATGCTATGCCTGGTGGTGACACCCACCAGACATAGTATCAGACAGGATATCAGGCATCCTATATTTTTTCTTTTTTATATGTGAGTTTGTGTTCGATTGGTAAATTATGAGAATCTCTAAAATAATAGAGGGTATTGAGATTCCCCTAATTTGATTCTCTAGATTCACTGTTTGTGTGGTTTTTGTTGACTTGGAACAAAAAATGTGGGAGCCTCTGAATCTTGAAGTTTCGAACAAAATAAGAGATTCTACACACGACCACAAATTTTTTTATTTTTATTTTTTCATTATTTTATTCATGAAACCGCGTTTTTTTTTTTGGTGAATAAAAATTAGATAAATGTGAATCTTAAGGAGGTTGATTTACCAAAGAGTGATTTAGATGTTTTAAATTAAGGTCGGTTTGATGTTTTACCATATCTTTTTGGTGGATACATAGTAGTGATTAGTGAGTCTAATGACTCATGTACCTAACTTGAAATGTGGTGTCACCTAATAAATTTTTTGTTAAGGGTAAACAAGTATTAGAGATAGAGTCACTATTTTGAGCCATATGGACCATGAAATACCAGTTTTTTTTTTTTTTTTTTACCATGCTAAAAAATACTAGAAAATGGTGAGGTTGTGATACCTTAGTTAAGATTCCTAGGTTGTGTTTGATTCAAGGAGATTTGCGATGGGAAAATTGGAAGAAAAAAAAAACACAACGGAGGAGAGTGTCACGGACTAGCAATCCGTGCGGCACTAGCTATCCAATTCACTAGTAAGTCTATGAGTAATTATGTTGACGGACATAAATATTAACTTGAGAATGCACAATATCAATCTGTAGACAATATAACAATGCACAATAGTCAGTAAAAGCTCTCATTCACATTCAATAAATTACAATGGGGAGGAACGTTCGGATGGACGTTGCTCAAGACTAGTTCGATGCTATCGATCGATGGAAATACAAGTTTGAAGTTGAAAAGCAATGCAAAGAGAACAATAAAAATGCTAGCGGTACAGTCTGGCCCGACTATGCAATGGAGGCAACACATCCTCACAGTCAATAGCTCAAACATTTCCCCTATAATATAGATGCTAAGCATTTGGGCACTTTTCAAAAGAGAACATTGAATTTTGAGACCATTAAAAAGGCCTCTGACCTTGAGTCCTGACAGAGAGAAAGTATGAAAATATTCCACAATTTGATAACAAAGAAAGAGGATAGTGATCATCACAAAATGCATAACCCTAAACTATACACAAAAAAAACAGCCTCAATTCATTCCTGAATTCAAACCCTGAATTTGTGATTCCATCCTCCACATGCATACTACTGAGTTGATTATATTATTCAATATACTATTAAACTTAAGTATGGATCGAACATGTACAAAATACAAAAGTTTACTAAAAACGGAGCACAGGGAATTAAGTATGATCATCTGCCCCATCCAGTTCTTTGTTTGGGGAACAACATTAACCATGTCATGCATCCATGAAACATGGGTAAGCAGGTTTGGTTGGTAAGATTATTCTTTGTTGTAAAAGTAATGGATGAAGCCAGGTAATGTGTACACTGTGTAATTAGCAATAACTAATGGTGACTAAAAATAAATAATGGATAAGGTAACCGACTTCTAACTCCTGCAACTACTCCTGTAAACAAGGAAGTTTATCCAGTTATTATTAATGTTGGAGAAAGATTGCCTTATCTAAATGACCTAGTGTGTAGATCATGCACTCTTGAAAAGGGATGTGGTTGATCGATCTTTCTTCTCTGTTTGGTCAAATGAAATGAAAATGAGAATTTGTATGTTTAGTTACCACAACAATTGTTGAGAATTTAGGGTAGACAGAGAAGTGGATTTGATTTGGACATGCAATGGTATAGTATGTGTGTTAGCTTTATGAACAAGTAATGAAGTTTTAAATGAAAATATCGATCGATCAAGTTTTCTCTAGTCAAAGCATGCAAAAGTTCCTTATCGAGGCGTGTCGTCGTCGATAAGGAACAAGATAAGTTATAGTATATAGTTTCATGCATGTCAAGGTCTTTATTGTGAATTTTTGAATGAAGATGATGATAATTTACTTTGAACAAGTCTTGGTCTGTGCAATTTGGTACTAATTTTTTTTTTTAAAAGTTTTGATGGCGTGTCTCTCACGTTTTCATGTGGTGTGTATGGAAAGAAAGAAATAAAAAGGTATTTGAAGGACTCAACGGATCAGAGCACTTTATCTTTATCGAGATTAGAGAATTGCTGTGGAGGATGGGGACGACATGTAATTTGTTTAGGGATTTAGGTTTTGACACTTTCATAGCGTCTTGGCATTCCTTGATATATGCATATTTTTCTTTGTGTTTGAACAAAAAAAAAGTTTAACTTACTAGTACTATCATGACTTATGTCTTTTGATTTGGTCTGTGTATATGACTCTTGAGTCTTCCATGAGTGACGAGCTTACTAGTATTATCAAAAGCCCAAGGATGTTCCAAATTGAGCCCAAACCAATGGATAGCCCGAGTGGTGATTTAATGAGGTTAATCTTACGAACACTCAATGTGAGTGCACATCTCCTAACTGTTGGATTAAATAAATCTAGAAGCAGTAGATAAACATATAAAAATGATGAAAAGATTTAGTTTCCTAGAATGATACCAACCCTTAATTTAAGTTTGTTTAGCTACCTTTTGTTTATCGAAAAATCGAATGGTCTCTCGCTGTTTTTTTTTTCTTTAAACAAATCTAATTAATAATTGTCGATTTGGTTTTACCCAATTTTAATAGATTTTGTGAAAAACTTTTGATCATTGATTTTAAGGGTTTTTTTTGGAGATTATTGAATTTAAGGTTTATAGATTTTGGATATGATCTAAACAAAATGCAAACATGTTATCAACTACCAAAATTGGGAACATTGCAGAAATTAAAGATTTTTTTAGACGAAATTATAGATTTGATGGTAATTGAAGAGGTCCAAAAAGATACGGGCATGGATTATCCTTCTAAAAGCTTGTTCAAACCCTTATACCAAAAGGGATTTGTTTTTGAAGACTATGAACAATTACTTGTCAAAATAATTTTATTTATTTATTTATTTCGCTACTTCATCGTTTATGTGATCAAAGAAAAAGGAAGAAGAGAATAATGAAGTTTTTATATTTGAGGAATTTGTTCCAGCAATTAAATCTTTTCATTTTTTGTGTTTATCAACTTCATATAGATCTATTTAATCCTACGATCAGAAGGTGTGTACCTTCACTGAGTGGTCTTGAGGTTAACCTCATTAAATCACCACTCGGATAGCCCAAGGTTCAATATTGAGCCCAAAATAATGCATCAAGATGTCAGCCAAAATTCACTGTGAGAGGGTAATGGAAAAACATCTATTCTTTAAAAAAAAAAAAAAAAAAAAAAATCAAATCTTATTCCCTCGCTTGTTCGCATTTTCTTCTTCTTTTATCGGCAGTGATTATCAGATTGCGGAACCTGTGAAACATCTAAAATGGACTTGGATTCAGCCGTCCAATTTCAAACCAAGTTTACCTCTTAGTTTTTGGGTTGAGTAATCCTGGTTTTACCATAAATGGTATGCTCAATGCCAATCTAATCCAATGGTTTTGCTTGGTAAGAGAGCCCATTAAACTGCCACTTGTTGCCAATGAGATATCAGTCGTAAACTTGTAGTGAATGAAATCACAAATTCAAAGTTCTAATGCGATAAAATTTATAGTGAGAGAAGTTAAGTGCTAGTTAAATTGTTTCTTTGTTGTTGTATAAGTTTTGATAATCCTATCTATTAGAAATAAATTGGGATTGCAAGACTTTCAAAAGCTTCCTTAAGGTAAAAATTGAGGACTTGTGAGGAATAATATCCACAGTGGTAAAACAAATTTCATTGACAAAAATGAAAATAATAATTTTTTTTCAATGATAACCATTTTTTTTCGCTAATGAAATGATCAACTCACATTTGTTTTAAGCAAAAGGTGTATAAAGTTAGTTTCAACTTGCAATATTATTTATATTATACAAATCTTATCAACTGAGCTAGCATTCATTTGCACCCTGTAAAACCGAGTTTGACTCTTATAAACAAGTTTGTGTGAATTTTAGGCAATTTTAGGCGGATGATAAAACTTTAGGCAAATCAAATATAATTTTAGGATATTTTTTAAAAATTTGTGTTCCTAAACTCCTTTAAAAATTGATCAACACCATTGGTCTCACTCTCTCTCTCCTCCTTATCGGCTTATCTAAACCAACCAAAATCCAATAGAAGAGAAAGAAAACCAGATAAAAAAAAAACAGACTAAGTAAGCAAAAAAAAAATCTCATTTCTTCAAACACTTTGATAAAAATGGCATCTTTGGCTCACCAATTTGCAGGACTAAGAAGCCCGCCACTCTCTTCTTCACCCCTCTCAAAACCCTTCTCTCCAAAGCCTCAAAAAGCGACGTCTTTTGTTCCTGTACTCGCTGCCAGTGTAATTTCTAATGCTCAGACCAGAGAGAGGGAGAAGCTCAAACATGTCTTCGAAGACGCTTATGAAAGGTGTCGAACCACCCCTTTGCAGGGCGTGGGGTTCAATCTCGAGGACTTCCATGCCGCACTTGATAAGTATGACTTCGAATCTGAAATTGGAACCATGGTGAGATAAGACTCTGTTTTTGGCTTTTTGAGTGAATTGAAACAATAGGGTGTTGAATTTATTGAATTGATTGAATGGGTATTAGTAGTTGTTGATGAATTTTGTAAATTTAGTCTGCTTTAGAGTTAATTTGGCATTTAAATTTTGGGGTCGTAGGTTTTTGAATAAATGTGTCTAAGAGCTTGGATTGGGTGGGTTGTTGATTGTGTGTTGTTATTTTGGGAAGAAAATGGAGGAATGGTTGGTAATTGGTGGTTAAAGAATTTCCATGCCGGGAAACAATGTGGCAATGGGAAAATAATTGGTTGATGCATATGAGTTGAATGGGTAATTCAGGATTTCAGGGTGATGTTCTTCAGTGCAAATTAACTTGTTGGTTAGGTGATTTTGTTAGCAATAATGTATGATGTTTCGTTACCATAGAGGATTATTGAATAGATTAAAGACACGAGGTACGTGTATCCCAAGAGTTGCTTGTATATGCGGCTACGAGAAGGGACTCAACATCCTGTAGGATATATGACGCATGTATAAATATGTAACCTTCATTGCTAATCCAAAGGACAAAAGCTATCTAGAATGGGGGAAAGATTTATTAGTATGAGAAAGGGGAAGACGAGGAACAGTGAACTTCCGGTTAGCATTTCGGTAGCATCTTCATATTTAAATTTATTGCAAAGCATAAAAGAATGTCATCATAACATATCCCCAATAAGTTAAAATTTGTAGGTCTTAATTTTTCAAAAGTTCTAACTATCTTGCCTTTCATTGCAGTATTTGGATACCTCTTGGATTGTAATTTTATCTCATATCCCTTTTTCTTTCAGGTCAAAGGATATGTTTGCAATGTAGATAACAATGGAGCAGTTGTTGACATAACTGCAAAATCTTCTGCATTCCTACCTGTTCAAGAGGCTTGCATTCACAACATAAAACATGTGCAAGAAGCTGGTATAGTTCCTGGTATGCGAGAAGAGTTCATAATTATTGGTGAAAGAGAAGCTGATGACAGCTTGATCTTGAGCTTACGTTCAATCCAATATGACCTTGCATGGGAACGATGTAGACAACTTCAAGCTGAGGATGTTATCGTCAAGGGTAAGGTGAGAATTCGCTTACAAACATGTATTTTATCAGCTTACTTTTGGACATATTTTTACATTTGCATCAAGTACGTTAGAAGTAGTGTGTTTGGTAACATCTGGTTAGGTTATTTCTTGGGATATATCAGTATACTGCCTGAAGAAATCCTATGGACTATATATTAGCTTCTTGCTTGAATTTTAAGTTTATTATACAATTATTTGTCTGCCAATTAGCTATTAGCCTATTACATTTGACTCTATGTGCTCTTATCATCCCACTCCATATGCCTCTATCATTCCCTCTGCATCTAATACGCCATTTGCTTGTCACTAGTGTACTAACGACAGACTATTCCAATCACTCTATAAGGAGTCAACCCTAATCTTGTCACTGGTATTTGCCTTAAACACTGTATTCCACATACCCTTGTTGTTTCTAACTGACAATATCACCTCCATTGAAATCTGATCAAACTCTTTAAGAATTATGTGTTGAAGAGGCATAGGCTAGAAGGTTACATGTTGACGAAGCATTGTAGTTTGAAAAGTGGAATAAGGAGGGAAGCTTGTTGGGGATGTCTTGCATCCACATGCTCTCTTTCTTCCCCAATAGTTTCAAAAAAATAAAAAATAAACAGGTAGATGTACTTGAGAGTTGTGCTAACCAATGTTTAAGACGTAAAACATTAGTGGTTGAGGAAAAGCAAGCAGAAAGTGCCGGCGCAATATGTGCAAAATTTAGCTCGATCAATATCCCTGTTTTTTGAACGTCTGTTCACCTTGGATCAACTTCATTATATCCTGGTTAATATTTTTTGCACCAGATTTAAGAACTCATTATGGGTTTAAAGTTCATTCGTTGATCTGTTAGTCCTTTGATTTGATAAAATGACACCTCATTCTGGAGATAGTCCATCAAACTCTAACATGCATCAATGGGTGTGCAACATTTCTAGGTAGTTGGGGTCTTTCTTAGCAGAGTATGCTCAAGATAAGTTTCTTATTCGTTTTTTTGCAATATTAGCTAAACCAAGGATGCTGATTATTTACGGGAATACGTGAGCGAACAAGCTGGAGTTGGTTACTAGGCAGGTCAGCATGCGTCAGTGAGCTAGATGTCTAGGTTGGGTTATGTGGAAGAGTATGTATTACTTGAGGAACAAATGCAACAAATGTATCAACAAAACATCTCTGGCACTCATAATTGGATACAGAATGGACACATGCTAACAGTTAGTTTGTTGGTTCATATAACTTTTATCTTTATTTTCATTAGCAAACAATATACTATAACATACATGTGTATATCTTGATTTTATTTGTGAAAAACTTAAATTGCATATGCATCATGCCTTTTCCTCGGTCTTTTGTTTTGTTCCCTACCTTCAAACCTGTGACTTTCTCTTGTTAGCTTTCTATGTTTCAGTTTCTAATTATTGCTGCGACACACATTTTCTCGAAAACTATGCAGGTAGTAGCTGGAAACAAAGGTGGAGTAGTGACCATGATTGAGGGTCTTCGAGGATTTCTACCATTCTCACAGATATCAACAGTTAGTTTTCTCATGCTGCACCCTTCATTGTTTTGAATTTGGTCATGGTTATCTCGATTCTCTCTTTCCTATTAGGTTAAAAGTTTATGCAAATTGTGGCTTGTATGAATTACTAATTAAATGATGATATTGGATGGCTATCTCTTGGAATCAGAAATTACCTGCAGAAGAGCTACTTGAAAAGGAGCTTCCACTAAAGTTTGTAGAAGTCGATGAGGAACAGTCTAGGCTCGTCCTCAGTAACCGAAAGGCTATGGCTGATAATCAGGCACAACTCGGAATTGGATCAGTTGTAACAGGAACTGTACAGAGTCTTAAGCCATACGGTGCCTTCATCGACATTGGTGGAATTAATGGTCTTCTTCATGTCAGCCAGATAAGTCATGACCGTGTCTCGGATATTGCCACTGTTCTACAACCTGGTGATGAGCTAAAGGTAACATCCAACTAGCAGATTCATATTTTTCAAATAAAAGTATTGTTTGAAGAAATATTTTCTGAGAAATTTCTAATTGTAAAGGTCATGATACTGAGCCACGACCGTGAGAGAGGACGAGTGAGTCTCTCTACCAAGAAGCTGGAGCCTAGACCTGGTGATATGATTCGCAACCCAACACTTGTGTTTGAGAAGGTAATTTTTCTCAATGAAATGATAAACTCCTACTTTATCCTCATTCATAAAATATATGTTGCATCTTCTTGTATTCTTGTTGTCAATTATTCATTTTTCAGTATGGCGCATAGTCCATCCAATTCGAATCATAGTAATATGGTCTTGTCTTTGATTGATATAACTTATATTGTTGTAAACCATAGGCTGAGGAGATGGCTCAGACATTCAGGCAGAGAATAGCGCAAGCAGAAGCTATGGCCCGTGCTGACATGCTGAAGTTCCAACCCGAGGTACTTGTTGGTTCATTCTGTCGTTTTTGCATATAAAAGTTATGAACTAGTTACAATGCACAATCAACTCTCGTTTTGCATAAGAAAATGGGTTTCCTTTAATGCTAAATAAAAAACAGATTCGATTTGTTTCAGCTGAAAACCAAGTCCCAATAGACTCTGAAATTTTGAATTCTAGAAACCTAGCAGTCATGGTTAAATGCTTTCTAAGTTGCAATCCTGATTGAGTAGACACAACTTAAAATTGGTGTTAATATTGTCTAAGATGCCAGCCTTACATTTTGCGACTGACTGTGGTTTTGTTTAGTTACTGAAGTACAGCTTTTTATTTAGGATCACTCTAATGGTTTAATCTGTGTTTTTTTTTTTTTCTGCAGAGTGGATTGACTCTTAGCGCGGATGGAATATTAAACCCTTTGCCGTCTGAGGGTCTAGATTTGAGCGACATTCCACCTGCTGAAGAGTGAAAAACCACTGACAAATAGTAATTCTTTTTTCCGTGTCTTTGTTTGGAGGAAGTGTGTAATTTCATCTAAAGCCTAACAAGACAGTTCTATGACCAATTGTAAGATGGATCAAAATGTTTCTGAATCTAAGCTTGTTGTATTCCCTAACCTAGATAGTGTTCCAAAAAGAATTATCGGTATGAGTGCATCCAGAATGAATACAACTAAGTCATCCCAAAATAAATGGTTACTGTAGTTTAAATTAATCATGATGAAATGAAGAAAAAACCCATTTAGACAATCTGTTTCCACTTTTTTTCCCGTTCAAAATTAGTTAGTTGATGTAAGCTCAGCACGCCTTCATCTTTTCAAGAAAAAAAACACTGTTGACAAAAAGTCAGATTTTATGCAAATATATTGACGTAATTGTAAAGAGTAGTGGCAATCAAGAACACATTCTGATAATTGTAATGAAACTTCTGCGGGGATAATTGAAACAGCAAAACTAAAATAAATCGCAGAGGGATAATTGGTTTTGCAGAGGCTCTAAAAACATTTTCCAAGATACTTGAAGAGCAGACAGGAAAATAAAATATTTCAATTCATTTTCCACAACTCGTCAGCATTGCAACTCAAAACATAAGTGCGCATTCATATCTCAATCGGGAATTCTTAAGTGCACTGTAGTATTACTCTATCTCAATAGAAATCTACGATATAACTTGTCAAAAAAATTAATTCAGTACAATTTTCAACTAGGGCTCAATTAGACATTTAACTGTAAAAGGGATGTCTCTTTGGTGATCCCACCTGTTTTTTTCTGAAATTCTATCTTCACAATAAAGCTTAACAAAAATTATTTGCATATCTTACATAAACCAAAAACAAACAAAAATTTGTCACGCGTAAAAGTTAAGGGAGAAGTTCACACTGCCCTATGATTGCTGTTTGCTCTGTTTGCTGGCCTTCTTTCCTTTCTTTTGCTTTTGCTTCAACTGGGAAAGACCTGCAGCCGTAATCTTCACATTCCCCACAATGGCAGCAACCAGTTCTGGATCTGTACAAGCCTTCATCAGTTCCTTCTCTCTGTTTGTTGCCTCAGGAGTTTGACCAAATAAATTGATCGCCGTTTTTGCAGCTGCAAAACAATATATATATATATATATATCGATTACTGTATTTTCCTGGTGTAAAGAAACACTAACTAGGGAAATCGACAACAAAGTGTGCAAGAATGGTACCAAAAGTTAATACTATTCAACTATTTGCTAGCTAAAGTTCCAAGTATTGAACTTTAATACTTTATTTGAAAAAACAAATTATTTACCTTTTCCTTTCTTTGCAGAGCCGGGAATAATCTTCACCCGATACTTGTATGTTTGCAGTGCGCTGTAAGGACCACACACTGGCACGGCATACAGAAGTATATCGTTTGGTAGTGGATTCCCGGTCAAATAATCTACATCGTTCAACTTCCCTTTTTCTTCTTCGCCGATCTCGTGAATGTCATCTTCTTCCATAATCACTCTATCCATCTCAGGAACACTAGTAGCTTCAGGATGCACGACTTCCTTTTGATGATGGACTCTATCTGGATGATCTTGGCAATCTTTAGACAGATGACCTGGTCTTTTACACTTGTAGCAAATTTTCAAAGCATCATCTGGACCTGTCAAATGGGAGATGTGATTTAGTTGCAAGTAGATTCTTAACAGTTCATATCAACTTTAACTTGATACATGATAAAGCATTAAAGTAGGGATAATCTTCCATAGCAGGATAAATTTACATTGGTTGACCTTTCTCTGAATTTTTTAAGCCGTCGACAACATGCTAGAAGCCACTTTATAGGGTTGGTCTAGTCATGCCCTGAAAATTCCTAAATTTTAATTCAGACAATTCTTAGTCTACAATCCTCTATTTTTCACGTGAAGTTCATGTCCATCTCTCACATGTTTGGAAGAAGCAGAAAACACTTATTCAATTGCTATATTTTCAACACTTATTCATTGCTATATTTTCTTTATTTGGCAGCTCTTCATACTTAGCATGTCATGACCTCATTATTCATGGTCAAAGAAAGGATGGCATCATAAAAAATTTTGAAAGAAAAAGGTATAATGCAATCAATAATGGAGCAAAGCTCACATTGGCTGATGCACAGAATCATGACCTTTTACATAGGTATCACTTCAAGGAGGGCGAAGATAGGATAGATTGAAAGAACATACCGGTATCTGATCTAATTTCTTTTCCATCAGCTGCCTTTGCATCTTGTGATTCTTCCTCATTCTTAACTGCCTTTCCACCAGGCTGAAAAATAGCTTTTGGTTATCAGAAACAGCAGTGACACAAAAACCACAAACATATGAGAATTGACTAGGTGGGTAGGTAATGCCTATTTTTGGATGAAGTACAAAAGATTTAACACACTGAAAATATATGAGAAACATCCGAAAATAGTGTAATAGAAATAACACGAGAGAGAAGTTTATATTACTTTGAACGAAATCAAGGAGAAATGGCAAGTACTAACTGTGGTAAACATCAGAAGATAGTCATACAAATAACAAAGCAGAAAAGGATTGGTTTGAAAATGAAATCAAGGAGAAACAGTAAGTCATGTTACTCACAGCTAGTAAGGCCATACGAATCCTCCTTTCTTCTTCATCCTGTTCAGCATACTTTTCCTTGATTTTCTTAAGCTTGCGCCTCTGTCCACGACTAACTTCCCCACCAGGTGGCCTCAAGTTTTCAACATTTTTATCAGTGTCTGTGCCCATAACCTGGCCTTTATGATCTTTTTCACGGTGAACAGGTGTGTCATCACTATTTTTCTCCCCTTTTTTGAGTTTCCTTCTTTCAGCCTTTGATAAATGCGGCTTTTCTCTGACAGATGCCTTCTGTTCATCATGCTGATGATTTTCTGCATTATCCTGAGATGCATCCAGCACAACATTTTTACCAGATACGTTTGTTGGTCCAAGCCCAAGTGCCTTATCAATGAGATCCTCAAGTTGGGGTGAGACTGAAAGAATACTTTCTCCAGCAGTAACATAAACACTTATATCAGAAATATCGCTCCTGGGAGTTCCATCTTCAACAGAGCCTTTATACTTGTCACCCTTACTGAGACTGGAGGGATCTGATCCACCACGAGTAGAACCAACACCAGATAATCCATCTAACTTTGATTTACTATGATCTAATGTTGGATCTGAAAGGCGGCTCAATTCTTTAATGTTATCTTTTGATTCTTCAACTAAAACTTTATCCTCTTCATAATCAGACTTCTCTCCTCCATTATCATCTAACCCTTCCTCTTCACCTCTAACCCTCCTTTCATTTAAATGTGATCCCAAGGAGCTCTCATCCAACCGAAACAGTAAACCAAAGCCCATAATAAGAGGGTGGGGAGGAAGGAAATTCTTTTTTCCACGGATCATGAAACTCCCAACAGTTAGATATTCTCCCGTGGGAGCAGTTTTACTGACTTGATTGGGATATACCCACCAAGCACTTGTAACAATCTTTGAATCCCACGCTTGGCTGTGGCAAACCTACAACAGGAAGTGCATGAAAGATTCAAATGCCGCATCTGCTATTTTATATATAAAAAAAAAGCGCCAAAAAAAGATGATAATGATAACCAAATAATGAACCACGACAAAATATAACAACAACATAAATCAGTTTTGAGTAAAGACACATGACTTACAGTGAAGCATCCTGCTTGATTTAAAGTTAGAGGAGGTATTGGCTGTTCTGGTTTGTGATTCTTGATTACAGTACTAGAAGCTCCATGAAGGTCTGCATGGACATACCTGTTTCACATATTAGCACATTTACACTAGCATCAGTCATGAAATTCCATAAAAGTGAGTATGCAGTCACGTTAAAAACTGAGGAAACTCGGGTTTTTTCGTATAATAACATGTCAACATGATAGAGAGTATCCAATCCAAATGCTTCTCTTCAAATAAAAGGCGATGAGATTCGGTAAAATGGCATCTCAGTTTCATGCACTTAATTATTCCGCACTGAAACTTCATGTAAAGACTATCGTTGGAGAAAAGGGTTGGTTTTATGAGTATTTGTACTCAGTGCTGGTAGGTTTTGCTCCCAGGTCTACGGTATCACCACAACAAAATTTACCGACTAAAGTAGTTGGCACCTACTGAAAGTATTTACTTCACAAATGATTGAACTCCATTTAAGATATCTATTGAGACATCATGCATGCTTGAAACTATATCGGTATTTTGGCAAACCATAAATCTCAGAGAATTGCGAGAGAATGTATCTGTGATTGTCTACTCTTTCAATCAAAATGGAAGCCATAGAGAGCAACATAAAGGTGGTTGCCGAAATTGGGTGCAGTATGAAATAGAAGCAAATTGATAAAGAACAAATACGACAAATGATTAATATATCTTTACTTGGGAACCACACAACAAGAAAATGCTAATGAAATAGACAAAAGTGATGATTGTGTCTACATTCTTTGGTCATATGTAGATTCATTATAATTTTTTTATTTGAATGTTTTGCTGCCAGAAACATGTCCACGTGATAAAAGTTGGTGATACATAACAAGAAGCAAAATTTTCTCATAACGAGATCTTAAGAATAACTTTTATGTTATGTTCTATTTAGTTTTTATTGTTTTTGCTTATAAACTTTATCCTTCTGTGGTAAACATGTCTGCAAATAACAATGGAAGGCCTATAGAAACTAGCCAGTTACTGACTGCATCATTATACGGTTTATCATATATTAGAGAAAATGTCACTCACAGATCCCCTTTTGACATATAGCGCTTGACTATCATCTCATTTTGTTGAGCATCACGTCCGCTGATAACCAAATAGTTTTCACTGCTGATGAACCAATTAAATTTCTCAAACCAGTGAACTTTGCGCATATGTGAAATTGCAGCAACAGTTTTTTCCTGGAATAGATATACATGAAATAAGTAAATCAAGTGCATTTTCTTAGTTTTAGATGCAAATCAAACCAGTAATAGAATCTTTATATAAAATTTCAGAAGTTCTTGAGCAATTGTTAAGCTGAGCTTCCTGTAATAACCAAAAACCAAATCTCTAGTCGCCAAAAATGCGAAGGGAGAGATAAAAACATACAAGTCTGCCCTTGGTCTAAATGGGCACATAATTGGAACCTTGTTTGAAGCAGTTGCTTAAAAGGATCTGAAGACTAATCAATTTGAGATAAAGCGATACACGTCTGTCATGGTATAAATGGGTACATAATGCAAGTCCCTTGGAACCTTGACAGAAGCAGTAGCTTAAAAGGAGCCAAGGACTCTAATCAACTCAATCATTTACGAAAGCCTCACTTTAATCTTATAAGATGTTACACGTCCAATAACACTTCACCGCAGAAATGATGCCCGATTTAAGTTGTCATGCTTTGAAAATTTTCATAAATCCATTCTTGAAGTCCTTTCGCTTATTGTTACTTCTAGTTTATGATACGATATACGACGCGTATTGCAATTCAAGGCCTCCGTTGTGTATCTTAATATTGTATATCTTCTACAACAACAACGTATCGTATAAAGATACGATATGCAAATAGCATATATACAGGCGTATCAGACGTGTCAGTCTAGGCCAAAGTTTCAAGTCTCTTCTCTTTCTTTTCTTGTTTCCCTTTTTCTCAGGTGGTTTTATTTTCTAACCTTTTTTGTTGTTTTTTTCTCTCAATGACATATAATTTGTTTAAGGTGGCTTAGTATCAAGCCATTTTGTAGAGTGTTGAAATTTAGAACAAGGACACTAATACACTAATACTGATACTTAGAAGGTGGTACTAATACATTAGGATAGAACGAAATGAAAATATGAATTAACTAGTCTTTGGCAAAATTGGTAAATCATTGATTTAATATTTTTTTTGTATGCTTAGATATATGCTAATATACTGTGTATGTGTGTGTAATTTAGTGTCATATCTTACAATATATATGTTACAATACGTGTATTAAATATTCTCAATATACGATAAGTTTTGCATTTTTAAAAGTATGCTAGTATCTATCATAAATGTGACAAAACTAATCCATCATATATACAAATATATAATTGTAGAATAACCAACAACCATAAGAACTACGCCTCAATGTGCAAGATACCTGGGAAAGTTGGAGACGGGTCTTCCTCTCAGCAGCTTTGAAAGCCTTGTCATGGGCTGTGACAGTTTTCTCCTGCTTATTTTCCTGCCGTTTCTTCAACTCATACCATCTGCGTGCATTGGCGTGCGCTGAGAGAGCTAAATCAACCTCCACCTGGAAACAAAAATAGAAGTTGTCAAAAGACAACCATGCAGAATTTCAAAAAGAACAAATGTACTATGTCAATATAATCCTATGCAAATGTATTCTTTCTATTTGAAATGGAGAATGTAACATACAAACTTTAAAATAAAATAAAATAAAAAAACCGTAAATGCTATTATACAAATTTGTAAAGTTAGAAGGCACATACAACGATCCACAGCTTCTCTCTGTCTTCTTGTTGAAGAAGGCCAGAAAGACAGTAAAATTTTGAAATGTTGATAGAAAGTTTGTGTAATGCCTGTTCTGGCATCTGATACATGAAATGCATGTGGCATATCCCTTTGTGCATGTCAAAACACTTCCCCAATGGACATTAACGTGATTTACATATACTTAAACCATTTGAACCGGCGCTAAAAAAAAGACCAGCAATAGGGAGTTCACCTTATCAGCAGGGCGCGTCTTTTCATCATCATCCATTTCATCAAGATTGTTGCTCAATAACAGTGTCATGCAATTTTTTTCAAGATGGAGCTTATCAATGAGCCCTGCTACAGGATTTCCAGATTTTTTCTCTTCCTTCACCATACGAACAAGATCATCCCACGCCATCCCATTAGCAAGAGCTACTCGAACAGCTAAAATAGCAGCATCCACATCATCTAAATTATATTCAATCAATTCTGCCATTGTAATGCAATGATCCACTTCCTTTTTCAATGTATGCACACGATTTTCCTGCATAATAGAACATACAGATTTAACATGTGAAATCTCAGCATCAAATACAAAATTTAGGCATGCTGGCAGCAGAAATTTCCCAAATCACCATATATTATCACAGTTAAACAGCTTTAACATTCCATCAAGAACCAGCAGACATCAAGAACATAGAGTTTCAATTTTCAAGCTTCCATCCATTCTTACACAATCTCCTAGTCCAAAATGTGATGTGAAACTCTGCTTTCAGGTCACCAGAATTTATGAGCAATAATTTTTACTCATTCCACTGTACATAGAAAAGGACTAGAGGAGACCAGCAAAAAGATAACACGGTGCACAGTTGCTAGTCATACAAACATTTATCTGGAATTCAATGACCAAGCATAGTTTATAAGATGATAAAGCTATTGGTTTAAAGTTAAACAATGAAGTGATCTACTGTACTTCATTAACACCTGATCGGTAGAACAATTCCATAGCTATCCAAACAAGAAACGAGAAATAAAACCCCAGAAAGTAAGAAGAATTCTCTCATACCATGATGCAAAGCAAAAACAAACAAAATTAATTAAAACATTATCTGAAACTCAATAAAGGATTATCTGGGTAGATCACTGTTGAAAATAGAGAAATTGGAAGTGGTTTCAAATTAAAGTAAAACATGAACGTGACATCTGATAATTGGTCTATGCGTGATAGATAAAAAGGATCAAAGCAAAACCTGGTCCATGCGTATTTTATGAAGCTTCTGCATGGCAGACCCTTCTTTTGCCTTTTGCTGTTGTTCTACTCTCTGGCTTTCAATTTTACTATAGAACTCGTCTAAAGCTGCGTCAAAGGTTTCAAATTTTACATTCTCCCGTGATTTGAACTGATTCAACAAAAGGGGACAAAACTCATCATAGATCTGCAAATTATACAAAAATATAACAAGAATGAGAATCCCAAGTAACCAAGAAGGAAAATAAACTACAGGAATAGAACTAATCTAACTAAAGAAATCAAATTGTAGAATTCCAGTGTTGACTTAAAGGCAGGAAAATTGCCAAGTAACCTGGTTCATATTTTCCTCTTGAGATTGTAGACTCTCTTTCTTCCCTGAAGTTTATTCTGCATTAATATGTAACCTTCTGGAATTTTATCACCAGACATAATGTCTTCAAGCCAGTCTTCAAACTTGGCAACAGCTTCAACCAAAGTTTGAACCATTTCATTGTCTAATGTACTATCAGTCCCAATTTTCATGGTGGGAACCAGATTTGCATCTAAGATGATATGCTCAGATAGTGCAGGTCCATAACCCAATGCTTCCCCCAGTACAACCTTTAACGTAGCTTGCTTTGCTCGACCACCATCATTGGCATTTTTATTTAAATCAGAAGATTTCCCATTCTTGCGACCACCCTGTTTTCCTTTGGATGTGATTGAGGTGTCATTCACCCCTTCGGCAACTTCACTTAAATCAATATTATTTGGTTCCCTTGAAGAGGTAAGTGCTTCTTGAACCTTCATAGCTGTGGCCCTCTCAAAAGTACGGCAAGCTTCAACAGGGTATCGATGGCGTGACATCATTGCCAAACCTTTATCATCGTCCCTGCAGTCAATGGGTTGTTAGTTTTAGACTAAGTTCAATGATATGATTCGACTGATATCCAAGAATCATAAATCACAAGAGTCAGTCATGGCAAATAAAATAATATTCTCTTATACAAAGCAAGAGCATCACTATTTATAATTTCTAATTCTCTACATAATTTAGCTAATGACTTTTATTTATCAGATGAGCAAAATATGAAGCTTGGAGAAAAACGGATAGACCCACGTCAGATGGCATTATAACGAATAAAAATTAGCATGTGATGGCAACTGGAGCTTCAGAAACAATAAAGGGATCATATCATACTACAAGTAGAAGATGATGGTTTCAAACAACCACAGGGCATTGTAGAACCTGTGCTTGTTATTTACAATAAATAATTTGCACTTATCAAAGGTGATCCGTTTCAACAAGGAAAAAAAAGGACAAACACGAAAGCAGCTTCTATCTAAATGAACTTATGCAATAAAAGCTCGTACACAATGTGAATGACAAACCTGTGCGATCGGAGAAGGGTCAGGACAACAAACTCAGAATCCGTGAGGAGTAAGTTCCCTTGCGCATAAAGCTCCAAAATGACATAATGCGCATTGGCCCCCAATCCAAATTGAAAGAGAATAATCTGAAACACCAAACAAATCACCATAAATCCATGAACATCACACCAAACTAACACTAAGATCTAAAGGGGTGATCAAGCGAACTATACCCGATCATATCCGAGCTGCCTTACATCCTCGAGCCTTCTAGTTCTTATATGCTTCCTCAATTTAAGCGTAAACCCAGACGGCGTAGTACTCTTATCCCTAAAAACACCACAAAATTCATCCCATCAAACATGACCCAAAGTTTCAAATATACTATTATGACCAAATTCGACCCAAAAATAATCTTACCTTACATAAGCAGTTGTGTGCAACCTAACACCACTCTCCATCAACAACAAGACCTTCTCGCTTTCGCCCGATTCAGTAACTCCACTACTGTTCATCAACTTAAACATATACGTCTGCAAGATCAAATTCAACAAAAGATTCCTCAAATTTTCTCCTAGTTCTATACACAAGTTTTGCAAGAAACATCCCCAATCCAATCAGTGGCTAAACTAATAAACTCATAATACAAAACACGCAATAAAGATGGGTTCGCGAAGATAAGAAATGAAAGCTTTGCAAAGTAATGCAAATTAGGGTTCTGAGATGAGGACCTTGGGAGTGAGATCGTAGACGTTGGACAATCGCATTCCGATTAGTTTTCGCAAGCACTTCACCTCTGCGGCCACGTCGGCCGTGTTCATACGAACCTTCACCATCTTTGCTTCTCTTCTCTTCTTAGGCTCTGTGTTGAGCTTCTTCTCTTTCGCTCTCGCTCGCGCTCGCTGTGTGTTTGATTAAGTGTTTCAGACAGAGGAATAGAAGACTTGGAGAAGAAGTCGAAGCGGTAAGGCAAGAAGGCCCCTTAAATGTAAATGTAAAGGTGAATTTTTTTTTTTTTTTTAATCTTCCTTTGTTTTGTGGATGTCCACCTCTATACAAAATCTTAAACCTTGATATAATCAGGAGTCTGTTTGGTTGCATGAAATATTATGTCATAAAAATTATAAAGAAAATTTACATTATGAGCTAAATTGATGTATCACTCTATATCTACCATTTAATTTTGTGATCAATAGTGAAAATGAAAGTCCTATGAACATGAGAATCTCACTCTTTAATCGTAAATGTGGAATTATACCTCAAATTAACTTCAAAATATGAGTTTCCTCATGAAACATTCTTTTTAAGAATTCAAACATTCTTATAGTTCAGCTACAGAACTCAATAACCAAACTTTCTTCCATTCTAAAAACGAGCTCGAGTTGAGAATAATTTCTAGCACCTTGAGACCTATTCCTTGTCATAAGACATCTAATAATTTTAGAATTGAAATGAAAAGTTCTTTGAAAGCTTTGGTAATGCTGGGTTCCTTGTTGACTTTTCGATAAATAATTTGGAATTAAAGTGAAAAGTTCTTTGTGCTCCAAACATTACTTACAAACTCCACAACAATAACTTCAAAGGTTGAACCAAATGCACATAAAAAATGACGAAGTTCAAATTCATAGAATCTAGTTAGGAGCCATCATCATAGCTACACTTACTAATGAAAAATGTTATTCTCAAATTAGAAAAAAAAAATTATATATATATAAATATGAGTGATTCTACACAGCGAGGAAATGGGCGAGGGGAGTGAGGTGGCGGGGTGGGAGCCGTTCATTGCGTTTGGGATGCGCGCGTGAAAAGTCAATGCACGCACCTCGAGTGAGGTGAACAACTCCCACCCCCGCCACCTCACTTCCCTCGCTCGTTTCCTCGCTCATTTCCTCAACACTTAGAATTTCTGTATAAATATTTATTGCTAAGCCATTTCAAAATAGTGTTGGTTGTGGCACACCAACTCATCTTAGGATCGGGAGGTAAAAGTTAATTTACTCTTCAGTAACCATGAAAATTAAAAGACCTTCAATTTTTTCATTAATTTGTTTCTTATTAATTTTGATCAATTTAACACTTTTGATCAATCTCAGAATTTTTTTTTTAAATGCAAAATTGCCTAAGTTCCTCAAATACATAATATTTGGTTGCGCTAATTCGCACGGTGCGCGCTCTAATTCGCACGGTGCGCATAACAATTTCCTTTCCTTGGTACAAGGTGGCCTTCTTCTCTCTTTCCCTCTCTGTTTTCTTCAATTGATGATCAGAGAGATTTGCAAAAAAAAAAAGCTTCTATAGACAATCTCTTCATCTTCCCCAATGGATCTAAATCAGGTTTGATCTCGATTTCACCCCACTCTATTTCATTTTAAAGCTGAATTTATCGATTTGAGCAAAAAATCTAGACATATAATGTGTTGAATTATGAACAAAATCAATCTCAATTCACTAAAATCATCTTGATTTATCTGTGAATCTGTTGTTAATGAAACCCATGTTTGTTTGGGTTTATTCAATGTTTCATGTCAATGTAACCCTTTTCCTTGGTAGATCTGAATCTCTCTAATCACTGTGTAATTTGTGCTTTTGATCTAGTCTTGAAGGACATTTGTGTCTAATTTCCTATTGTATGGTTTGGTATATAAATCTGTTTTGGGATTTGGGGTTGTTTAGTTTTCGGAATTATAACTGTTTTTGCTCCATGGGGTTGATAAGAAGTTAATGTTTGATAATATAGGTTAGTCTATTCAGTCTATTTTACTAATTTTTTTCATAGATTTATCCAAGATGAAAAATCTCGAAACAATGGGGATTATCGGGTAATATCCAATTACCGATATTAGGATCGGCTTTTTGAAGAACTTGACACAGCTCAATTTGATACTCTAATGACTCTATTGATGAAATGAAGCCACCCCAATTGACTTTTTGAGACACCTGATTAAGTGCTACTCATATGACAAGACGTTGTTTATGTGATTAAGGATTTGTCTTACTACGACATAACAATGTTAATGCTCACTGACCAGAGGGTTAGTGTTGTTTACTATAAGGGATTGATGCTATTGTTGCTTAAATATTATGTTTACGGAGCTGAAAACAATTAGGGGAGACTTTTGATCTAGGTGGGATTGACAAGGATTGCTGTGTGCATCCGCTTGCCAAATCAATTGTTGGACAATTAGGATTAGTTTAATCTCCAAATTATCTATGCTGAATTCATTGTGTTTTACGTGTTGCAAACAGACATATACTCATGTGCAGCCTACAGAGAATTATGCCAACCCAAGAACTTGTCTCTTTCATGTGATCTTCAAGGTATTTAATCTTTCTGTTATGAACAGTACTTACTTCTTAAACACACTTTAGTAAGCACTATGCTGTGTTTTGGTGACAGGCTGCAGCTCTGGCGTTCTACATTTTGTCGGCACTATTCTTTAATAGCTTTGTTATCATTTTCGTGGTCACTGTTGTTCTTTCCGCTCTTGATTTTTGGGTAGTCAAGAATGTTAGTGGGAGGATTCTAGTTGGCCTAAGGTGGTGGAATGAAATAGATGAGCAGGGTGAGAGCGTGTGGAAGTTTGAGTGCCTTGATCAAGAGGTTTATCTTCTTCTCATTTTCGTTTTTCCTTTTCTCCCGTTACAATTTATATTCCTCTTTCCTCTTGGCTATGTCAGGTAAATGGTGTTAGAATGTTTAAGACTTGTGACCATGTTCTTTCCAGTATCTCATACATTATATTTTTCTTGCCTTTTGTAAATTTGGAACAGTCTTTGGCTCGGATGAATAAGAAGGACTCATGGCTATTTTGGTGGACATTGTACCTTACAGTAAGTGAATATTCATTGACTACATCATTGATATCACAAGGCAATAGATAGCACCACACACGTGATGCCATTATACTTTAGGTGGTAACATTGTGTGAAATTTGTTGGAAACTAAGGCATAGATGACAGAACTAAGCATGGGAAAATTTGCTGATGGAGTTATCTAACCAGTTCAATTTCTTGTTGTGCAGGCAGTTGTCTGGATCTTCCTTGGCATATTTTCAGTCATTAGATTTGAACCAGATTATGTTCTAGTTGTGGGAGTGTGTTTGAGCCTCAGCCTCGCAAATATTATTGGCTTTACTAAATGTCGCAAGGGTAAGCGAGCATTAAGTTTTAAATCACTATAGAAATAAGTTACTGAAAATGTTGCATTAGCCATGAGAACATAAAAATAAGAAAAATAATGAATCCTATACATTTGTGTGTTTGCTTCTCCATTGCTAGATACATCATCAAACAAAAAGGAAATTTTATTAAAAACCTTGGTAGACGACTAGGCCTTAAAGAACTCCAAGCTGGGGATAACTTGCTTACTTTGAAGAGCATTTGCTTACTTATTTTTTCATCATCTTGCAGTTTTTGTGTTTTGTTGCATTTGATCTTTGCTAGTATATCGAAATTCAGTTTTCTGAAGAGTAACAAATGATTTAGGAACATTATAATATCCTTGGCAACAACTGTGGTGTCTAACTTGAAGTGATCTGACACCATGTTGGTAGAACCAAGTATGTCGTGTAGTACCCATTTCTTCTGTAGACAATTTTGTGGACTGGTTGCCTGGTTATTGTTTTATTTTTAAAGTCCAAATCTCTTTTAGTCTGGATTATCATTTAGATTTATAACATTGTAGATACTTTCCATCTCCAAATTAGGGTTTGAACCCATTTTTCATAAGGCCATCCTTGGTGTCAACCTGATGATACCCTTAATTTGCTCGATAGAATTTTACTAAGTTGGAGTATCCAATCCACGACTTAAGTGCACTTTAATTGCAATTTACTCTATACTACGTCAACAACTTGTCTGAGTAACAGATCTAAAAACTTTGCACTTTTCAACTGGTTTTGGTTAAGAGTAAAAGCACTATCCTAAATAATGTACTTTGTATAACATACCACCCAAAGCAATCAGTGCCGGTCCTAGGAGTTTAGAGGCCCCATGCGAGGACTAAAACAGGGCCCTTTTGACATATTGACATATTGAGAATTACATATTTTATTTAATGTATATTTGTGTTTACTAAATTAAATTAAATTTTGGAGCACTTCGGATTTGGAGGCCTTTTCACGTAGAAACCAAAATCAAATATTTCATTGCATAACGTGTTTATTAAAATTAATTGAGTTTGGAGCACTTTGGATTTGGGGGCCCTTTTTACATGCAGGGGAAATTAAAGACATATACATGTTTAAAATTAATTATATATAAAAATAAAAATATATTATAGAAAGTAACTCGAACCCCTGCCCTTCTAAAAATGGTAAAGAAAGTTGACTATTGGCCAACAAAAACATGTCAATTTTTGAAATGTAGGTTATTTTTATATATAAAATTTTAGAAGTTCTAAAAAATTAAAAAACAAAAATTAAATAATTGGGGCCGATCGACCCTCCTGCACATGCCCAGGGTCGGGCCTGAAAGCAGTGATCTGAACAATCACAGCCTACCTAAATCTTAAGCAATACTGCTTGTCATCAGACTTGTAGACACCCCTGTAGTTGTACGTTACTTTCCTTTATTTTAAGAACCTGCCTGATTTCAGGTTTTTGTTAGGCAATGAAATTTTTTGTTTTTCCCAACGAATTCTCTTATTTGGTTATGCTGCTGACCTTATTATTCTACTTTCTTGCAGATGCTAAGAAGCAGATTCAACAATTTGCTTCCCAGACCATAGCATCCCGCATGACATCCACAATACAGTCTGCATTCAGTGTTGTATGAATTTTTCATAACAAAATATGAATAAAGAAGCTAATCGCAACTGGTTGCAAATTCAAAAAGATTGAGTTAAGGAACGGAAATTTTTTATCGAGCTTTATTGATGTTTGCCCCTTTCTAGATTTTGTACAAATTTTGGTTCGAGGAGATATGCTTTGTGGTCTGTAAGGGGAGAAAAATCTTAAATGGGAGAAAAGAGAAGCTTGAAAGCCTCAAAGAGACTTGTAATTTCTTGGGGTGTTGCACTGCGCATTTGTAAAAGAATGACTTATCGAAATTCATTCAATATATGATTTTTTTTATACATTTATATATTTCCACTGTAATCATCTATATAGTGTTTGGAACATACTAATGATAAGGGGAAACTATTGCAGTGCTGAACTGCTTCCTGAGCACACTGTTGAGTTCACATCGTTGGAACAATGTCTTATAGACAAGCAGGAAGAACTAGGGAGAGCCTCAAGAAAAATTGTTAAGCTGACGTGGTTGTTGGGTTATCTCTTAATTGTTCATGTGCTAAAACAACTCTTCAATTATTACACGCATACTATTTGTAATTGAGTTTAGCGTGTAATGATTCTTCTTTGCAAAAATGGAAACAGAAGTGCAACCAATGTAGCTGTGACTCACTTCAGTTACCCTTTGTTACTAAAACCCCTTAATGCTCCACACAGGTCATAGGCCCCATAGTTGACTCTACTTGCACAGACCTTCTATGAAAAAAAACCCAATTGAACAAAATCCAATATCATCTTCACAAGAGCACACAAGAGAAACAGAGAAACCATGAATGAAACAACAAGAAACCATATCACATTATTTCTTATTCTTCTATTTATCCTCCATGTTCCTCTACCTGTGAATTGTCAATGTAAGAAGAAGCCAGTGATCTTCAACTTTGGAGACTCCAATTCTGATACTGGTAGCTATGCTTATGGACTAGGTATCATGTTTGGGCCACCCAATGGTCGTATTTTCACCGGTAAACCTTATGGTAGATTAACCGATGGATGCCTGGTGATCGACTTTCTATGTATGTTTTCATAATTAGAATTTCTTCACTTTTTTTTAAAGTATAAATTGCAATATTACTTTGAATCCTAATTTTTGCATTTGAATTATTATTATTTTTTGTTGTTACATTATTTTGTTTTAGGTGGCACTTGAATTTTTTTAACAGGAAAATTCTAAAACTTTTCTTCCATGGAAGTTTGTCATTTTTGAAAGGGTGGAATACATAGAAATAATGTAGGAAGATTCTCATGGGGATGGAAAAAAACAAGGTAATGACAATATCAAATATTAATTTGTTCACCAATGGGGTACTAGCTCAGTGATAGGCTTATGGCGGATGAAATTACAGGTCAGGGTTCAAACACTGCCGACTCCATCTGGAGTGGAAAGGATAAGGGATTAAGAAGAAAAAAAATTAGTATTTTTCTCTCATTGATTTTTCAATACATCCAAGTAAGGTAGGACATAAACTTTTATCACTCATCACATAAGAAATTAGTTTAATTTAAAATGACAACGACTTCCATATAAACTTGCATTTGCCACAACAAAGCATTTAAGAGTTTTTTTTTTTTTTCACAAATTTATTTATTATTGGAACTTTGTAATTTTTATTTGGTTCTTGTAGGCGAAAATTTGAAGACTAGTTACTTGACACCATACCTTGAGCCCTTAGCTCCAGATTTCAGGAATGGAGCGAATTTCGCAGTGGCTGGTTCTACGGCTCTACCGAAGCATTGTCCTTTTGGTTATTTGGATCTTCAAGTTCTTCAGTTTCTCCGATTTTTCAATAGCTCACTTGAACTTATATCAGAAGGTACATTTTTCATTTCACGCTAAATCTCTATGTTAGTCACTATAGTTATTTTCTTGCATAGCAATTCACTTTAGAAAAAAAAAAAAAAGTTTAGAAATATGTATTGTACTTGTGGTATTTTAAATTTGGTATAGGTTGGACAAGTTTTGTCGACGAAGAAATGCACTTTACACATTTGATATTGGGCAGAATGATATTGCTGGTGCATTCGATGCAGGTTTATCTTACGAGATGGTCATCCAAACGATACCATTATACCTAAAACACATCGAAAGTTCTTTACGGGTGAGTATTCAATTTCAATGAAAAATTTTGAGCATTATTGAATCAACTATGGCTAAATTTAGTTTCACATTTTTTTCCAATTTCAGATCATATACCAACATGGTGGAAAGAACTTTTGGATACATAGTACTGGTCCGTTGGGATGTTTGCCTCAAAGACTTGCTACATCTAACCAAAGTGATTTCGACGAACATGGATGCCTAAAGTCACTAAATGGCGCCGCGAAAGTATTCAACCAAAAACTGAGTGATTTGTGTAAAGATTTGAGATCCCAAATGAAGGATGCAACCATTGTTTACACAGATATGTATGTGATGAAGTATGAACTTATTGCCAACTACAAGCATTATGGTAAGCTCCAAATCTTCAAATAAACATTGAATTCAAGAGGAAGGTTTTCATTGATATTGAATCAATTGCTCTGATATTTTCTCCATGAACATAACAGGTTTTGAGAATCCACTCATGGCATGTTGCGGATATGGTGGTCCACCGTACAATTTTAACGCGACTGTGGGCTGTGGACAAACTAGTAATGTGTGCAGCGAAAGATCAAAGTACATAAGCTGGGATGGTGTTCATTATACTGAGGCTGCCAATGCCATTGTTGCTTCCAAAATATCACAAGTTGAAGTTTAACTATTTCTGTCAAAACTGATCGAAAACTGTCTTTGTAAAAGTTCAATAAAGTATCATAAATCAAGAGTAATGGACATTCAAGAAAGGATAATGCAGCAAGATAAATTTCATTGACAAGTTTTCCAAACTGATGAGGTGACCATCTTTCAGACTTTTGGAGCTGAGAAGGAATTTCAGTTCCAAATGTTAACCACCCACTCATTTTACCTTCATCGACCTGATCTTCACCTTAAACCCTTTAAAGCAACTTGGATATGATGAATTTTTGCCGATTTCCTCTGACCATGAAAGGCACTGATGGCTGAATGATGTAGAATGTATGGCTACCTTGGAGAAACATGTTGAAACAAGCATTTGCATTGGAGGATGAATTTTGATTAATACTTGAACTACTATAACACCCTCATAGAAGTTTGAGGTCATAGACGATGCCAGCCACATGCACGACATGCTGTGTTATAATAGTTACCTGCACAAGTCATCGAGGGAAACGAGGAAACTGGGAAAATAACTAATCAAAAGACGAACCTTTCATCTACCCTATTCAATCGTGGGTAAATAATACTTCGTAATCTGACATCTTTATGTTTGACATGAGGTGATACTTATTTGTAGACACCCCAATAAATGCCCCTATAAATTGTTCACTACCTGCAACCTCTGAAGTTGTAAACATTTACATGGATAGATACCGGAGGGCAGCATTAAAACACTACAATCAGTGACGCAGCCTAGAGGAACTACATAAATATCCCACATACCCTATTCACATTCTTCCGCTGAGCAATCGAACCACCTCTAGGTAATCACACCCATCCATTCTTGATATCCCTTTTCAACCCGCAGTTTTCCATATGTACACAAGGTTACTGTACATAGCTCATTGGTTTATGCTTTCTCCACCTCTTCCTCAGTTCAAGGAGAATCTTTAATTGACCCCGTGTAATATACTCTGATCGTATGCATTTCAGGGCATACAAATTCGAGGCTTAGATGTCCAACTTGTCAATCAAGATGGTATCTCAAAAACAGTGTGAATGACCAAGTAGTGAGAAAAACATTTTGGTGGAATCAACTGAGATCAAAACCCGCATCAGCGTTGATCGCATATAACAATTTTCTTTCCATTTGTTCTTTGCTGCACAAGGAAAAAATGTCATTAGACCAGTATAATTAAACATTGGAAAAAAAAATGCATATAATGCTTAAGAATTACACTGAATGATGCTATGAAAACAGACAGCAGAGCTTGCATAAGATGTGAAAACAGTTTGATGGTTCACTTGGAAAATCCCCTAGTCCAGATGTCACCTTTGCTAGGGCAAACATTTGAAGGCATTTAGATACCAACTTACCATACAACTAAACTCTAGTAACAACGAGACAGACTGGAGTTCTAGTATCTGGTTGTGTACCGTGTGACATATGATAGATGTTATTACTGTCTATTGTCTAAAAATCACGGCCATGTATAAAAATAAGCCATAAATATGATATCATGAAACACACATTTTTCTAACCTTCTGTAGGGTGGAAGCTTTAGAAGATTCATGCAAGTAGCTGACGTTGGCAATCGGTCGAGTGCTTCTTCAGTTGGATCACCTCCAGCTCCAGCTCTGCACTTGATCATATCTTAATTAATCACCAAGTAAACTACAATGTCCAAAAGAAAGCTGAGAGTAATTCCATTGACACAGCATAGTTTAATGCGGAAAAAACAGTAATTTCTCATTGATAAACAACCTCTGTATGCAAAATTGAGGCTCCAGATATTTGAACCCAAGCAAAGGTCCTCTTGAGCATCCAGTAACAAACCTGCAAAAAGTAGATAATCAGTAAAATGTATGGCGTCAATTCGTGACAATGCCAATATCACATGTGAAAATAAGCCGGTAGAAATACAGTGCATATTAGGCCAAACAAAGTCCGTGTTACAGTGAAAGATGGGCACCAGAACCAGTACATATGCTCATGAGAACAGATTTCCATTTCACTGATCCTTTAACAGAAATAGCTGGAAAGAGGGCAGAGCAAACAATGGGCAGAGCATGCCAAATGATGGGTTTTTCATATATATAATGGGTTTTTTTTTCTTCGAGTGTTTTATGTAGCCGTCACATGTGGTACACCCACAAGAGAAAAAGGGCACTGCAGAAAAAGTAGCCTGTATATATTCAAAAAAAAGGCTGAGGAAAGGAATATATTATATATCACTCACTTCAAAAACTTCTTTTGATTCTCTAAAGAAAAGTTCTTCAGTACTTCCCAAAACATCTCAACGATATAATGTCCCTGCCACAATAATAAAAAAATAAAAATTGAAGGGCGAATGGTTAGCATTTTATAGTAACCATGAAATCTGTGATAACCTACAAAGCATAAAGAAGCATTTCAAATGAATGACTTGGATATCAATTCATGGAAGAATTAGTCCAACGTCAAACATCAAAAAAGCGAGGAAATATGATAGCGTATTAAAAACGTGAATCACTGTTTTCTTTCCTGGTAGAAAGAAGAGAACAAAATTTATAAAAGAATATCTCTAAAACCAGTATATTGAATGACGTGCTAATGCAGATAATAGAAGGATATTCAAGCTGTAAAGAACCAAGAGCAACCCCTGGCTATAAAGATCAATAATTTCCAAAGACAATCGCATTATTATTGTAAAAGTCATCTACCAATTACACACATTTTAAGTATTCTGAAACAGTAGTATGATTTTAATTACTTCACAAAAACTTGCCAGCATATACAATGTAGGTTTGAAATTTGAATGTGAAAATTACAAATGATACTCGGCAAACAGGTGACTACCAAGATAACAAAAGGACTGACATAGCTGATCATCTTATATGCTTCATCTTAGAGTTTACTCAAATAGAAATGTCAAACCCCTAATAGTATCTGTATGAAACTATGAATTCAAGCTGTCAGCTAAAATACATACATTACCTTTCATTTATGTTTTTCAGCCACTCCATCCACCGCGCCCAACCAACCACCCCCCTAAAAAAAACCCCTCCTCTTGAATTTCTATTCTTAGAATAAAATGGACAGGTGAATTATCATATATCAACAACTCCATTGATATTAATTTTTACCTTGAGTATTTGACATAAAATAATTAGTGCAAGATGTTGTAGAAATTTCTTAGGATAAATCACTATTTTAGTCATCTCATTTAATTCATAGGAAGCCTCTTCATAACAAGTATGAAGACGCTAACCAGAAAAACTTGTGCTTAATCCAAGTTGCTCCTAAATATATATGTAAGTTCAATTCTTATCAAACAACAACAATACCTATTAAAAATGTAACCAAGTCTCTCCAAATCACAATCAGCGCTAATTATTTCCAAATCCACCATTACCACTTCCTTCATCTACAATTCTACACTACCTAATGACATGTAACCACGGACTCCTGCATAATGACTGGAATAACTAAATTGCTCTGCCAGTCAATAGAAGCCATTGAATTACCAAATTAGCTCCAGAGCAAAAGTACATAATCAATGTTAAATACTTCTATACTTCTCTGTTATCTTCTATTCTAAGAGATTCTAGCCAAAATTTATCAATCAAGAGGCTGTGAAAGAACAACTCACCCGATTATAACCACCAGTATAATGTGTATTCAAGCGGAGGTCATCAACATCCAAACCCTCCAGCGAACCAGTTATTAGAAGCTGGCAGAACATAAAATGTCAAATTAACCATCACATTGAGCTTTGCAGAAGAATAAATTATGAAAACAGAAGGTATTTTGGTAAAGATTTGAGTAACCATGGTAAATCCTGCCTTTAAAAAAAAAACCATGGTAAATCCAAATTGGAAACAACAAAGAAAAGAAGTACGATAAAATCCAGTTTATACATAAATCATGTTATCCATGAAAATTTCGCAGAAGTTACGTCTTTTTAATGTGCCTCTTCTAGCAGACTTGGCAAAGTTGCAAATGCACACATGTACAAGGAGGCACACAAGCTTCCTTTACACACAGTAAAAGCAAACACAAATCTAAGGAATACTAAAAACACATATATTGCCACCACCACTCCCTTTGACCATCTTTTACCAGCAAAACTGTTACGTTCTCGTCAAAATAATGATATTTTCTATACTCATCATAGTATCAGGACTTAAAAAAGTTTGTACTTTGCTTTATATATATATACACGTATCTCTGTACTCGAGTAGAACTTGTAAGAAAACAAGTAGTGTGCTATATTTTAAAAGCATGATAAGTTGTAGAAATAATTTTAATACCAGTAGTCAAAGATGGTCAACGGGTAACTGAATAAAATAAGTCTAGTATGCAGCTTGCAGTTAAAGAGGTCTAGCAATGAAATACCTGAAGTTCATGTTCATTGAACATCGATATCCAATCTTTGTCTATAAGCCGTTGAAAACCCCTCAAGAAGTATGAACTTTGGTTGCGTATCTGCCAAAAACATAGTGTTTTAGACTTTGTTACATTTAGAAGGAAGATGGATTCCCATAAACAGATCCATAGTGTTGGCATAGTGCAGAGGATTACCTGAAAGTTCAACCTGTGGTTGGCAATAAGATGTATATAGGTAATAACATTCTCATTTGTAACACGAATATCTTTCCCCCCGGGAAGCAATTCCTCTTCTGTTTGCTCTCCATATTCACTGTTGATTATTACAAAGTACAGCTCCAAGTCTGATATATCACCTTCATAATGCTGCAGATAAACCATCACGATTTTAAACTTAAAAGCTGTTTACGGGTAAAGAATGATTTGGTTAAGCTCTAACAACTAAATGGGTAGACGAACGTGAAAAAAACTAATGGAAATGATTAATAGAAAGAAAAAAAAAAACACAATCAAATGCAGAGAGAAATCTTCAAAAACATGTTGCACTTGGAATTTTAGGTTTCAAAGAACAAGATCTTCTCAGTCTATTTGGTGATTTGGATGAATTCTAAAGGAATAAAGATATTACTTATTGGACAAATCACAAAGGTATACTAGATTTACATTTTCTACTATTCCCTTATCTAGTAAGCATTAA
Organism: Berberis thunbergii; assembly: GCA_003290165.1. Classification (NCBI taxonomy): domain Eukaryota; kingdom Viridiplantae; phylum Streptophyta; class Magnoliopsida; order Ranunculales; family Berberidaceae; genus Berberis; species Berberis thunbergii. The sequence goes on along the minus strand of QNQO01000818.1, from coordinate 185,831 downwards.
ACTTTACCTTTACATGATGGAACACTTAAACTGATGGGAAGTAGGATTTAGTTTATTTTAATTAATTTGATTTATTTGTTGGGTCAGGCCTGAGTAAACCCATTAGAATAATTGGAGGTTAGGGCTCCAATTGAATCTAGGTTTAAGTTTAGTATAAATAGGGCATATGGGCCATTTGTGGTTTTGAATGACTATGAAGAATAATGTTTATTTATCTTTGTTTTCGTAGTTTTAGTTTGCTAGTTTTAAACTTAGGTTAATGAATTGAGTTGTAGGAGACACTTATCTAGTATATGGTTTTCATGTGATTGAGAAAAGTATTTCAAGAAAATTGATTGTTTGAAGAAAAAGAAGGTTGAAGAAAAATTGAGAAGGCAAGAAAAAGGGGCAGAGAAAATTATAGATGAATCTGACCCACCGCCACTCCGAGCTGCCACCAGTCACCAACGTCGACTCAACACCCCCCCCCCCCTGTCGTCACAAGCCAGGTCAAATATGCTACTGAAACATCAGATCCTGTTGGGGAAGAAATAAATCAGAAAATTTGATATTTATTAAGAGCCCCTTAAACTGTCCAACAACTTGATTTGCACTGACCACTTTGAACAATCCCATAATTCCAAAAAACTCCCTAGCAATTCCAAAACAACCCCAATAGTGGGAAAAAAAAAGTGAGTGGCCCATATTGTTATTCGTACCCATACTCATGATATTCCCCATATCCATCTCAATATCAATATAGACTAAATGGAATCCAATACTCATAATCAATTTTACTATCCTATACCACAATACACCTATGTCCCCTCTTACCCCCAACTTGAAGCGATTTCCGCTACACCACCCCCACCCCCACCCCACTAGCCAATGACGTACAACCCACTACCGATCCAACTATGCCACTAATTGAGCCGGTCCAGGAGGGGTTTTGGAGAAGATTAGACGAATGGATGCCCGCTCGCATTGACACACTCTTTGACAATAGGATAAGGGCGCTTAGAGAACAATTGGAAGAAGACAAACTTGAACAGGCACGAAAAAACAGAATGAGCCGTTTTATTTCTCGGTCATTTCAACTTTTTGAAGAAATTAAAGGCACCATCACATGTACTCGATTTCTTAAATGTGATTTCTTTTCCATTTTGGGCCAAGAGGATGTGGCAGATATAGTGAGTGATGATGGTTATATTGACCCATTTTAGGAAAAAATTTAGCACGAGCTTATGCACACGATTTTGATCAATAGGTATGTTTCAGATTACTGTTCTTGGAGTCACTTGCAACTTTTTTGAGTTAGTGCTATCGATGAAAAGTGTGTATCGTGGCAAAGTTCGAGATCAATTACTTCGCATGCACTTCACTTTGCGTTTTGTAATTGGTTGCTTATGTACGTCAGACCTCTTCGACTTCAAGCTCGAGGACGAGCTTTTCAACCCGAGGAGAATGATGAAAAGTTGGATTTAGTTTATTTTAATTAATATGATTTAGTTTTTGGGTCTGTCCTAAGTAAGCCCATTAGAATTATTGGATATTAGAGCTCCAATTGTATCTAGGGTTATGTTTAGTATAAATAGAGTCACTACTTGTAGTTGGTTAATAATTATAAAGAATTAAGTTTATTTATCTTTGTTTTCATAGTTTTAGTTTGTTAATTTTAGGTTTAGGTAATTTTTTTAGGTGTAGGATACATTATAAACATAACAATACTGTAGGGTTGAACAAAAAACCGATCGAACTGATCGGTTCAATTTTCGGTTTCTATGTGAGTTTAACCAACAAAACCGAACCGACCAAATATATATATAATAAATCATATATATTTCACATAAAAATATTATAATATGTTTAAAATAGTTGGTCAGTTCGGTTTTATTTCGATTTTAGTCGGTTCGGTTCGATTACGGTTTGCATAAATTAGAATCAGTTCGGTTTTGGTTTGGAATTTTTTAAACCGACCAAAGTCGGTTCGATTCATGGTTTAGGTGAAAAAACAAACTGTCAGTTCGGTTTTCAACTCTACAATATTGAAAAGGGTGACAAAAAAATGATTCGGACATAACTGATTCGATATAGCTATTCTTAGATCATAATTCACCTTATCTGGAAAGGACAGAAACTCACCTTCAAAAATATTAAATGACGATACAATTCAGGGTCTAGAGAAGGCAAGTCGTTCAAATAGTTGTACCTAGATAATAGCACGATGAATACAAAACTTTTAGATAGACGATGAGCACAAAATTATCCGATAGAAAGAGAACAATTAATCTTCCATGTCAAGGGGATAAGAAATACACGGATAACCAAAGAGTATTTAAAAGGGAACTATTAATTAAAATATAAATTTAGATCTCTAAGCACTATTGATAGATTATTCAGATAGTGAGACAAATAAGTCTTAAGACACACCAGAAACTAGACCAATGGGTTTAAAAAACTACGTGCTTTGACTAATATAGAATGACAGTGATATCTCTTATCCAGATATCAGTATCAGACATGGGGACAAATTAACGGCCAATTTATAGCAAAGTTAAACGTCTCAATAATTGGAAGGAGATGTCACTTGGGTATCATGAAGGTAATCCTAGAAGGACCATGATAAGTTGACAACCTTTTAAAACGCAAGCAATGTCTTAACTGTAACTTGATGAAATGGAAAATACTAAAAATCAAAGTAACAACATGGATGAGAGAATCCAAAACTTACTTTTGTTTTAACTTACTCAAGAAGAAAGTTGCAAAGGGTATGTCTACAAGAATCCCTTCAAACATAGCCTACAATCAGAGGCAACACATGATATTTCATCATGTCAAGACACAAACAGAATGAAATATGTTCATCCTTTGGTGAAATCCCAGTGAAAGAAATATTTGCATGCACAGTGAAAGAAAGAAAAAAATGGAATAAAAAGAGGCAACCTACCTTTCCAAGAACAACTCCTAGGAAATGAAAGAATTGGAGATGCTGTTCATGCACCAATCCTGAACCAGGATTAGGATATAGCAGATGATCTGCAGTTTCCTACAAACAGCATCGTAGATGTGAATATAACACAAGATGAGAAGACAAATGGTGAAGAGTAACTGAGTAAATAACCTCAACATGCATGATTAAGTATATGAAGTTCAACTAATAACCTTAAATTATAGGTATGTTCTTAAAGCCACTGACAATAACATCATTGAGTTAACAGACCAAACTCTTGAATCAATCTCCAATTCACTACATACTCGAGGGCAGTAAATGGCTGACAATACTAACCAGGTGTTTTTTTTCTATGTTGTTGAGGATTATAAGTACCACAAAGAAATGTATTTTTTGAAAATCATCTCTACAATCTGATTGTAATGATTATCCTCATTATCCCTGCTTTAAGATGTAACTTGCCTTAGTTTTGCAACCATGTCCGTTAGGCTTGCATCTATCCACAAGGTGTATAAATATAAGTGGATTACTATTTCTGTTGAAATACTACCCAGGAGGGAATATCATGACAATATTGTAGTTAAATGGTGGTATCATCAGTTGAGTTAAATTTCGTACTTTCCTATTGAAATTTGGGGCATACGAGACTACTCTTTTTCTTTATATATATTCCGAACTTTGATCATCCCACCAAATTGATTTTTGGCCAAAGAGATTATATAGAATGGGTCATTACACATACTTTCACAATGCCCTAAAAAGGAGAAGAGATAAATAAAAAGGGAGGGGTGTGAACCCCTCCATATAGCAACCAAAATAACCTTGAATAGGCCATACTGCACATCAAAGGCGGCGCGCGTCACATTCTCCATGAAATCTTTGAAAATTCCACCTCCATCAATTCCGGCCTCTTCTACTCCAAATTCATTGACAAAGGTTACTCGAATCTGAAGAACTCAACAATAGACAGAATTGGAAAACTTACATATCATCAAAAGAAGCAAACAAGAAAATTAGCCACCACAGAATAACCAATATGACGGCATTCCTAACAGCAGTAGCGGATGAAATAGACAAGGCCATACCACTCCACGGAGATCGTCTTCGGATAAAGCACTCAACTGAGCAAACGCATCTTCAAATATTCGGTCTCGTCTGATTCTGAAACGATTTCTAGCAATCGCAACATGAAATCCATGTCTATGCCTTGCATCCTTCAACTGTGACTGTTTCAGAAAATTCATGAAAAGATCCCACGATGAAAGATGATGATAACAGAAACACATACTGCCTAGAAATGTGTTTCATCAAATAATTCTAATGTAAAGCCAAAATGATACTCAATTCAGTTCCTAAGAAACAACAGCTTTAAATGTAAGGCCTGTTACAGTTACTGATTAATAATGTCAATCCCCTACCACACACAGACACGAAAAAAAAAACCTATAGATATATATGATAAAAATAAAATAAAAAAATCTCACTCCCTTCCCCCTGTTTTCAATGCTTTCGGTTGAATTCTTTTTTCCTTTAAAACTAAACATGGCCTCTGAGAAAGTCATTTTTGACAACCACTTATGTTTGAGAAATCAAAACTTGTATGTTACTCACAGTGAATATTTTCACCCTGCTTGTAAATGGAACCAAAAAAGGAGCTCGTCTTAGTATGTCATATGCTCTGGTATTTTCAATTACAGCCTGGAAAAAGAAAGCATCAGTATCCATGAATGAGGTTTCCAAGACGACTAGAAGACAAGGAAATCAACCTGTGAGAGGAAAGATTCATCAACTGCTTCTTGTGCATGGAAGTTACTAGGCGTAGTGAACTGGCGTCTATTATTCCAATCTTGCAGCTGAGGTAATAACATTTGTCACGGGATAATAAAGTATAGAGTTCTACAATATGTTCAAATAACTATATAAATATATATATGGATATATCCCCCCTGCACCTAAGCAACGATTTGTAACGGCAATTAACCAAGAAAAGAAAGAACATCCACATGTTTCAAATTTACCTGAGAGAGGAGCTCAGAAGCAGCAGTGCCGACTCTGTGTTGAATGAAATCTATAGAGAGCCTCTTCTGACCAGCTAGGTTAGCTGTAGTTTTCATCGAGTTGGAAGACTTTGCAGGAATCACCCAAAGGAGCTGCCACAAGGCCTGCAGGAAACAATAACTAATTATAAACAACTTGGAACAAGAAAGATACATATAATTTAGGTTTGTGTGTGTTTGATTAAGAGTTTAAACCAGTAAAATACAGGAAATAACTTAACAAATTCTATTGGAATCTTACCTGCTTCAAAACGATAATCAAGTTTTTAATATCCTTCAGCGAGAGTGGTTTTTCCTGCTCATAAAATTCCTCGTTGTCGATTATCATGAGCATGTGCCTGATGAACCATAAATATATATAGCAATTTTAGCACTCTTCTTACAGAGAACCGAGAGAAAGAGCATTTTCAGAAAATTTTATACAAAAAGGTTATGATATCCAAGCAAGTAAACTTACTTATATACAGGACAAAAAACAGCAAGAGGTAAGAGCCAACCAGGAGCATCTCCAGACAAACTAGCTGTTAGCTCAGACAAAGATGGCCATCGTTGATTTTCATGGCACTGCTTGATAAAGTTCCAAAGCATAGGAACAAGCTCAGTTCTATAAGCTAGTCCAGTCATAATGCGTTCAACTGGCAAAGTACTGAACATCATGTGAAGGAAGGCACAGATTGCACCAACAGCTGCCACCTCTTTATCATGTGGTCCAACTCCATGCAATCCAATAGTCTGTGATGTACCTCGGATGAGAACAGTGACCTGTCCAAGATAAGCAACTTCAACACAAAACACAAGGATATACCGCAACCAGAACGTAAGATATAAATCTAGCTGATGCAAAACTCATTCTTGTATACCAGTTGCTGAAGAAGGCGAGGATCTACTGCATTAGATATCTGTTTTTCAAGTTCCTTGTTCATGGTCATAACTTCTACGCGTTCCTCATCAATGTCCATTTCGTCATCACTCATTGTTGAACCTGGTAGTTAAAATGCAAGGTCGAGAAATGAACATATAATTCTACTCATTCACTAGACTAATAATTTTTATTTTATTTTTTTTTTAAAAAAAGCTAAATTTTGATTGAAAATTATATCTGTCTGTTTGAAATAATTCAGTTACATCACTGAAAATCATACTTTCTTTACTTCCTCTAGTCAGTGATTTAATGGTTGGCAAAGCTTCAAGCATATATGCTGAAACAGCTGCAAAGTCTATGGCCTGATCAAAATAGAATGTGGGCAATGTTAGATATCTTCAGCAATCCATAATATTTATTTAAGTAGTGAAAACTTGATAGGGAAAGTGAAATTACTCATCAATAGTCAGAATTATGAAAGGCACAATTTACAGTAGTGACTGAGGGAGAAGTACAGGAACTAAGAATGCAGAACACTGCTGTTCATTATAAGAGAAAGAAAATAGCGCCGACAAAGGTATAGGCATAAAATATTGATACATTCCCAGATATTATACCTCCCTTTTACCACTGAGAAAAAAGGGTGAATAAAATCACAGTCAATTGAATTTATGGCTTAAATAGAATCTGCTTAGCATGGAAAGAAGTGCTTCTCAAGTTATAACAATCTGACAAATAAAGCGAAATTTCCAAAAAAAATCTTCCTGTTTCACGAGAGGCTTGTTAAACCAAGAAAGTATGTCATTTTTGTTCAACACAGAATAAAGGAATTAGAATTCAAGGACCTTGATGAAGCAATGTTTCTTAAGGCCTGACGGGATATGATTTTCCAGTTATCAGAATAATACCATGGTATTACTAACCCAGCTGATGGTAACAGAATAACTTTGCGGATCAAGAAAATGCTGGGTGTTAAAAAAACAAAGGAAGTAGGAAAAAAAAATTGAACTTCGTGGTAAACAAATGATTCAATTATAAATTTGAAACTGACCAGTGAAATGTCCAGTAGACAAATAATTCAATCATTTCTTTTTTGTTTGGCATGAACTAAAAATATAAGTCCATGGAAAAACCAATTAAATTCATAGGATAAGTAATAAGGTCTTCAATAGTTAACATATCATCAACAAGAACCAATCTTGGAAAAGCAAGAGCATCATTTGGTAAGAATCAACCCTTGCAAACTTACAAACCAAACCAAAACTTGTGCTTTGTTGAAAACTAACAAGTGATATTCAGACCATAGATACATTGGCCTCGACCAAGTAAGTGGCTTCTACTATGTCATCATAATTTACCCAAAAAAAATTGTACATACCATATCGAGTGAGCAATTTGGTCGAGATAGTGCAGTCCCAACAACTTCTAATATATTCCCAAGAAGGCAGGCATACCCTGGAAATTCCAATGATATATCATCAGGAAGAACATTTGCATTATCATGTAGACACAATGCCATCCGATGAAGATAATGCTCAATCAACCCTTTTGTTGCAAACACCTGATGTGAAAACATCAGTTTCCAATGAGGACAGCATGCTATAGTTCTAAAAGTAGATACAACAAATTAATTAGATGGCAAAGAGATATCGGTGCCACAAAACAGAACCACAGAGTACCACTATAACATATCTGTATAGAAAAAAGAAAAGAAAATATGAGATGTAGAATTAGACAACTTGAGCAGAAAGAATCCCGTGAATTAAGTGACAGTCATCTTCAAACATTGCATGTGCCATGTGTAGATGTATGTCTCAACAAAATAAAAATAAAAATATCAAAAAAGTTGAGGCAGGTTGAAATGAAAACCCGTGAACTGGGCAGTTTGAGGCATGGGGCAATGCAAGGCGCTCCATCCTAGCATCACACCTCCTGACTGCCTAGGCTAGCCTAAAGGTTAAGGTCCCCCAGAAAAATATGTAGACTATTATACCCTATAAAAATGATTTTGCAATATTTATTCAAACTTTTCATCTTAATGTTCAACAAACCCAAATAACCAGTCACAACATTTTCATCATATCCAAACAGGTCTCCTCCATCTTCATCCACCTTGCCCATACCACCTTCTTTCTTACTCATATGGAATTCTTTTTTAAATGTGTGACATGTGCCCAAAACGAAGAAAAGGCGTAGGAGAAGGGAAGAAAAAGGGAATGGGAGGAGAAGAACGGAAGAAAAAAAGATTTAGCTTGTGAGATGAAGAGCACAACGGCACGATCATGAGAGGATGCGAGGCGGCTGAGACGTTGGGGTTGGTGGCAATAGGGGGTCGAGGCGATAGCGCGACTAGGATTGCATCAAGCTGTTAGGCAAGGTGACCAAATTGTGCATCATGCCTAGGAGTAGCCTAGGCTAACCTTTGATAGCACAGCCTATGAAAACTCAATCTAAACCTGTTTGTATCGTGTTAATGTTGCATTCACAGACTCGGTAGAGCGGAGAGCATGAATCCATTACACTTTATGGAGGCCTTAATAGAATTAATTTTATAATCAAGACAGATCAGATCAATGACACGTAACTAACAAACATCTAATTAAGTTTTGACACAACAATGCAACTCTATTAACAAGCGCTGAAGAATAGTTCATTCTTTAAAGAAAATCACCTCTTTCAAGCATCGAAAATGCCGCCACAGGAGAGGGAGGGTAAGAATTTGAGAAGAGAAACTCCAGCAGGGGTTACTATTGGAGCAGATGCATTGATTTTGACCAAAGTGAGATGTCATACGAACAAGAAAACTCTCCAAAGAAGATATTCTCTCACTGGTACCTCCAATCTTCGTGTTTTGCTGCATAAAATAATGTTGCGTGAGAAGTTACAATTTAACTGGCGTAGATCATGCACACTAGAAGAAACTGCACAGACAAAAATCCCAATTTGGTATTGTCCAGGAAACTAAAGAGTTCACATTCTCCTCATTATTCAAGGAAATGAATAAACTTTATTCAAATATTACAAAAAATAGTACGTACCATCCCTGTGTAAACAACGTCTCTCAACAGCACTAGTGCATGTTGTTGTGAGAGATAGCCAACTGTTTTGCATGTCCATGGAAGTTCGGGATCTGTCAAGATCACCATTGCCTCGAGTAAGACAATTATTGGCAAAGTAGGTAATTCGGACAACATCAAAAGTTGATCCTTCAGTCGATTCCTACACAAAAGCATGTATTAAGTACTAATACATTGAAGTATGAATGGGCCTATCATAATAGAAACATATAAGTTTTAAAATTGGGTACTTCCACTCTACATTCAAAATCTAAATTCATTTTGACATTGCTGGCATGGCATGTTATAATTGGTTCACACATTTTGACTTTTCAAAAAGTTATTCAACAAAAAGACCCTTCAACCAATGAAAACATGCAAGTCATCAAATGTCAAAATGAAAATAAATTTTAAATGTTAGAGTCCAGTTTTCCTTTGTAAACACAAATCAGCCCAGGGCTAGGCGAACTCAATGCACTTGGACAAAAAAATATGTATACAAAGTATGAATTATATCAACCAAGAATATATAAAGACTGAAGTATTCTTCAAACATTTATTTACGCAACATATTTTACTGTTTTAAGAATGAAAGGAGGGGAGAAGAGAATACCTTGATGCATGGAATGAAGAGTGGAGTTGTTTATCAGACACTTTAGGTCTCTCAGATTATGCATATGACTTGGGAGTTCCATGTTTTTAGTCGTATACTCGTATAAAATCAATAGGGGTTCCATTGTGTTTGTAGAGGGGTGAGAATATGACGGAGTTTCTACTTTTTAAGACTCTTGCTTACTAAACCCTCTCCAACTTTTTTGATATAAAAAAAAATGAGAAGTAAATGTGATCCATCCATACCTAAAGACCTATTTAAAGGTCTTATAGAATAAATCATCAGTGCATTATAACTATTGTTGTTCAACATACTGGCAACCACTTTCCATTTGAAAAAATTTAATCAAATTATATCAACTACTGTGAATATGAAGAATAAAACGAATTCCAAAATGTAGCAGATCATCCACAAGGAGGATGCAATACCTATTCTGATGAACAGCCACCAGGCACGCGTATACAAGTCGCTTAACTCTGTTTTCTGCAATGGTGTGCTTTGAAGAGTAATCGGTACTCCCAAAGAGGCTTATGACATCCCCTGTCATTAAATCAAAAGTTGCCAACCGACAAAAGGTTCTAAAGCCAGTAAACTTGAAACATATATTGCAAATACAAGATGAAATAGCACAAATCAAAACAGATGGAGAGCGCCAAAGATTTCTTATGAACAGATTCCATACATCGAAGAGAAATTGGAATCTTCCACACACACACACATATACAAATTTCAAGGCAATATTCTAAATAAACATCAATCTGCCAGTGTACTGTGACTGAAAATATGCTAGACCTTTTAAGAATGAAAAATACTAGCTATGTGGAAGTTGAGCAACTATGGAAGTTTCGCTCACCAATTAGGAGATGGCAGAGTCAATCACATTAATCCTTCTAACAGAGGACGGAAAATTATAGTTGCATATGGTAAAAACCTAACTACATTTCAGTTCAGTAGTAAAATTACCACCGAGATTTCTTAGTCATATTATTGCACTAAGTCATAAGACAGGCTTCATAAACCAAATACCTACAGTATGGGATGAGATGGTATACAAAAATTAAAATGATGAACATATTCCTACTACTCATGGGCAATGTGTGTCTTTAGGTAGACTCTAAATCTGAAATTCTGAATTGGTCCTGTTGGTCCTAATCCCCGTGGCTGTGGATTTGACCCATATTTTGCATTTCTATGCTATAATAGATTCATGCAGTTTCAGTTTAAACTAGAGTTGATCATGAATGCCTATGCAACAACTCTAGCCGCCACAATGAACCAGAAAACATTTATGCATAATTTAACCCTCATAAAGATTTAAAGAGCAAAAAGAAAACTCACCACTAACTCGAACAAATTGATGCAACAATCTACATGTTTCCACAAGGACCAACACATCACCATCATTTCTTGCGTCAAAGAAAAAAAGCAATTGGCTGAGGAATTCTGAATCAGGATTGAAGCAACCCCTACAAAGCCAGTCACATAGTGGAGGTAAAAATCCACGATAACAATCATAATGCTAAAAACTAAATGAATATATAAGGATAATATTCCAATGATGCAATGATGTATGAAAGGGATGGGGGTATGGTGGAAAGAGTCTTTTAGTTTAGAGCTATCTTGACACTGAATATATATATACTACCTTTGTGCAATTTTCTACACATACCAAACTGATTAGAGGCTTTAGAGCTTATTGTGTATGAAAAGGATTGGGGTGATATATCTCTTTTCATTCCAGTTTTCTATGATAGAGAACTGCTACATGTCGTTCAGGAACTACTAAAATGCATAACCACATCTATGCAATGTTTTCCATGCTTGATCACATGTAAGACCACATGTGCAGCTGCTAAAGGCAATTTGTACATCTAGACAGAGTACCAAGCAAAATCTAACATAACTCGAGAACTAAATGATCACAGGAAAAAAGGTTTGGAATGTAACCCTACCTGTCTACCTTTTGGCACCGGTCACCAAATCTCAGACGAAATTGTTCTCTCATTTTAGAACGTTCAGTTTCCACGACCTTTCTCCCTCTGTAGCATTTCTGCAATAGTCATTAGTCAAGTTTCATACTTTACAGGCCAGTATCATTTTGTGCATCAGGGACACACTTTCAATGAGTGCACAAGTAACTAACTAAACATGAAATTTATGAAGGCATCCACCAAACGTTCAAATGAAATTGACCTTTGGACCTTGTTTAGATATACCTAACATTTGCTTCAACAACCCAGTGTTTAAATAGAGATATTGCTTTAGCTCTACCTACTTCCCCCCCTTTAAAACTCAATAGTGTCAATCCCCATTTGGGTGGGGCTTTTTGTTAACTATATTGACTTCCTTTTTTTCTCAAAAATGGCGCTGTCTTCATTTGGCAGCTCCCTTTTTCATGCATCCAGGAACTTTGAGATTTCTCCTTTTACATTTATTTCTTCTTAACTAAACAACAAGATCAAATTTTAAGATGATTAACTTTGAGAGAAGCCCCTCCTAAAGAGAAATTGTCAATGTAGTACTTGTTAGTGTATTGTAATCTATGTAACAATCCGACTACGAATCCTAAACTCGCTCATTTTGTGCCCTACTTTCCTATGCTTCTTTCATTGTAAAAAGCACGCCAACTAGTTCAAGTACAAACATTATTTAATCATTCTACTGAAATTCAGCCCCAAGAATCGTCAATTCATAAACAATGCAATCAATTGTCGAGTGCAACTATTCGATTTGTCTGGATACAAAACTAACCTAAAACTTATCAAGTAAAACACCATCAAGGCATCAAAGATCGTGAGAAATGAAACCTGAATCTTGATTACAGCTGAATTCTGCTGGCGTAACCCTAACCTCCGCTTCCGTTCCAATCTAGCTTCCTCGAGAAGCTTCTGTCTGTCTCTCTCCTTGGAACTCCTTCCTCCTAAATCGACTCTCTTCCGCGTCGATGGATCTCCACTGAAGAACATTATTGGTTCCGCCCTAAATATTCTTCACCAATTTTTTTGTAAATTCAACTCAGAAACTATGAATTCGATCGAAAAAATCGTTTGAAATCGAAACGAAAAGAGGGGAAAGTTTTGGAAGAGTCGGTGATGAGGTCTTTCGATTTTCCACCTTGTAGAAGAAATGTGCGTTTGGTTTTGGAGAGGTGAATGGAAAAGTCTTTTTGTGTATGTATAATGGAGATCCTGTACTACAAAGATAAATTTTGAGTTGGCAGTGACTATTTGACACCACAACTTCCTCTCTCACCATTTCTTCTAAAAAAAACAACAACAACAACAACAACAGTACCACCGAAGGGGTAGCAAGGAATGGACAATAAGAGACGACCAACAATGATGAGAGATAGATGAGATGGAGTCACAGCCAACGTCACCCCTTCTCCATCTTCTTCTTATCCTTCCCCTCTCCATCATCTTCTTTAGCAATTCGGTATTTGCTAAATAGATTTGAGTGATTTTAGTAAAATGATCATAACTTGTTCAATTCATAACATTTTTAACTGATTCAAAATTTGTTTGTAAGATGACTCAGAGTGCTACAATGTTTATGTTTTGATATCTTGATAATCGGTCCCAATTGAAAGTATAAATTGGCCTAAAGTCTGGGACAATACATTTTTTTTTGCTAGACAGATTTGAGTGATTTTAGTAAAACGACTATAAATTGCTCTATTCAAAACATTTTTAACTGATTCAAATAAGATAACTCGGAGTACTGTAATGTTTATGTTTTGATAATCTTGAAAATCAGTCTCAATTGAGGATATCAATTGGACCAAAGTCAAGTACAATACCATGTTTTATTTGCTTGACAAATTTGAGTGATTATAGTAAAATAACCATAACTTGCTTAATTCAAAACGTTTTTAACTCATTCAAATTGTGTTGATTATATGACTAAGAGGAGTACAATTTTCATGTTTTGATGAACTTGAGAATTAGTCTTAATTGGGCATATAAATTGGCCCAAGGTCAAGAACAATACCCTTCATTTTGTTTGAATGAGAGCAACTACAAATGAGGAAGAAGATGATTCCAAATTGAGGGAAAACTGTAGAGAAAATGAGGGATAGAGTGACGATTGTGGTAGTAGGAGACTTAGTCAAGTGTGAGAGAAAAATATGAATTTGGGAGGGATAGAGAGAGTTTTTGCAGGTTTGAATTTGGTGGTGTGGGACAAAAACTGGGTGGTAGGGGAGAGAAAGAGGGTGGTATGGGAGAGAAAAAAAATTAGCTGATGGTGTGGGTGAGAGGAGGTTGTGGTGCCAAATAGGTGTTGCATTTTGCTGCCTTTGAGTTTGGGATCTGATTTCATGTAGGCAGCAAATTAGGTGGTGTGGGTGAGAAAAAAAATTAGTCGATGATGTGTCACGATCTGAAACATATCTCAATAAATATATCATCCGCATATCGTGCCATGTTACCCTGGTTGCATATATGGTTGCCAAAACCTAGTTCACAAGTATTTTGCAAAAGTAGTCTCAAATATGTGTCAAACTATATTTCACCACACGTACAAACTATACCTCCACAACTCATTTGCAATTGGTAAAGGATGGGTTGACCAAGAAAAAAAACAAATTATAATTAAAAGGAAAAAACGACATAGAATTACACTTCTAGTAAAGAACATGGAGGTTGGAATAGAGAGAAACTTGATACAAGAAAAAATAAATAATAACCAACTAGTGGTTGATTAGGTTTCGATTTTGTGGTGATAATTGTGGTAAAAAATAATCCTTGATTAATTATGTGAGGGGAGTAATGAAGAAAAATGTTGGTGATAATATACGCTTCCTTTATAATTATGGGTTTTTCTAGTTTAACCCTCATTAGTTTATGTGTATTTGAGTCTAGTACCCATTTCGAAAACTAAGGGGGTGATATTCAATTACAAATTTTAATGGATTATGAGATTTTAATGGATTTGTAATTTTAATAGATTTTAAATTACAAATCTAGGGGTATTCAAATGCCGATTTTAAAGGATTGTTTTAAAATCCATCAAAATCAGGGGGTCTTCAATTCATGTTTTTCAAAAGTCCACCAAAATCATGGGGTATTCAAGAACTAGTGAATTTTAATGGATTTGTTAAAGTTGTGGATTTTGAAGGATCTGTCAGTGGAAAGTATATATAACAAGAGTTATTCCAAATCCAACCTCACCCCCTCATATTTCAACAGATTTGTATTGGCTATTGTTAAATAACACCACATTTTTCGCTGAAGGACGCCACCATCCAATTTTTTTGTGATCTGCTGAAGGACATCTTTTATCTTCATAGAAGCAACATCACCCCGCCCCACAACTTCCGACCACACCACCATGCCCTACCTCTGCTGGTTGCACCACCACCTACACTTTCTCTTATCTTTTGTTATTGTTATTATTATTATTCTTCTTCTCATTTTCTTTCTATTATTTTCTATTTTTCCTGTCATCTCTTCATATTTGTTTTTTGTTCTTTTTTCCCTCATGATTTATTCTTCTTCTTCTACTACTTTTTTTCTTTGTTTTTATTTTCTTATATTTTATTCTCCACTCTTATTATTTTCCCATTTTTTTCATCGCTCTTGCGGGGGTTAATGCAAGTGGAGGTTCCCTACTTGCCAGAACCTTCGCGAGGGCAAAAAGAATAAGGAAAAAAAAATATATGAGAAAGAAAAAAATAAAGAGAAAAAAAAAGATTGGAGGAGGAAGAGAAGGAGAAGAAAAAAAATAAAAATAAAAAATAACAGAGAATAAGAGATGAAGGGTGGAGGTTGAGAATAAGAAGATGAAAATGGGTGGAGGTGGGATGAGAAGTGGCAGTGGTGATTGATGGAGAAGAAGAAAAATAAGAAAAATAGGGGGAGGATGAGATGTGGCGTTAGCGTGGTGGTGGTGAAGAAGAATAAGGGAGGAGATGTGGCGGTGGCGGGGATAACAATTTGAAGTAAAATAGTTATTTGTATTACTTTTGGACCATCTTCAATGTATTTGATTTTTTTTTATTTGAAGTAAAATTCTCGTAACATACAAACAATTGTTTAATTGATGTTTTGAGAGATGTTTTATGATT
Organism: Berberis thunbergii; assembly: GCA_003290165.1. Taxonomy (NCBI): domain Eukaryota; kingdom Viridiplantae; phylum Streptophyta; class Magnoliopsida; order Ranunculales; family Berberidaceae; genus Berberis; species Berberis thunbergii. The sequence continues at coordinate 170,247 of QNQO01000818.1, read as the reverse complement.
TGTGATTGCATGGATAACAATGTAGGTGGTGTTCTTTTATTGTTTCCTATTACTAATAACACATTTATAAAAAATTATTGAATTTATAAGAATCCATAGAAATCCATAACAAACTTTTATAAAATATTCAAAATCCAATCATTTAAAATCCAGTGAATTTTGTAAAATCAATTGAAACCTTGTAAAATCCAAGAGATTTAAAATTCTTCAGAGTCCATTCAAATCCCGAATTGAATACCCCCAACTAAATGAGTTTAACCCTCAAATTAACATTGACTTATAGGGTCAATAGAAATCAAATACATTAACTATCCTTGCCCGTTTAAATTCCATTACTTTTCACAAATATCCATTCACATGCCAGGCACATGTTCTAATCTAAAATAACAACAAAATTAATCCAAGGACTGAGGAATACTCCACGTATTACAAGGACATCCAACAATTTTCCCTATTCACTTCGCCTTCTTCAAACCAACCCAACCCAACCCAACCAACTCCTGTATGGCACTCACTCCCCAGACTTGTATCTTTTTTATGATTTCGCCTTTTTCCATGGAGAGATTGGTCTCTTCTTATGTGTGGCTTTATATTTTGTTATCTACAAACTAAAGCTTACAAAAGATAGAATGTAAACCCAACAAACATCAGTTGTTTAAAACTGCAAATCTCTATTAAATAAAGGTTCCGTGAAAATTAAATGCCTAATTAAAGCAAGCAATGTAATTACCATAAACTTTCTATATAATTATTACAAGTGTTGATCTACTGAAACTTTACAATTTTATTTCTTCAAAGGTACAAGTTTTTGTGCTCCTGTGCTAACTCGACAGATATTTTTGTTGGAATTATTAAGTTTTTAATAACTACTGATGTTCATATTTTATGTAAAGTTTGATTGACACTTATGTTGTGGGAGGGCACCATGTGGTTGATGATTTTGGAAGAGTCGCCATGATCATATTTGGGTGGTGAGTATGAGAAAGCACAAACTTGTATTGTTGCATCTGCGTGAAATTGATGATTTATTATTATTATTATTATTCGAAGGCAAGTTGGGTTTTCAAGATCCCACAACCTATCAAAGACCAGAACTAGTCAACACACCATAAACTGATAAACATGTCGCCGGCTGGGTTCGAACCCATGACCTAGTGATACTATCCGCCAAGCTCTAACCATTGATCTGTCGTGCCATTGGCAATTATTATTTTTCTTAGGCTAGGGTTTAGGCAATATCTATTTTCTGTTTTGAGTAGGAATTGAATTCTTGTGATTTCACCCTTTAGTTTGAAGAAGAGACCAATCTCTCATTGGAAAAAGGCTGAGATGACAGATAAGAGACAAGTCTGGGGAGTGAGTGCTATACAGGAGTTGGTTGGGTTGGGTTGGTTTGAGGAGGGTGAAGTCTATTGAATGTCCTTGTGATATGTGGAGTACTCCTCAGTCATTGGATCAATTTTGTTGTTTGTTATTTAAGATAGAACATGTGCCTTGCATGTGACATGTAAGTGGAGGGTATTTGTAAAATTTAATAGAATTTAAACAGTCAATGATAATTAATGTATTTGATTTCTATTGACCCTGACGGTCAATATTAATTTGAGTGTTAGACTCAATTAATTTTCAAAATGGATATTAGACTCAAATACACATAAACTAATGAGGATTAAATTATTAAAAAAAAAACCCAATCATTATTGACCAATTGATAAGCCAAAGTAACCAAATCATCTTCGGAAATGTATTTTTTACCATAACAAGCATGCGCACATGGCTTTATTGAAACTTAGATTTTCTTTCCAATTGATGTAAGTAAAAGCTCCTTGTGTATTTTATATGATTGATTACTGTTAAACAACTAATAAACATAATTGTTATATGTAATTGTCATCCTAAAGTAAGCTATACTAACATTTCCAACGAGTCAATGATGCAATGACATTGTCAAACAAACAGTGCCTCTTGATGGTTCTTTAGAATCAAAACAATTGATTTCTACAAATACTCTTGAATTTCTCAAAAATCAAGAATACAAGTATATCCATATTGGTCTTCTATGGAGTCAGAGAAGATGAGTATATCGTCGATATACACAACGGAAAATTGGGAAAAATGAGTTAAAATATCATTCATGATATTTTGAAACTCACGTGGCGCGTTCTTGAGGCCAAATGGCATAACATTCCATTCATAATGACCAAATGGAACATTAAACGTTGTTTGTATCGATCATGAGGATGAATCTGGATTTGCCAAAATCAAGACTTGAGGTCAAATTTAGAGAAGACGCGTGCAGAGTGTAGTCTCTTAATTAGATCTCTCTTGTTAGGTATGGAGTACCTAATCCATTGTAAAACCTTGTTTAAAGGCTTATAATTGATAACAAGTCGAGGTGTACCTTGCTCAATTTCAGCAGCTTTACGAACGTAAAAGGCTGCACAACTCCATGGGGATTTGGAATGACGAATTAACTGTTTGTTAAGCAAACTAGTAATTTCATTTTTACAGAATTCCATTATTCATAATTCATTTGAATAGGATGAGCCTTGGTAGGGATCTGTGATTCACGAAATGAGGAATCATATGGTAAGCGAACCACATGTTTCTTTCGATTCCAGAAAGCATTGGGAAGATTTGAACAAAGGTCATAAACCAATCTTTTTATGAAACTAATGATGCGAGTTTGGATGAATGATTCTTTAAGTTGTTCTTCAACACGCTTATAAGATATTTTCTGTTTTAAAAATTTTAAATTTTGTTGTTTTTGGGAGAGAAAATTGAGAAATAAATTCTTTGTTTTTACCATAACAAGCGCGCCATAGGGCTTTATTGAAACTTAGATTTTCTTCCCAGTTGATGTAAGTAAAAGCTCTGTGTATTTTATGTGATTGATTATTGTTAAACAACTAATAAACATAATTGTTATTTGTAATTGTCATCTTAGAGTAAACTATACTAACATTTCCAACGAGTCAATGATGCGATGATTTTACGAGAACAAATCAACGTGGTATAATTATTTGTAGAATTAAGAAAACATATGCTATGCTCGTCATATCTTATAAAATGTCAGCAATGAAATCCTTTTCAAAAAGTTGAAGAAAAAGAAATAGCCACTGATTATAAAGAACATCTTCTTACATTTACAGAAGTTCCAAACTTTTAAAAGAAGTTCAAGCACAATTTTGTTTGTTTACTTTTAATTTATGTATGGAAATTTAAAGATAAGTTTTTTTTTATCAGAACATACGTGCTAATAACATAATTCCTAATTGATGGTGTTGCCTAGCTCAAGCTAGTTTAGCAATTTTCAGTCTAATACAATGCATAACCAATTATTCTATAAGTAATCGAAGTTCATATTATTTGAGAAAAATAAAATAGGCATACCAGTAGTTATGTACCTCTATTTGGTAGTAAAGTTTCCCATCATCTGCAACTCCTGATGATGTGGAAAGGATGTTGGATTCACGTCGTACACCCAGTGTTGACATGAATTTTGTCACCCCTTCTCTATATTCTTCCCCTCTCTCAGGTTGCTGGGAAGACAAAAAAATTGATCCTTGCGGAGGTACCTGCGAGTGGAAAACTCGCCCTCGCAACGGATCATGCGAGTGAGACACTTACATTTGTAGTGGGTCATGCGAGTGGGAGACATTACTAAACATGAATTTTTTGTGACTTGGTCTTTACTAAACATATTTGAGTAATTTTAGTAAAATGATCATAACTTATTCAAGTCACAACATTTTTAACTGATTCAAAATTCGTTTGTAAGATGACTCAGAGTACTATAATGTTTGTGATTTGATAATCTTGAGAATCAGTTTCAATTGAGGGTATAAATTGGCCCAAAGTCAGAGACAATACCATGTTTTTTTGCTGGACAGATTTGAGTGATTTTAGTAAAATGACTATAACTTACTTAATTCACAAAATTTTTAACTGATCCAAATTTTATTTATAAGATAACTCAAAGTAATATAATGTTTTTCTTTTTAATAATCTAGAGATTCGGTATCAATTGAGGGTATAAATTGGCCCAAAGTCAGGGACAAACCATGTTTTCTTTGCTAGACAGATTTGAGTAATTGTAGTAAAATGACCATAACTTGCTCAATTCAAAACTTTTTTAATTCATTCAAATTATGTTGATTAGATGAGTAAGACTAGTACAATTTTCATGTTTTTATGAGCTTGAGAATTTGTCTCAATTGGGCGTATAAATTGGCCCAAAATCAAGGATAGTAACTTGTTTTGCAGGAACAATACCCTTCATTTTTTTTTTTTTTTAATAAGAGCAACTACGAAAGGGGAAAAAAATGATTCCAAATTAGGAGGAAAACTATTGAGAGAATGGGGGAGAAAGTGACAGTTGTGGAAGTAGGAAACTCAGTCAAGTGGGAGGGGAAAAAATGAATTTAGGAGGAAGAGCGAGAGTTTTTGCAGGTTTGAATTTGGTGGTGTGGGACAGAAAGAAGGTGATATGGGAGAGAAAAAAGTAGGTGGTGGTATGGGTGAGAGGAAGTTGTAGTGCCAAATTGTTGTTGCCTTTTGAGTATGGGATCTAATTTCGTGAAGACAACTAATAGTCGTTGCCAAAACCTAATTAACAAGTATTTTTGTAAAAGTAGTCTCAAATATGTGTCAAACTATATTTCACCACATGTACAAGCTATACAGCCACAACTCATTTGCAATTGGTAGAGGATGGGATGACCAAGAAAAGGGCAAATTATAATTAGAAGGAAAAAAAAACCATAGTAAGAAGTGGTGGTATTGGAAGGAGTATGAAGTTTTTGGGTCTCATTGAGAAATGAAATCGATGGAGGGTTTAAATATGATTTTATTTGAAAGAAAAATGGTGTTAAGACATTGGATTTTGCGATACCCAATGCAATAAGCCAAAACTTTTTATAAAACCCAAATTACACTTCTAGTAAAGAACGTGGAGGTTGAAATAGAAAGAAAACTCGAGGCAAGAAAAAATAAATGATAACCAAGGTTGATTAGGTTTTGATTTTGTGGTGATGTTTATGGTAAAATAATAATCCATGATTAATTATGTGAGGGAATAATTAATAAAATGTCGGTGATAATATACAATCCTTTTGTGATTATTGACATTCCGATAAGCCAAAGTAATCAAATCATATTCGGAAATGAACTTTCTACCATAACAAGCGTGCCGACATGGCTTTAGTCCTCCTAAAGTAAGCAAAGTGCATACAAAGTCAAAAGTGATTTCATATCCAACAAAAAGCATGTTAGAGAAATATGCTAGCATTTCCAATGAGTCAAGGATGTGATGATTTTAGGGGAATAAATCAATGCGGCTTAGTTATTTGTAGAATTAAGAAAATATATGTTATGTTCGTCGTACCTTATAAAATGTCATCAATGAAATTCTTTCAAAAAAATGGAGAAAAATAAATGGCCACCGATTATAAAGAACGACTTTCTATGTTTACAGAAGTTTCTAACTTTCAAATGAAGTTCTGACACAACTTTTATTGGTTTACTTTTAATTTATTGTGGAAGTTTAAAGATAAGTTTTTATTTTTTCGAAAATGACTTTTAGGGCCTATTTTTTTCACAAAATAGACAGCTTAGATACCATAGTTGATGTAATGACTAATTTGTGTCTAATTTTATACTTTTATGATTAACAATGACTCTTTTATTAACCTAGGTTAACTCATAAGGTTATATGACATATTTACCCATCCTAAACAAATAGAAAATATAATTTTATAGTTTTACAATCAATAAGGACTACAGGGAAAAAAAACCCTACGTTAATAGTTATTGAACGAAAATTTTATTCACTCTTTGTTATTAACCAACAAGGATTACATAAAAAAAAACCTACTTCTATTGTTATTGACAAATTTTAGTTACTCATTTTTAGTTTTATTGATCAACAAGGACTACAGTAAAAAAAAAAAAAAAAAAAACCTATGTTAATTGTTATTGAATGACAATTTTAACAAGGATTACAAAAAAAATTAGCCTATTCATTGACCTAAATTTTTTTTAGGATTTATCATATGAAAAATTAGGATTTATAATATAAAGTTATTATTGAACGACAATTTTAGTTACTCTTTGTTATTGACCAACAAAGACTACAAAAGAAAAAAAACCTACGTTAATTGTTATTAAACGACAATTTTAACAAGGATTATAGGAAAAAAATTTAGCATGTTCACTGACCTGAATAAAAATTAAGATTTATCATATGACGTCCATTATTTTTCAGGTCAGTGAACAAGCTAATGTTATTTTTTTTCGTAATTTTTGTTAAATTGTCATTCAATAACAATTAACGTAGTTAGTTATGGTTTTTTTTTTTTTTTCCTTCTGTAGTCCTTGTTGGTCAATAAAAAAGAGTAACTAAAATTGTCGTTCAATAACAATTAATGTAGGGTTTTTATTTTTATTTTTATTATATATATGTTTTTTATATAGTCTTTGTTGGTCTTAAAATTATAAAATTATGTTTTCTATTTGTTTATGAGAGTAATTATGTCATATAACTTTATGAGTTAATAAAATAGTCATAAAGTATAAAATTGGGCACAAATTATCCATTACATCAACTATGGTATCTAAATTGTCTATTTTGTGAAAAAGTAGGGGCTAAAAGTCATTTTTCGCTTATTTTTTTTTTTATAATCAACATACATATTAATAACACAATTCTTAATCAATGATATCGTCTAGCTGATAGTCACATAATTATTACATAATATACCCCTTAATTTATACATGTTAGTGTTTCGATTATTATATTTTATAGTAATTATTTCGTTTTCATATCTTTGTAGGAATTTGAGCGTAAACGATGAAATCAGATTAAAGCGGCAAGTTAAGGAACGACAATTAGTCGATTCCAATGGTGGTATAAAGCAATCACAAAACCTAAACCTAAACCTAATTCATACCCTAAACCCGAAACCTAATTCATACCCTAAAACCAATTCATACCCTAAAACCAAACCCAAACCTAATCCTTCTCCTACCCTCATTGTTGAATCATTCCCTCATTCCATCCCTATTCATCTTGATTATTCTTTATAAATAGAGGAGGATAGGGTAAGAATGGGGGGAGGAGGAAGAGAAGGGAAAAGAAGATAATTAGAAATCAAAACCTCTTCCTCAATGGAGATTTCCTCAAAGGAGCTCCTCTCTCAAAGGTGATTCACAATCACCCTCACCACTCATCCATCTCTCACTCACTCCACTCACTCAGCACACAGTCTCCTCGCCACCACCGAGCACCACCACCAATTCCGCCACCGTCCTCGCGCCACCACCGCGAAACAGGGGCGTGACAACCCTGTTTCGCGTCCAACTTTCACTTTGCCACCACCCTCGGCCCCTCTCCCCTGTCCACGCACCATCACCACCTCCGCACGAGCACCGCCACCGCGCGAAAACCACCGCGAAACAGAGCACCGCGGCCCTGTTTCGCGTCGCGACAGAGCACTCGCTGCTCCTCCCTCTCGGCCTCTCTTCGTCGCGAGCTCCTTCCTGTCCTCACCTCTTGCGACCACCGTCACCACCACGACCGAGAACCACCGCCTCCTCCTCGCGAACATAGTTCTTATCACGAAACAGGGAGCTCCTGTTCCTCATCTGTTTTCTCTGTTTTTCTCTGTTTTCTTAGTATTTCCTCACCTTTTCTCTTCTTATGCAGGTTCTGGAAGCGATTTGAGGTCGAGGACGGGCCAGAGGAGCGAGAACGAGGCCGAGAACCGCGCTGTCGCGCTGGAGAAGACGAGCGGCTACTGTAGCGCCACTGTAGAGCTACTGTAGCAGAGGCGGGAAGGGGTTATTTCGGTTATTCGGCTATTCACACCCCCGGTTTTGCTCTGTACCACCACAGAGTGCTTTTGGCCAGTTTTCTCGGAATTCGCGTCCGTGCAGAGATGATTTCCACCTCCATTGACGTTGTGCCCACCGCCACCATGACCAGCTAAACCATTCGCCAAGGCTACGATGAAACCACGGGATTTCCTAGAGTTTGTGTATTTAAATTTATTATTTTCTTTATACTTGAATGTTAAACACATTTGATTTATGATTTTTAATAAATTGCTTTCATCGATTATATCCTGATTAATTATCTAGACTAGTCGGTAGTTAGAAGTACCCTTTGTATTCAAAAGTCTGATTTAATCAATTAATCTGAATCTGTGATTGTGTGTGCCGTAAGAAGACACACAATGCTAGGGATTAGGATTAGTTAAAATAAACCTGTGATTGTGTGTTCTGTAAGAAGACACGCAATTCTAGGGGTTTATACCTATGCTTAAATCAATTGTGAACTTAGGTTAATCTTTAGGTTAGTCATGTTAAATCTTGAAAACAATATCTTTGATTACACAAATCTCAAAGAACCTGTGGTGGATTCAATGCCTTGGTTTCCTTTCTCATATTATTTAAAACTTTTTATTTTGTTTTTAATTTGATTTTTAGTTTAGATTTAAAAATGCTGTAACCCCCTTTCCTATAAATTAGTTTAATTAAATTCTAAAATTTCAATTGCATCCACCTTCCTCGTGGGATCGACCCGTACTTGCCGTTGTCTACCAGTTAGGCACCGTGCACTTGCGGTTATTACAAGTAGGTTAAATTAACCTGTTAATTTAGGTTAGTTAAATCTGCATCAAGTTTTTGGCGCCGTTGCCGGGGAAGGTTGCGTTATAATTGAATTTAAGATTTATTTTCACTAATTAACAAAAAAAAAAAAAATATTTATAAAAAAAAAAATTAAAAATTAAAAATAAAAAAAAAACAAAAAAAAAATTATTTTATTTTGTTCTTTTTACACTCATTTTGTGTTTGATTTTGCAGATTACACGTTTCTCGAGGATATTGGACGATCCTGCAAAACATCAAGCAAATTTTAATTATTTTTTTTTAATTTTGTGAGGAGAGTTGTAATTTTATTTTCACCTCGTTTTACGAGTGTGTGGTGTAATAATTTTTGAGAACTTTACTATTTTTCATTTTGTTTAATCACTAAAAAAAAAAAAAAAAAAAAACCAAAATTTTCTAAGTCATAAGAAATTTTAGGGAAACAATTTTAATTGTACCCAATAATTTCTTGTGATTTAGAATTCCGACTTCTAAGACCAAGACCAGTAAATTGATTGTATGCTGATTGAAATATATAAAAAGAAGTTGGAATTTTTTGAATTGTGCTAACTTTTTGTGCAGAACGGAATACGCACACTGTAAGTATTTCTATCACACGCAACGTATTAGCGACCAGGGTGCTTGGTGTAATTGTTTGAAATTGTGTGATTGGTTGTTTAATTTCTGTAATTGTGGATGTAAACTTTAGTAATTCATAATAAGCAGACCCAGCTTATAAATAGAAACTGGTGGGACTTGATATCCCCACCTCATCACTCCAGCTGTGTGCAACCAATATCCTGACATAATTAAAATCAATTAGCAAGTTAGATAGAGCATCTCTTAGGTACGGTGTTCATAAGACAACCAAGACCAAGGTGAATCCAGTAATTTTTGTGTTGACCGCTGCTAAAAGTGACGATGGGTTTAATCATTCAATGAACTCCGAGAGGCCACTGCCACAAGGGTAATTTACCCGGTACGCCGAGTCATAAGTAAGCTACGATCCACAAGAAGAATTGGTGTAACCAACCGTTTTTGGTTAGGAACACAAGCCTCAAGTGTGCATTTAACATCACATCGTTCTCACATCTATTGGCTTACAGAGCGGTAGCACAAGGAAGTACTTAATTGGACCATTGTGACCTCCTTCTCTTGTGCGATAATCCGATTTCTTTGAAACAAAACTCTAGCCTACTGATTTTGAACTTTGCGGTGTAAAGTGTACACTCTTAGGATCAACTTGTAGCACCCATTGTTGTGTCATAAAGATTACATAAGAAATAATTGTCCTCCAAAGATAAAAAGATAATTGATCTCAAAAACATTGATTGCTTAGGGAGGCATGTTTCTTGTGCATTTATTGGTTGCTGATTGCATGTGAGCTTGTGTATATTTTTAGAGTTAGTGCTTTCAAAAAAAAAAAAAAAAACCAAAAAACAAAAAAAAAAAAAAAAAAAAAAAATGAACACAAGGGATTATCCAGCCTATTTTTCCGAGCAAGTCAATTCATTTTATGACATGCGACGACCTGATTATGATCCATATTTAGATCATTACAACCCAGGTCTAGCCTATCATCCTGACTTCTCATGGTCAGTACCATGAAGGCCTTCTAGACACTCCTCAAGCTTTCATTCCTAATACTGAGTTAGAGAATATCATGAAAATTTTTATAGAGCGAACAGGAGAAGTGCTTGAGCAAAATTCTCATAATATCACAGAATTGACAACTATTTTTCAACAAAATTCTCAAGCTATCCGGAAACTTGAGATGACTGTGAATCAGATAGTTGAGTCAATTCCTGAGATAGAGTCAGAAAAATTCCCTAGTGACTCATTTATTGATGAACCTGTCGATTTTGAGGCACTACAGACATCTCCTTCCCATGTTGACTCATGCCTCCCTAGTGACTCATGCATCGAATCAAACTGTGAACATTCTTTAGAGTCTCCCCTTGACTGTTTAGAGGCTTGTTTGACTCAATTTAGTTTAGACTTTGATGTTGATGATTCCATTAGGGAAGTCAATGATTTGCTTGACTCAGTTCCTATTGTGGATCCTATTTATGAATGGAAGTCTAAAGTGAAGCCTTTTCCACTCAGTGAGTCAAAACTAGTCCCATCAGTTGAGCCACCTGAGCTTGACCTTAAACAATTACCTGACACCCTCAGGTATGCATTTTCAGGTGATGAGTTGTCTAGACCAATATCTCTATATGATTCATGTGATGAGCCTGTACCACCTGATATACTCATCGTCTCGTCTACTTGCATCACATTCCCAATTACTAAGGCTACCTTCACCGATCCCTTGTGTTGTAGTGAGGATTTCAGTTTTCACCATCCTGTTGTGCAAATTATCCAATCATCCGATTTGGAACCAGATATAGGATGTTCCCTTTTTGGAGCACGCAAGGATCATCTATTGTGTATGACTACTGGTCACTTTTGGAATGTCCTAGTGTATTTGGTCCCCCGTGTGATTGCTATATTTTGGTGGACTGATCCTCAACTGTTCAGGTTGTTGATATACGACCTTGGACTAAGTGTTTGTCATGTTCTTCCTCTCCACTATTTGATACACCATTTTTTTAGGAAGAATAGTTGTCGGGCTGATGACGGTAAACCAAGCGCTCCTAGGAGGCAGCCTAACTTTAGTTGTGTGTCTTTGCTGTTAGTCTGGATTGATTTTCGAGTACCCTATTTAGTTGTGTTTCACTCATACTCGTTCGCTCCGTAACAGTTTTGACTTCCAACTTGCTTTTTCTTTTTAGTTTTCTTTGTTAGTGTCGAGTCTGCATTTTATCGATTTCTAATGAAAATTCCATGATTCTCATGTTTGTGAGCCTCTTTGATGGATGACTTCTTGGAAATTGGTAAAATCTTCACTGCGGTAATACTGTTCTAACCTCCTCTCCTGTACTTATTTCATTCATTTGTAAGATTATTTTGTTAAACATTGAGGACAATGTTTGGATTAGGTTTGGGGGTAGGATTCATGAGTCGGTGAATTTTTCATTTTTTTCGTAGTATTTTCTTTTCTTTTCTTGAAAAAAAAATGTTTTTCTGTCAAGAAAACTTGGTCTTTTACGAGTATGAAAATGGACTTTAAATGTTTTATGCTCAAGAAAATGCAAGCCAACTTGACATATTGGTATATTGATAAAAGACTGAAAGTTTATTAAGATCCTTAAGTTAGATCTAGTTCATAAGATTTTTCAACTCGATTATCTTTGCACCATGAGCCATGTTAGCATAACTTGAAGTTGACGAGTGAAATATATACTAGAAACCTTAGAATAATAGTGGAGACTTAACCCTGAAAGCTTTGAGCCTTTCTATTTTTCTGAGGGTTATACATAAACTCTGATTTTTCTTGAGTCTACATTATCTCGTTGATGATCTCATTATTTTCATTCTTTTGATCAATTGCTTTGGGAATGACATAAAAATTGAATTATTACACTAGAACTTCTTGGCTTATTCAATTGAGATGTCATAATACTGACCCGAACTTAGGAAATGATCTAGGCATTTTTTTCTTTAAACCATTAACTAGCCTTTTAACTTACCCATAAAATTAACCTTTTTTGTAGCCTTTTGAGCCATAGATTAACCTTTTATTTGTTAACCCATTAACCTTTACCCAATTTTTCTGGGAATGTGTACGGATGAATATACTTGGTGTAAAAATGGCATGAAAGAGCAAAATATGAGTTATTTCATAAATCCTCTATGGAAGAAAGAAAAAGAAAGAAAGAAAGAAAAAGAAAGAAAAGAAAGCAGAAGAAAATGTGAATGAGGATAAAGATGTGAGAATGAAGAAAAAAATTGATGGTGCGCAACATTGATTTATTCTTGACAGCCCTAATTGTTCGTTAAATGGGTGTATACATTCCTAGAAATTTTTGTTAGAATCCTTTGACATTCCTTAAACCAAGCCCCATTACAACCCAACAAAGTCCTAGTTGATCTTAGGAAAAGGTTGGTTTCGTAGATGTGGAGATTTAATAACCAAGACCTATGGTGTTTGATTCAACATTCCCAAAAGTAATTGATATTCCTGTCCATGAGATCATGTTCATTCCATTCTTGAAAAGTCCGTTCTTCATATTACTATATGTGAGATGATTGTTTTCCATCATTTACTCTTTTCCTCACATATAAACTGAGTGAAATACCAAATCTCTGAGTGCTTTATTGTGAGTGACATGAGAGGTTTGCAGTCAAAACAAACTTTCTACAGGAGATTTAGTCATTGTTTTACTCTGAAATGAAAAGTTATGTTGATAGTGCTATCCACACACATACATTGAGTTGACGATGATTATGAATTTTTTTCTAACCTTTGGAGAATATAAAATTATTTGGAGATTTGTTGATACACTAAAATGACACTGTTGATTTCCTGCATTTCTTGAAGTATTAAAATGAACACTGTTTGACCAAGTTTTGATTGAGTCAGTAATGTTTGTGGGTAACATTTCTGGAAACCCTCACGAGACTATAACTTGTCCACTAGAGGTAATCTAGGGGTTTAAAGCCTTGTTGCACGTTTAAGGTAAGTGCAACCGATGATTCCTGCGAAAGTGAGTTAGAATTTTCTTTTTATTGTTTTGCTCGAGGACTAGCAAAATATAGGTTTGGGGGTATTTGATAGTCACATAATTATTACATAATATACCCCTTAATTTATACATGTTAGTGTTTCGATTATTATATTTTATAGTAATTATTTCGTTTTCATATCTTTGTAGGAATTTGAGCGTAAACGATGAAATCAGATTAAAGCGGCAAGTTAAGGAACGACAATTAGTCGATTCCAATGGTGGTATAAAGCAATCACAAAACCTAAACCTAAACCTAATTCATACCCTAAACCCGAAACCTAATTCATACCCTAAAACCAATTCATACCCTAAAACCAAACCCAAACCTAATCCTTCTCCTACCCTCATTGTTGAATCATTCCCTCATTCCATCCCTATTCATCTTGATTATTCTTTATAAATAGAGGAGGATAGGGTAAGAATGGGGGGAGGAGGAAGAGAAGGGAAAAGAAGATAATTAGAAATCAAAACCTCTTCCTCAATGGAGATTTCCTCAAAGGAGCTCCTCTCTCAAAGGTGATTCACAATCACCCTCACCACTCATCCATCTCTCACTCACTCCACTCACTCAGCACACAGTCTCCTCGCCACCACCGAGCACCACCACCAATTCCGCCACCGTCCTCGCGCCACCACCGCGAAACAGGGGCGTGACAACCCTGTTTCGCGTCCAACTTTCACTTTGCCACCACCCTCGGCCCCTCTCCCCTGTCCACGCACCATCACCACCTCCGCACGAGCACCGCCACCGCGCGAAAACCACCGCGAAACAGAGCACCGCGGCCCTGTTTCGCGTCGCGACAGAGCACTCGCTGCTCCTCCCTCTCGGCCTCTCTTCGTCGCGAGCTCCTTCCTGTCCTCACCTCTTGCGACCACCGTCACCACCACGACCGAGAACCACCGCCTCCTCCTCGCGAACATAGTTCTTATCACGAAACAGGGAGCTCCTGTTCCTCATCTGTTTTCTCTGTTTTTCTCTGTTTTCTTAGTATTTCCTCACCTTTTCTCTTCTTATGCAGGTTCTGGAAGCGATTTGAGGTCGAGGACGGGCCAGAGGAGCGAGAACGAGGCCGAGAACCGCGCTGTCGCGCTGGAGAAGACGAGCGGCTACTGTAGCGCCACTGTAGAGCTACTGTAGCAGAGGCGGGAAGGGGTTATTTCGGTTATTCGGCTATTCACACCCCCGGTTTTGCTCTGTACCACCACAGAGTGCTTTTGGCCAGTTTTCTCGGAATTCGCGTCCGTGCAGAGATGATTTCCACCTCCATTGACGTTGTGCCCACCGCCACCATGACCAGCTAAACCATTCGCCAAGGCTACGATGAAACCACGGGATTTCCTAGAGTTTGTGTATTTAAATTTATTATTTTCTTTATACTTGAATGTTAAACACATTTGATTTATGATTTTTAATAAATTGCTTTCACCGATTATATCCTGATTAATTATCTAGACTAGTCGGTAGTTAGAAGTACCCTTTGTATTCAAAAGTCTGATTTAATCAATTAATCTGAATCTGTGATTGTGTGTGCCGTAAGAAGACACACAATGCTAGGGATTAGGATTAGTTAAAATAAACCTGTGATTGTGTGTTCTGTAAGAAGACACGCAATTCTAGGGGTTTATACCTATGCTTAAATCAATTGTGAACTTAGGTTAATCTTTAGGTTAGTCATGTTAAATCTTGAAAACAATATCTTTGATTACACAAATCTCAAAGAACCTGTGGTGGATTCAATGCCTTGGTTTCCTTTCTCATATTATTTAAAACTTTTTATTTTGTTTTTAATTTGATTTTTAGTTTAAATTTAAAAATGCTGTAACCCCCTTTCCTATAAATTAGTTTAATTAAATTCTAAAATTTCAATTGCATCCACCTTCCTCGTGGGATCGACCCGTACTTGCCGTTGTCTACCAGTTAGGCACCGTGCACTTGCGGTTATTACAAGTAGGTTAAATTAACCTGTTAATTTAGGTTAGTTAAATCTGCATCACTAGCTCATGCTAGTAGTACGAGCTAAGCAATTTCCAGTCTAACATTAAGGTGATCATTCCTGTTTCAAACAAAGTAATAGCATATGGGAGAAGTTTGAGAGCAATGTATTTATCCCTGAGTTGATTTTATTTTCCGGCAAAGGACCCTGAATTAGAATCCTACAAGCTGAAGTGAAAAACATAATAACCTTACACTGCAACTTCAATATGACAATTTTTAGCATCACCAGGGGCGGACCCAGGATTTTAGTTGAGGGGGGGGGGGGGGGGGGGGAGGCGAAATGGAAAATACTTATTAGTTGATAATAGTAGTTATCAATGGTAAAGCCAATTTCGTTTTTTACCGAAACTAATAACTAATAAAAAAATTCAACTATAAAAAATACAATGCATATGTCAAATTGGATCCAAGTGTAGTCAGTTTTAAGCCAAAAGAAGGTCACTATTGATAACCTTAGCAAAGAGCAAACAAACATAATAACTAGAATATATAACTAATATCACAAAAGAGTTTGTCTAGGCAGCCAGACTTTAAAGCCATTTTTTGGCCAGGCTAGAGCATTTTTACACTTTTTTACCCATTCTCTTTAAAATACAATCACAAACATTATCTATAAAAGGGATAGAAATGTAAAATACTTAAAACCTAACCAAAAAGTGGCTATAAAGCCTGATTGTCTAGAATTGAGAATCACAAAATAATTAGAATAAATTCTAGGTGAAGCTAAAAAAAAAATTGAAATTTGCGAATCTAATATGATCATAATACAATTTCAAAGAAAAAACAGTTTATATAAGGCTCAAATTTTATACGAGTTGGCTAATGGTATATATTTTCATTGAATTCTATCGTTATTATTTGACTCTATAAGCAACTTTCCTAATACAAATATTCTCAATCAATCAGGATATTCGTAATATATTCTCAATAATATCTCATCAATCACCAAAATTTTGAATAAACACTCATGGAGTGATCAAACTGTCACCTTGAATACTCTAAAAGAATCCATTACTCGGCGTAGATCACTTTCCTCTTCTAAAAAGACATTTTCTGGTGTTTGCAATCTCAACTCATACAACTGTTTATTTTCAACTCCTAGGACAGATAAGTAACGCCGATCCCATTCTAGTCTTACTACTCGATCTTGTGGCATCACAGCTAACTCATTGTTACTTGCATATGACTTGATATTTACCTGCACAAAAGCAATATAGAATACAATTACACAAAAAAAAACATGGGATCTACTGAATGTCTTTGATGATGTTAGGTCTGTATAAACACCAAAGCTCTTCGTCAATACATAGCAGTAGTTACCTCTATTTGGTAGTAGAGCTTCCCATCATCTGCAACTCTTGAAGATGTGGAAAGGATGTTGGATTCACGTCGTACACCCAGTCTAGTTGACATGAATTCCGTCAAATACTGCTTCAAAACCTTCTCTGCAGCAGCTTGTGGAGGACCCAAGTCATTGACGCTCTTGAAATTGGAAGATGAAGGAGAAGATATTTCCAAAGACAAATTTTCATCAAGAACATAAGGGTCTCTGAAGAATATGTCAGCACCGGCACCTCGTACTTTGATCCAATTCTTTGGGTAATTGAAGGAATATCCATCAAAGGAATCTATATACTCCCTAAAAACAACTGATGTCTGGGCTAATGCAATATCATTTGAATCCACTTGTGAGAAGATAAGACTTGATAACATCAAAGCCATTGCATTCCTCCTTGGAACTGAAAAAACTTTTTACGGATTAAAACATGAAGGATTTCTCTTCATTTCATATATAATCCATTGCGGCAAATTATAGTTAGATAAATTAAGAAATACACAACATATCATAAAACGAATTTTTTGTTCATTAACAATTCTTGATCGAGTGTGGCTCTTTTGATCTAAAACATAAAGAATCCATGTCGTGCGCACAAGGAATTCCACATTTTCTACCAAAATTGATGCAAATTCTGGGCAGCATCTTTTGGTGAGGGGAAGCTGATGATGTTTATAAGCACCTCTCTCAATATTGTAACTTCATTCCTAACATTGTTATCGATTGTATAGTTAGATTTATCAGATATATTAATGTGTTCTTTCTTCCTTTTGACACAAAAATTGGTCATAGTTTGTACTGTCAATTAGATGGATTGGCGGATGCATCCTGTAGGTGTAATCTCAGAACAGCGTGCTGACGCGCTCTATAGATGCTATTGTCAAGTGCTCTAATTAAATTTTTTTTTTTGAACACTCATTCTTAGCTAGAGATCCCATTATGATGGATCTTATAGTTTACTTAGCTACATTTGTGTCTCCCATATTCCTTTCAAGTGTGTTACCGAATGGACATTTTATTGTACGTAGAGAGCATCTTATGAGGGTTCAATAATGTCTTGTTATCGTATATACAATACTAAATGTGCATCGAATAATAAGCAATACTAGGACATCAGATTCAGGATACTATGATCCTAGACTCGAAATGCTAATGCTTTATTACTACACTAACAACCGGGGTTGAGCAAAGTATATAATCCGTGTCTTCGCGTATATAATTCACAATTCGGACTCCAAAATTTTCCATTTTTAAGCAATTCTACAACAAATTCAAGTAGAAATGATTTTGGATCTCATCATCAATGCAATTCTGATTATATTAACTAAACAACTACACTAACACGAAAAGTTAATTAGACATATTTACAGCAATTAACATTAATGTAGACAATAGTATGATAGGGTTGGTAGAAAAATCTAACCTTCCAAAGAGCTGTTATCCTGCGCCATACAGCAGACTACGTTGCTGCTGCTGGAGTTGATGCATGGTGCTAATGTGAGCCTGGGTCTTGAAGTTATTCCGGTTCCGGATGAGATAAACTTTGTCGAACAGCTCGACGAGGTGGTTCGAGAATTGTGAGAAGGTGGAGATGATGACAAGGATTGGAGAACCACAGCCATGGCAGCCAAGAGAGTGTGAGTGAGGTATTTACGAAAATGCCATTATCAGGATCAATATTGGGATGGGAGAGACGAACAGAGTGGATTTTGTAGATAAGGCGTTCGATTTCAGTGTGATTGGGTAGCACCCGGGCCCACAGATCTATATGGATCCAAAATTATTGTAATTGGGCTGGACTGATACTCGTTTAAAAAAAAAACAAAATATTTCTTAAAATCAACTTACTGAAATTACCTCGAAAAAAACAGAAATCACAATCCTTGCCCACGATAAAGGGACCCTTTTGAAAATTCTCAATGGCAAAGGCTAGGTCAAAATGACGGATTGGAAATAATTTTCAACCCAAATTGACGCGCCTCGGTTAATACCTCACTGATTGCTTAGTAAAAGTAAAACATGCTAATTTAAGCTACATTTTACATGTCTAAAAAGACTAACAGAGGCCGGCCAGAAAAGAGAATTGGAGGTGTAAAAGTGTCCAAGGGAGAAGCGGAAATGCTTGGAAATGAAGCTAAAATTCTAGCATTGATGAAAGCTACAGAGTTATTTTTTCTTTTTAAAAAAGTGATTATAACCAGTAAGACATTAATCACCATATAAAATTAGACTAGATTGATGCCATGAATCTAGCCTTATCAATCAATTCTTTCATTTCCACATCCTATTCTCATTTCTAATCATCGTTGGTTGGACTATTGATCCTGTGTATTTACTACGTCCAATGACTTTCTTTTTTTCTCGTTAGGTGTAGACTTGTAGTTGCATATAGTCATCCTAAACCTCATTCCCATATGTCATGGAAATTAAACTCCGCTATGATAATTGGATTACATTTCATCATGGTCGTTACCATCACTATTGATCACTGTTTTACATTTATCGTATAGTGCAAGTTTACACATAACAATCTGTATTTAGAGCCTCCTGGCACAATCTTCACTTAGACGCTTTTCTAACACACCACCTTGGTGTACGCATGCAATAATCCTATATTCTCTAGCAAAGTGCTATAACATTATCTAGAAATGGTCAATAGATCACTTGAAGTTTGCAACCTATGATTGCTACAAATGGTCAATTTTGATCCTGATCAAAGCTTAACTATGGACGGCAACCAAAAGATCTCTTCCCAGCACTGTTAAGATTCTCATTCCTTCAATTTTCTTCAAAGACTTTTGACTCATATCCCTCCTAACCCTAAGAAAACCAAGGACCATATAAACCCTATCTACTGATTGTCTCCATCACCAAATGGACTATCTCCATCAATCTCTAATATTTCTACTGTGTCAAGACACTAAGGAGAGATCAATAACGTGTCAATACACCAAAGACGACATCATATAAAGAATAAGCACAGTGACAAACAATCTACATCTAAGAATCTCTTTAGTTATCTGAAAAAATGCCTGTAATTGATACAAGGTCAAGATCAAGAGCCTGTAATTGTTTCGATATAGAAGAACTGAAAGGTCTAGAATTGGGGATAGGATCAGGTTCGGGCCCTTTTACACGAATTGAACTGTCCACATTGCGCCCTAATCTTTCACCATGTGTCAAGGCAGCATATGGGAGCATATTGGACAGTTACAGTAAATACAAGCATCATCAGCAGCAATAGGAAGCATATGAGAGCATATTGGACAGTTACAGTAGATGCAAGCATCAGAGCATCAACAGCAATAGGCAGGAGCAGCAGTAATAGACAGCAATAGGTAGCGTATGGGACCCCATATTGAACCAGCAGAACCCAATGTCAAAACAGATGGTATTTGTAGTCTGTTAGTGCTCTGTTTGTAGTCTGTTAGTAATTTGTTGCTCTAATTGTAATCTTTTAGTTATTTTGTTAGAAATGATAGCAAGTGGGAAGAAGTCCTGTATAAGAGAGAATAGTAAGAAGAAGATGATTCATTCATTGTCAAACTTGTTGTACAGGGGATCTAGAGAGTTAACAAGCCTGTCGAATTGCTTGTATACATTATAAAGTAATATTTCATGTTTTGACTGAATCTCTCTTGTAGTATTTCCTTCTGTTATTCTCTATTTTCTTTTCAAGATACATCAAATTGGTATTTGAGTAGGAGATCTAGTAATGACAGGGAAATCAGCTAACCAATCTGGCACAACAAGCATGGCAGCAAGGGTAGAAATGGTGGAATGAATGATCGATGGAGTACACCATGAGATAGGTTCGATCAAGGAAGAGATTACTACCATTGCACAGAAACTAGAACATTTGATGAAATTGTGTGAAGAGTCCTCATGAGTGGCTTCTTCATCGGAACAATCAAAGGAGGCGGAAGGTGCTGGTTTAGGGCAGAAAACTTCAATGGTGGAAGAAAGGTTTGGGGTCCATGGCCACAAACCGGAAGTAAGATTTAGAAGGCTTGAAATGCCGATTTTTGATGGAGTTAATCCAGATGGATGGATCTTGAAGGTGGAGAGGTTCTTCCAATTACAACATTACACCAATGAGGAAAGGTTGGTGGCTGCAGTGGTCGGATTTGAGGGAGATGCGTTGATTTGGTATCAATGGGAGTACAAGAGGCGTCCCATCTTGTTGTGGGAAGAACTGAAGAAATTGTTATTGTTGCAATTCCGCTCGATAGCCGAAGGGACACTTTGTGAGCAGTTTTTGACACTCAAACAAGAAGGAAATGTGTCTGATTATCGTCACCGGTTCATTACCCTCGCAGCACCATTAGACTAGCTTCCAGAGGAGGTGTATGTTAGTAGGTTTTTAATGGTTTTAAGCTCCAAATTAGTGCAGAATTGAGGATAATGGAACCTTCTTCTTTGGGTCGGGCCATGACTTTAGCCCAGCGGATTGAACAAAAAAAATCAGTTGATTGGGCCGAATAGGGGTGGATCGGGTCCATGCCCAAGTTCAAGTCGATTTAGGGTTACTGAAAACCCTAAATCTGTAGAAATTGGGAATCAATTGCAATCAGGGGCTTTTCAGTCTCTAGAAGCGGCGAGACCGATCTGAGGAGAGGGGTTATCGGCGGTTGAGTGATGACGAACTTCAACAATGCGCGCGAGAAGGGGTTATGCTTTCGTTGTGATGAGAAGTTCGGGCCGGGGCATCGATGTAAAAAGAAGGAACTCAATATTTTGGTGACTCAAGAGGAAGGAGAAGAGGAGGTTGACATAGAACAAAGCGTCGAGTTAGAAGCCGTAGAGGTAGATGGGAGGGTGGAGGTTTATCTGAATTCGGTGGTAGGATGGACCACACCAAAAACCTTGTGACTCAAAGGTAAGATCAGTGAGCAAGAAGTGATTGTTTTGGTGGATAGTGGAGCTACCCACAATTTTATTTCGATTAGCTTGGTCAAGAGGCTGGGATTGAATGTTACGTCCACGGATTTACATTTGTAGTGAGTCATGCGAGTGTGAGACTTACATTCGCTTGATTTTTTGTGGCTTGGTATTTGCTAAACATATTTGAGTTATTTTAGTAAAATGATCATAACTTACTCAAGTCACAGCATTTTTAACTGATTCAAAATTTGTTTGTAAGATGACTCAGAGTACTATAATGTTTGTGATTTGATAATCTTGATAATCAGTTTCAATTGAGGGTATAAATTGGCCCAAAGTCAGAGACAATACCATATTTTTTTACTGGACAGATTTGAGTGATTTTAGTAAAATGACCATAACTTGCTTAATTCACAAGATTTTTTATTGATCCAAATTTTATTTATAAGATAACTCAAAGTAATATAATGTTTGCTTTTTATAGTCTTGTGAATCGGTCTCAATTGAGGGTATATATTGGCCCAAAGTCAGGGACAATACCATGTTTTCTTTGCTAGACAAATTTGAATAATTGTAGTAAAATGACCATAACTTGCTCAATTCAAAACCTTTTTAACTCATTCAAATTATGTTGATTATATGACTAAGACTAGTACAATTTTCATGTTTTTATGAGCTTGAGAATTTGTCTTAATTGGGCGTATAAATTGGCCCAAAATCAGGGATAATAACATGTTTTGCAGGAACAATACTCTTCATTTTTTTTTAATAAGAGCAACCACGAAAGGGGAAAAAGATGATTCCAAATTAGGAGGAAAGCTATTGAGAGAATGGGGGAGAAAGTTACAATTGTGGGAGTAGGAAACTCCGTCAAGCGAGAGGGAAGAAAATGAATTTAGGAGGAAGAGCGAGAGTTTTTGCAGGTTTGAATTTGGTGGTGTGGGACAGAAAGAAGGTGATATGGGAGAGAAAAATGTAGGCGGTGGTGTGGGTGAAAGGAAGTTGTGGTGCCAAATAGTTATTGCCTTTTGAGTTTGGGATCTGATTTCGTGAAGACAACAAATAGTCGTTGCTAAAACCTAATTAACAAGTATTTTTGCAAAAGTAGTCTCAAATATGTGTCAAACTATATTTCTCCACATGTACAAGCTATACAGCCACAACTCATTTGCAATTGGTAGAGGATGGGATGACCAATAAGAGGGCAAATTATAATTAGAAGGAAAAAAAAAACATAGTAAGAAGCGGTGGTATTGGAAGGAGTATAAAGTTTTTGGGTCTCATTAGGAAATGAAATCGATGGAGGGTTTGAATATGATTTTATTTGAAAGAAAAATGGTGGTAAAACATTGGATTTTGTGATACCCCCAATGCGCTAAGCCAAAATTTTTTATAGAACCCAAATCACACTTCTAGTAAAGAATGTGGAGTTTGAAATAGAGAGAAAACTCGAGGCAAGAAAAAATAAATGATAACCAACTAGTGGTTGATTAGGTTTTGATTTTGTGGTAATGTTTATGGTAAAAAAATAATCCATGATTAATTATGTGAGAGAATAGTTAATAAAAATGTTGTTGATAATATACGATCCCTTTGTAATTATTGACCTTCTAATAAGCCAAAGTAATCAAATCATCTTCGGTAATGAAATTTCTACCAATATAAGCGTGCCGACAGGGCTTTATTGAAACTTAGTTTTCTTCCCCAGTTGATGCAAGTAAAAGTACATTTAAAGTCAAAAGTAGTGATCTCATATCCAACAAAAGCATGTTAGAGAAATATGCTAGCATTTCCAATGAGTCAAGGATGTGATGATTTTAGGGATGTAAATCAACGCGGCTTAGTTATTTGTAGAATTAAAAAAATATATGATATGCTCATCGTACCTTATAAAATGTCATCAATAAAATTCTTTCAAAAAGATGGAGAAAAAGAAATGGCCACAGATTATAAAGAACGTCTTTCTACATTTACAGAAGTTTCAAACTTTCAAAAGAAGTTCCGACACAACTTTTGTTGGTTTACTATTAATTTATGTGTGGAAGTTTAAAGATATGTTTTTATTTTTCGGAAAATGACTTTTAGGGCCTATTTTTTCACAAAATAGATAATTTAGATACCATAGTTGATGTAATGGCTAATTTGTGCATAATTTTATACTTTTATAACTAACAATCACTATTTTATTAACCCAGGTTAACCCATAAGGTTATATGACATATTTACCCATCCTAAACAAATAGAAAATCTAATTTTATAGTTTTATGACCAATAAGGACTACAGGGAAAAAAAATCTACATTAATAGTTATTGAACGACAATATTAGTCACTATTTGTTATTGACCAATAAGGACTACAGAAAAAAAAAAAAAAACCTACATTAATTGTTATTGACTAATTTTGGTTACTCATTGTTAGTTTTATTGATCAACAAGGACTAAGAAAAAAAAACTTTTAGCAGCAGTAATAGACAGCAATAGGTAGCGTATGGGACCCCATATTGAACCAGTAGAAGCCAATGTCAAAACAGATGGTATTTGTATATGTTAGTGCTCTGTTTGTAGTCTGTTAGTAATTTGTTGCTCTAATTGTAATCTTTTAGTTAGTTTGTTAGAAATGATAGCAAGTGGGAAGAAGTCCTGTATAAGAGAGAATAGTAAGAAGAAGATGATTCATTCATTGTCAAACTTGTTGTACAGGGGATCTAGAGAGTTAGCAAGCCTCTCGAATTGCTTGTATACATTATAAAGTGATATTTCATCTTTTGACTGAATCTCTCTTGTAGTATTTACTTCTGTTATTCTCTATTTTCTCTTCAAGATACATCAAATTGGTATCAAAGTAGGAGATCTAGTAATGACAGGGAAATCAGCTAACCAATCTGGCACAACAAGCATGGCAACAAGGGTAAAAATGGTGGAATGAATGATCGATGGAGTACACCATGAGATTGGTTCGATCAAGGAAGAGATTACTACCATTGCACAGAAACTAGAACATTTGATGAAATTGTGTGAAGAGTCCTCACGAGTGGCTTCTTCATCGGAACAATCAAAGGAGGCGGAAGGTGCTGGTTTAGGGCAGAAAACTTCAATGGTGGAAGAAAGGTTTGGGGTCCATGGCCACAAACCGGAAGTAAGATTTAGAAGGCTTGAAATGCCGATTTTTGATGGAGTTAATCCAGATGGA
The DNA here is from genome assembly GCA_003290165.1 of Berberis thunbergii. Lineage (NCBI taxonomy): Eukaryota > Viridiplantae > Streptophyta > Magnoliopsida > Ranunculales > Berberidaceae > Berberis > Berberis thunbergii. The sequence goes on along the minus strand of QNQO01000818.1, from coordinate 145,579 downwards.
TGGATCTTGAAGGTGGAGAGGTTCTTCCAATTATAACATTACACCAATGAGGAAAGGTTGGTGGCTGCAGTGGTCGGATTTGAGGGAGATGCGTTGATTTGGTATCAATGGGAGTACAAGAGGCGTCCCATCTTGTTGTGGGAAGAACTGAAGAAATTGTTATTGTTGCAATTCCGCTCGATAGCCGAAGGGACACTTTGTGAGCAGTTTCTGGCACTCAAACAAGAAGGAAATGTGTCTGATTATCGTCACCGGTTCATTACCCTCGCAGCACCATTAGACTAGCTTCCAGAGGAGGTGTATGTTAGCAGGTTTTTTAATGGTTTTAAGCTCCAAATCAGTGCAGAATTGAGGATAATGGAACCTTCTTATTTGGGTCGGGCCATGACTTTAGCCCAGTGGATTGAAGAAAAAAATCGGTTGATTGGGCCAATAGGGGTGGATCGGGTCCATGCCCAAGTTCAAGTCGATTTAGGGTTACTGAAAACCCTAAATCTGTAGAAATTGGGAATCAATTGCAATCAGGGGGTTTTCAGGTTCTAGAAGCGGAGAGACCGATCTAAGGAGAGGGGGCTACCGGCGGTTGAGTGATGAGGAACTTCAACAATGCGCGCGAGAAGGGGTTATGCTTTCGTTGTGATGAGAAGTTCGGGCCCGGGCATCGGTGTAAAAAGAAGGAACTCAATGTTTTGGTGACTCAAGAGGAAGGAGAAGAGGAGGTTGACATAGAACAAGGCGTCGAGTTAGAAACCGCAGAGGTAGATGGGAGGGCGGAGGTTTATCTGAATTCGGTGGTAGGATGGACCACACCAAAAACCTTGTGACTCAAAGGTAAGATCAGTGAGCAAGAAGTGGTTGTTTTGGTGGATAGTGGAGCTACCCACAATTTTATTTCGATTAGCTTGGTCAAGAGGCTGGGATTGAAGGTTACGTCCACGGATTCGTACGGAGTAACCATAGGGACTGGGGAATCAGTAATGGGGAGGGGAGTTTGCAAGGGGGTACGACTGACACTCTCAGAGATTGAGGTTGAAGAAGAATTCCTACCCTCGAGTATGGGAAGTTCAGATGTGATTCTGGGAATTAAGTGGTTGGCCACTTTAGGGACCACTTACACAAATTGGAAGTCTGGGGAGTCAGTGCTATACAAGAGTTGGTTGGATTGGGTTGGTTTGAAGATGGTGAAGTGAACAGGGGAAAATGTTGAATGTCCTTGTGATGTGTGGAGTATTCCTCAGTCCTTAGATCGATTTTGTTGTTATTTTAGATATAACATGTGTCATGCATGTGACATGTAAGTGGAGGGTATTTGTAAAATTTAATGTATTTGATTTCTATTGACCCTAATGGTCAATATTAATTTGAGTGTTAAACTCAATTAGTTTTCAAAATGGGTACTAGACTCAAATACACATAAACTAATGAGGATTAAATTAATTAAAAAAACCGTATAATTATTGACCAATTGATAAGCCAAAGTAACCAAATCATCTTCAGAAATGTATTTTTTACCATAACAATCGCGCCACAGGGCTTTATTGAAACTTAGATTTTCTTCCCAGTTGATGTAACCAAAAGCTCTTTGTGTATTTTATGTGATTGATTACTGTTAAACAACTAATAAACATAACTGTTATTTGTAATTGTCATCCTAAAGTACGCTATACTAACATTTCCAACGAGTCGATGTTGCGATGATTTTACAGGAACAAATCAACGCGGTATAATTATTTGTAGAATTAAGAAAACATATGCTATGCTCGTCATATCTTATAAAATGTCAACAATGAAATCCTTTCAAAAAGTTGAAGAAAAAGAAATAGCTACTGATTATAAATAACATCTTCTTACATTTACAAAAGTTCCAAACTTTCTAAAGAAGTTCAGGCACAAATTTTTTTGTTTACTTTTAATTTATGTATGGAAGTTTAAAGATAATTTTTTTTTAATTTCTCACAACATACGTATTAATAACATAATTCCTAATTGATGGTGTTGTCTAGCTCAAACTAGTTTAGCAATTTTCGGTTTAACATTAAGGTGATCATTCCTATTTTAGGCAAAGTAATAGCGTTGGGGAGAAGTTTTAGAGCGATGTATTTATCGCTGAGTTGACTTTATTTTTCGTCGAAGGACCTTGAATTAGAATCCTAGAGGCTGAAGTGAATTGCATATGACTTGTTATTTACGTGCACAGAAGCAATATAGAACACAATTACATAAAAAAACCCAGGGAATCTACTGAATGTCTTTGACGATGTTAGGTTTGTATAAACACCAATGTTCTTCATCGATACACGCAAACGATGCAGAACCAGTTATTCTATAAGTAATCGAAGTTCATATTATTTAAGAAAAATAAAATAGGCATACTAGTAGTTATGTACCTCTATTTGGTAGTAAAGCTTCCCATCATCTGCAACTCTTGACGATGTGGAAAGGATGTTGGATTCACGTCGTACACCTAGTGTTGACATGAATTCTGTCACCCCTTCTCCATCTTCTTTCCCTCTCCCAGGTTGCTGGAAGACAAAAAATTTTACCCTCGCAGAGGTACATGCGAGTGGAAACTCGCCCTTGCAGCGGATCATGCGAGTGAGAGATTTACATTTGTAGTGAGTCATGCAAGTGTGAGACTTACATTCGCTTGATTTTTTGTGGCTTGGTATTTGTTAAACATATTTGAGTTATTTTAGTAAAATGATCATAACTTACTCAAGTCACAACATTTTTAACTGATTCAAAATTTGTTTGTAAGATGACTCAGAGTACTATAATGTTTGTGATTTGATAATCTTGAGAATCAGTTTCAATTGAGGGTATAAATTGGCCCAAAGTCAGAGACAATACCATATTTTTTTTGCTGGACAGATTTGAGTGATTTTAGTAAAATGACCATAACTTGCTTAATTCACAAGATTTTTTATTGATCCAAATTTTATTTATAAGATAACTCAAAGTAATATAATGTTTGCTTTTTATAGTCTTGTGAATCGGTCTCAATTGAGGGTATATATTGGCCCAAAGTCAGGGACAATACCATGTTTTCTTTGCTAGGCAAATTTGAATAATTGTAGTAAAATGACCATAACTTGCTCAATTCAAAACCTTTTTAACTCATTCAAATTATGTTGATTATATGACTAAGACTAGTACAATTTTCATGTTTTTATGAGCTTGAGAATTTGTCTTAATTGGGCGTATAAATTGGCCCAAAATTAGGGATAATAACATGTTTTGCAGGAACAATACTCTTCATTTTTTTTTTTAATAAGAGCAACCACGAAAGGGGAAAAAAATGATTCCAAATTAGGAGGAAAGCTATTGAGAGAATGGGGGAGAAAGTTACAATTGTGGGAGTAGGAAACTCCGTCAAGCGAGAGGGAAGAAAATGAATTTAGGAGGAAGAGCGAGAGTTTTTGCAGGTTTGAATTTGGTGGTGTGGGACAGAAAGAAGGTGATATGGGAGAGAAAAATGTAGGCGGTGGTGTGGGTGAAAGGAAGTTGTGGTGCCAAATAGTTATTGCCTTTTGAGTTTGGGATCTGATTTCGTGAAGACAACAAATAGTCGTTGCTAAAACCTAATTAACAAGTATTTTTGCAAAAGTAGTCTCAAATATGTGTCAAACTATATTTCTCCACATGTACAAGCTATACAGCCACAACTCATTTGCAATTGGTAGAGGATGGGATGACCAAGAAGAGGGCAAATTATAATTAGAAGGAAAAATAAACATATATAGTAAGAAGCGGTGGTATTGGAAGGAGTATAAAGTTTTTGGGTCTCATTAGGAAATGAAATCGATGGAGGGTTTGAATATGATTTTATTTGAAAGAAAAATGGTGGTAAAACATTGGATTTCGTGATACCTAATGCACTAAGCCAAAACTTTTTATAGAACCCAAATCACACTTCTAGTAAAGAATGTGGAGTTTGAAATAGAGAGAAAACTCGAGGCAAGAAAAAATAAATGATAACCAACTAGTGGTTGATTAGGTTTTGATTTTGTGGTAATGTTTATGGTAAAAAAATAATCCATGATTAATTATGTGAGAGAATAGTTAATAAAAATGTTGTTGATAATATACGATCCCTTTGTAATTATTGACCTTCTAATAAGCCAAAGTAATCAAATCATCTTCGGTAATGAAATTTCTACCAATATAAGCGTGCCGACAGGGCTTTATTGAAACTTAGTTTAATTTCTTCCCCAGTTGATGCAAGTAAAAGTACATTTAAAGTCAAAAGTAGTGATCTCATATCCAACAAAAGCATGTTAGAGAAATATGCTAGCATTTCCAATGAGTCAAGGATGTGATGATTTTAGGGATGTAAATCAACGCGGCTTAGTTATTTGTAGAATTAAAAAAATATATGATATGCTCATCGTACCTTATAAAATGTCATCAATAAAATTCTTTCAAAAAGATGGAGAAAAAGAAATGGCCACAGATTATAAAGAACGTCTTTCTACATTTACAGAAGTTTCAAACTTTCAAAAGAAGTTCCGACACAACTTTTGTTGGTTTACTATTAATTTATGTGTGGAAGTTTAAAGATAAGTTTTTATTTTTCGAAAAATGACTTTTAGGGCCTATTTTTTCACAAAATAGATAATTTAGATACCATAGTTGATGTAATGGCTAATTTGTGCATAATTTTATACTTTTATAACTAACAATCACTATTTTATTAACCCAGATTAACCCATAAGGTTATATGACATATTTACCCATCCTAAACAAATAGAAAATCTAATTTTATAGTTTTATGACCAATAAGGACTACAGGGAAAAAAAATCTACATTAATAGTTATTGAACGACAATATTAGTCACTATTTGTTATTGACCAATAAGGACTACAGAAAAAAAAACACCTACGTTAATTGTTATTGACTAATTTTGGTTACTCATTGTTAGTTTTATTGATAAAAAGGACTAAGAAAAAAAAAACCTACGTTATATATATTGAACGAAAGTTTTAACAAGGTCTACAAAAAAAAACAATAGGCTATTCATTAACTGAAAAATATTAGGATTTATCATATGAAAAATTAGGATTTATAATATAAAATTATTATTGAACGACAATTTTAGTTACTCTTTGTTATTGACCAATAAGTACTGCAGAAAGAAAGAAAAAAACCTACGTTAATCGTTATCAAACGACAATTTTAACAAGGATTATAGAAAAAAAATTAGCATGTTCACTGACTTGAATAAAATTAGGATTTATCATATGATGTCCATTATTTTCAGGTCAGTGAACAAGCTAATGTTTTTTTTCATAGTTCTTGTTAAAATTGTCGTTCAATAACAATTAACTTAGTTAGTTAGGTTTTTTTTCCCCCTTTTGTAGTCTTTGTTGGTCAATAAAACTAATAAATAGTAACTAAAATTGGTCAAAATTAATTAACGTTGGTTTTTTTTTTCTTTTTCTGTAGTCCTTGTTGGTTAATAACAAAGAGTAACTAAAATTGTCGTTCAATAACAATTAATGTAGGTTTTTTTATTTTTATGTAGTCCTTTTTTGTCTTAAAATTATAAAATTAGGTTTTCTATTTGTTTAGAAGAGTAAATATGTCATATAACTTTATGAGTTAACCTGAGTTAATAAAATAGTCATTGTTAGTCATAAAGTATAAAATTAGGCACAAATTAGCCATTATATCAACTATGGTATCTAAATTGTCTATTTTGTGAAAAAGTAGGCCCTAAAAGTCATTTTTCGTTTTTTTTTTATAATCAACATATATATTAATAACATAATTCTTAATCGATGATATTGTCTAGCTCAAGCTAGTAGTACGAGTTAAGCAATTTCCAGTCTAACATTAAGGTGATCATTCATGTTTCAGGCAAAGTAATAGCATATGGGAGAAGTTTGAGAGCAATGTATTTATCCCTGAGTTGATTTTATTTTTCGGCAAAGGACCCTGAATTAGAATCCTACAAGCTGAACTGAAAAACATAATAACCTTACACTACAACTTCAATATGACAATTTTTAGCATCACTGTTGCTTCACTATCTGTTTATGTAGATTGTAAGTGATTTTCTGTGTACACATTTATTAAAATAGATACAAAAGTTGATATGCAAAAGTCCGCAACCACAAGAAAACATAGGAACCTACAGTCTTCGACACTCTGAGCATAATTATTTGTTTATGATGTTGAAATACAGATAAACAGAGAACAAAACAGAAGGTTAAAGAACATACCTGAATCACGGCTTGTCAGTAATAGAGGATGCCGTAATCGTTGACGCCGAGATTCTTGACTTATCTTGAGTTGAATCATTGGCTGAATCGTTGATTTTCAGGCTGGAAATCAACTAGAACAAGTTGGATTTGTGAAGTTACTTGGTTGGAACAACTGGTAGAATAAGATAAGAGAAGGGAGAAGAAGGTGGTGGAAGGGTCTCCACTGCCCTCCACCACCGCCTCTTTAGGCTATAAAAGATATGGGGTTTTCCCCATTTGAGGATCATCCTCCCTATTTTGTGAGATCTGTTTGTTGGGGTTTACCCCTTTGTGAGTATTTGTGAGAGAGGAAAAAAGGAAGGAGTGAGGAGATAAAGAGAAAGTTTGTTTTGGTTTTGTGTTATACGCAACTAGAGTATTTGTGTGGTGTCATTGAGACGCCTTGTATTTGTAACGTCTTTGACGTTTTGTAGCTATCTCAATTTGTAATCTTTCGATCTCACTAGTAAAGTTGTTTTTTGTCGTGGACGTAGGCGAGTTTGCCGAACCACGTAAATTGATTGTCTCCAGTATTTTGTTTGTAACTTCGCATTTCGGCATTTGTAACACTTCCGCGCCTAACATATTGGTATAAGAGCAAAAATAAGATTGTGTTTAGCGAAGGAACAAAAATACTTCGTTATGAAGGAAACCTCCGCTAAAGTATTATGAAAAAGTTGGAAGATAAGTACATGACGAAGAACATCCAAAATAAGCTCTTCCTCACGAAACAATTTTTTCGGATGAATATGAGACCCGAGATTACTCTGTCTGAGCATTTGGATGAGTTCATTAGGTTTTTTGCCGACCTATTGAATTTATAAGAAGATGTTCCAGAAAATTACAAGGCATTGTGCCTTTTGAATTCCCTTTTAGAAGAGTATGAACATCTCGTTACAACTTTGCTAACGGGAAAAAAGTAATTGAATTATGATGAGGTGGCTACGGCGTTACTCAATTATGAATTAAGGAGGAATGATCTCAAGATCCATCGGGATGCAGCGTCAGAAGTGTTGATAGTGAGGGGAAGATCTGAAAAGAGGTATCTTGGTAATAGAGGAAGATCACAGTCAAGAGGAAAATTTGTAAACAGAAGGTTTTTGCCGAAGGATGAATGTGCCTACTGTCATAAGAAGTGTCATTGGAAGATTGATTGTGAGGCATTGAAAATTGGAATAGAAAAAGAAAAGAAAAAGTCAGATGCGAATGTAGTGCACAATTTGGATGAAGATGAAGATGATGCATATTCGTTATCTGCAATTTCAACATTAGTGAGTCATTCTAATGAGTGGCTGCTTGATTTGGGTTCTACCTATCATATGTGTCCGCGTAGGGACTGGTTCTCTAACTTTAGAGATATGGATGGTGGTGTTGTCTATATGGGCAACAATGATGAATGCAAAATTGCAGGGATAGGTAAAATCAAGTTGAAATTGCACAATGGACTTGTTCGGGTCTTGAATGATGTTCGGTATGTACCCGATTTGAAGACGAATCTCATATCCGTTAGTGTTTTAGAGTCCAAAGGTTACAAGATTTCGGTAAATGGTGGAACTCTAAAGATTGTTTTTGGTGCACTGGTGATTATGAAAGCAGTTTGGAAGGGTAACTTGTATTTTTTGCAGGGGAGTACAGTTACAAGGAATGAAAAAGTTGAATCTGGTGAGCAACTTGTGTTGTTGAAGGCCCTATGGATGTTGTTTCCAGTGGAGTTACTGATAGCTCCAAATATGTTTGTAAGGAAACCTCGAGGGTTTGGCATTTGCGTGCAGGTAGTAAAGGTGAGAAAATTCTGCACGAGTTGTTGAAGAAACAATTGGTAGAAGATATGAAAATGTGCAGTATGAAGGTTTGTGCACATTGTGTTTCTGAAAAATCTGGTTTGAGACTCCATCCTAATCAAGGTGGAGTTGGTTTGTTAGTTTGAGCATGCTTTGGTATTTGGCACCTTTGGGTGTATGGCGCCTATGAGCGCGTTTGGAGGGGTGAACCATCATTCAGTATCGATTTGATTATGTTTGTTGGAAATTAGTTGCTTGTTTTTTTGTTCGTGTTCGTGGTTGTTGTTGTCGGCTCAGATTTGATAAATCTTCACCGAGGAGGAGAATTGTTGAAATACAGATAAACAAAGAACAAAACAGAAGGTTAAATAACATACCTGAATCACGGACTGTCGGCAATAGAGGCTGCCGAAATCGTTGACGCCGAGATTCTTGACTTATCTTGAGTTGAATCATCAGCTGGATCGTTGATTTAGGGCTGGAAATCAGCTAGAACAAGTTGGATTTGTGAAGTTACTTGGTTGGAACAGCTGGTAGAAGAAGATAAGAGAAGGGTGAAGAAGGTGGTGGAAGGGTCTCTACCGCCCTCCACCACCGCTTTTTTAGGCTATAAAAGAGATGGGGCAGGTTTTCCCCATTTGAGCTAGGACCATTCTCCCTGTTTTGTGAGATTTGTTTGTGAGGGTTTATCCCTTTGTGAGTATTTGTGAGAGAGGAAGAAAGGGAGGAGTGAGGAGAGAGAGAAAGTTTGTTTTGGTTTTGTGTTATACGCAACCAATGTATTTGTGTGGTGTCATTGAGACGCCTTGTATTTGTAACGTCTTTGACGTTTTGTACCTTTCTCCATTTTTAATCTTTCGATCTCACTAGTAAAGTTGTTATTTGTCGTGGACGTAGGCGAGTTTGTCGAGCTATGTAAATTGATTATCTCCAATATTTTGTTTGCAACTTCACATTTCGGCATTTGTAACGCTTCCACGCGTAACATATGACAATGTGCTTTCCTAAATATCATTAACAATCGGAACATTTTTTCAACTTCCAAACCAATGATATACTTCCCATATTAGCGAAAGAATTCAAGAAAAAGATTGATGCAACATAGAAAGATAAATGAAGCAAATATGATTACGCATTGATGATGTAGAAGCTACAAATACAAAGCAACGACAGCTGAGAACTAATAGGATATCTCATCAATCACCAAAATTTTGAATAAACACTCATGGAGTGATCAAGCTGTCACCTTGAATACTCTAAAAGAATCCGTTACTCGGCGTAGATCACTTTCCTCTTCTAAAAAGACATTTTCAGGTGTTTGCAATCTCAACTCATACAACTGTTTATTTTCAACTCCTAGGACAGATAAGTAACGCCGATCCCATTCTAGTCTTACTACTCGATCTTGTGGCATCACAGCTAACTCATTGTTACTTGCATATGACTTGATATTTACCTGCACAAAAGCAATATAGAATACAATTACACAAAAAAAAAACATGGGATCTACTGAATGTCTTTGATCATGTTAGGTCTGTATAAACACCAAAGTTCTTCGTCAATACATAGCAGACTACGATGCTGCTGCTGGAGTTGATGCATGGTGCTAATGTGAGCCTGGGTCTTGAAGTTATTCCGGTTCCGGATGAGATAAACTTTGTCGAACAGCTCGACGAGGTGGTTCGAGAATTGTGAGAAAGTGGAGATGATGACAAGGATTGGAGAACCACAGCCATGGCAGCCAAGAGAGTGTGAGTGAGGTATTTACGAAAATGCCATTATCAGGATCAATATTGGGATGGCGTTCGATTTCAATGTGATTGGGTAGCACCCGGGCCCACAGATCTATATGGATCCAAAATTATTGTAATTGGGCTGGGCTGAAACTCGTTTAAAATAAAAACAAAATATTTCTTAAAATCAACTTACTGAAATTACCTCGAAAAAACAGAAATCACAATCCTTGCCCAGGATAAGGGGACCCTTTTGAAAATTCTCAATGGCAAAGAGCAAGGCTAGGTCAAAATGACGGATTGGAAATAATTTTCAACCCAAATTGACGCGCCTCAGTTAATACCTCACTGATTGCTTAGTAAAAGTAAAACATGCTAATTTAAGCTACATTTTACATGTCTAAAAAGACTAACAGAGGCCGGCCAGAAAAGAGAATTGGAGGTGTAAAAGTGTCCAAGGAAGAAGCGGAAATACTTGGAAATGAAGCTAAAATTCTAGCATTGATGAAAGCTACAGAGTTATTTTTTTTCTTTTTAAAAAAGTGATTATAACCAGTCGACATTAATCACCATATAAAATTAGACTAGATTGATGCCATGAATCTAGCCTTATCAATCAATTCTTTCATTTCCACATCCTATTCTCATTTCTAATCATCAACGACTATTGATCCTGTGTATTTACTACGTCCAATGACTTTCTTTTTTTCCCGTTAGTTGTAGATTTGTAGTTGCATACAGTCATCCTAAACCTCATTCGCATGTCATGGAAATTAAACTCCACTATGATAATTAGATTACATATTTCATCATGGTCGTTATCATCACCATTGATCACTGTTTTACATTTATCATATAGTGCAAGTTTACACATAAGAATCTGTATTTAGACCACTGTTTAATCATGTGGGAGGCGATTTCCGCCTCCTGGCACAATCTTCACTTGGTCGCCTTTCTAACACACCACCTTAGTGCATGCATGCAATAATCCTATATTCTCTAACAAAGTGCTATAACACTCTCTAGAAATGGTCAATAGATCACTTGAAGTTTGCAACCTATGATTGCTACAAATGGTCAATTTTGATCATGATCAAAGCTTAACTATGGACGGCAACCAAAAGATCTCCTCCCAGCACTGTTAAGATTCTCATTCCTACAATTTTCTTCAAAGACTTTTGACACATATCCCTCCTAACCCTAAGAAAACCAAGGACCATATAAACCCTATCTACTGATTATCTCCATCACCAAATGGACTATCCCTATCAATCTCTAATATTTCTACTGTGTCAAGACACTAAGGAGAGATCAATAACGTGTCAATACACCAAAGACGACATTATATAAATAATAAGCACAATGACAAACAATCTACATCTAAGCATCTCTTTAGTTATCTGAAAAAATGCCTGTAATTTGATACAAGGTCAAGATGATCAAGAGCCTGTAACTGTTTCAATATAGTAGAATTGAAAGGTCTAAAACCGGGGATAGGATCAGGTTCGGGCCCTTTTACACGACTTGAACTATCCACATCGCGCCCTAATCTTTCACCATGTGTCAAGGCGCCAAATAGGCGCTTGACTACTTGTCGATGCGCCATATAACACATCATGTAAAGCACAGCACAATGACAACCAATCTCCATCCAAAAACCTGTTTAGGTATCTAACTAATGTGAACCCTGATTGCAACAAATGTGGAATAAAAATGATGGTGAGTTGAGAAGTCCAAAACTAGGGTCCATATATCACAAAAACTAGGGTTCTTATCATGACTCTTGCCTAGTGGTGTTACAACATACTTTGTTTAGAGTAATTGTTAATCAATTATGACTAGAGTTTAGAGACCAACATAGCTAAGTGTAAAGGAGTTTTTAGAGGAAGAAATGGGGACATTAGTACATACTCCTTTAGTTTTCTTTCTTTTCTTGTTGGTAGGTTGTGGTGTGACTTAGTAATATTTAATTAGAGAATTGTAAGCCATGCGTTTATGAGATTAGACAGATTGCTTTAGTAGCTTAGTTTAGTTGAATCCGAATGTGTTAATTAGGGTTCAAACGAGTCAGAAAAATCTCAATATGTTATTTTTTAAGAATATTTTTAAACAACATTCAATTAATAACGAAGAGTTGTGATTAAAAAATAATCAAGTTTTTGTAGCCATATTTCAAAACTTGTAGCCATCAATCAGTCTAACAAAACCTAAGTCAAAGTTTAAGTCACCTAATAATCCTATCATTTGAGTATATAACTAGCTAGCTAATTAAATCAACCTCTTAATATGACTAGTCCACTTCTTTGAATCAAATCTCTGCTTAACTAGTATACTACTTATGTTCTAGAACCAATTATATTAGTGGTGGTTAATCTAATAAAGTGGGATATATATATATATATATATGCTTCAAGATAAGACACATCTATGAAGATCACTGTCAAAGAAAGAAAGAAAGAAATGTGAGCTAGAGAAAAGACCAAGTTTGGGTAGTCAAAGACGTTTCAGAGAAGTAGTAAGTGGAAGAAGAAGGAGGAGAAGAACCATGACAACAACATATTCTATATTACAACTACATGTTTAGCTAGATTGATTAAATAAGTATATAAACAGGGTGTAATAATGAAGTCTCTAATGTGTGTGACATGGAAAGGAAAGCTTACCAAAGCACATTCTTTGAACTGGTTCTTTGAATGATGGATACATTTTATATCACTGTTTACACACCACATAGTCGATGGAAATCTAATACTAGTAGAAAAATAGAAATGCCACCCATAAAATCCGGGCATCCTTTTTGACAATAAAAACCACTAGCAAAGGCATACATTGAGGCTAGACCAAGTTTTTTTTAATGTCTTTTTCATGGATCAATGCCATCATACATTGAGGCTAGACCAAGTTTTGTAATCAGGATGATGTGGCATTATCAGAAGAGTTTTTTTTTTTATAATCTTGAGATGCATATAAACACTTTGGAGATTTCATCATTATTTTAAGATCACGCCACGTCTGTCTGGTTACAAAAACTTGGTTTCCATGCATTTTCATGTACATTTATTCTCCAAATTATATACTTGAAGGAAGTTCATATTTGTTGTCTGTAAGAAGACGACATAATGTAGGTCTGGCAATGGATCAGATTTGTCATCTCGATTTTATCAAATTTGAAATAAATAAAATTTTGATATTTGACATTATAAAATAGTCCAAAATCCGATCAGCCAACCCCCTCAAAATGTATTATGTAGACGTGATCTAATTTGTTTAAAAAACCTAGGTTTGGGTGCAACTCTCAAGCTCTTCGTTTTTTCTTTATTTCTCTCTTCGTCTTGCACTCGATTAAATTGTCTATATGTCCTTCAAAGTATAAGCAAAACTCTTGAAACCAATGAACATCAAGAAAGTGTTTAGTTAGAAGTCGAACTTCCGAACAAAAATAGGCATTTGATGAATGGACATTGAGATTGTGTATGGTAAGGGTGGAGTGGATTTCTAGTCTTAATATTTTGTCTCAGGGATGGCTGTCTCAATTGTATTGGATGAGAATTGAACCTTTGACCAAAACTTTAATACAATGTAAATTTGCCAATTTCTCTAAAAACTTAAGTTGATAGAGATGGCATATCTAACATATATCAAAATGAAATATACGATATAGGTGAAATGGACTTTTAGTTTCAATAAACACGGCCACAAATGATGCTCATAAGGAGAGTGAAAGTTTTCTCCATGAGAAACTATATAGAAATTGAATGAACTGGGTTGGGCAACCACTGAGAACTGAGAATGCCTTAGTAAAATGGATCTCAGTGAGTGGAGAGACTGGACCAATAACCATGAGTTTTCAAAGATATATGCTTTCCTTGCTTCATTATTTACTGTGTTTAGCTTTTTTCCTTCCAGTTTCCTTTAGGGAGTCGTGATGATTCGACTTCTAGAAATAAGTCCCACCATTTTCTATTTTCAAGTCATTGTTAATACATATAGTCCTCTTAAGGTCTAGTTTAATGGCTTCATTAGTATTTCTTAATCCAATTTTCAAACATAGAATCAAAACTGTATAGAATTTTTAACAAATGTAGTTTAATTTCTAGGGTGCTCTGGAAATGGATATAAGATCAGCCAATCAATTGATTGACGGAGACATCCATATATTCATTCTATTGGCGTTGCAGAACCTGGTATCCTAGCCTCACTTTTAAGACTAATACGGTATTTTTGGGCTGAACCAAACCGTGTATTTCCGGTATTTTCAGAGGTATTTATATTTCACATGAAAAACTAATGAGGTGCATTGTTGTCTTTCCTATACAAGCGTATTCTGTAACATTTTAGTTCCGCCATGATACTTTAGGTGTTTCTTTTAACCTAAAAATTAGATTCTACAACATAAAAAAAAAACTTCGTTTTCTAGAAAATCAATCGTTCAAAAAGCTTACAGTTGTAAAATCTTCACAATATTCCTCGTTTTAGCTTTCTATAAAAAGGAAGAACATGGTGACTAGAATGTGGAATTTTCTACATATGAAAAAAGATGCAAAATAAATTGCTACTATATGCTCAAAACCTCATAATGTACTTAGACTAAAACAAGAAAACTTAGCCGGATTTCATGATGAGTAATGAATCAACAAAACACAACACAAGAATGAGTATGTTTTTTTCTTCTTCAAAGATTCTACAGAGTCTGGTCTCAGTGACTAGAAGGATGGTTTGCACGTGATCAGATCACTATATCCTTCTTTCTATGGGTTTGTAGAAGTTTGAGAAGAATAAAGTTAATCCGATCACATATGAACCACCCTCCCAAACACAAATCAGTGCTTTGAAACCGTCTCTCTATTATTAATTTTTTTATTTAGGGACGGAAAACAAATCCTTCATTGTTATTTAAACTTTCCTTTAGTAGATTAAAATAATAGATAATGTTGTATGTGCAGGTTCATGTATATATGTGAACCCAATAAGATATGCAATAGCCCCATCTATATATTATTTTTGTTTAAAGACCCCTCATCATCATTTGTGTACCTTAAACAATAGAACAAGTGCATGCACTCAAAGGAGTGGAAAATACTTTACTTATGTAAAACATGTGATGAGGAGATTAAACAAAAAAAAAAAACCCTACTTAGCATATTTACATTCCTTAACAAAGTGGATATGCATTCCAATACCTAATTAGATTAAAGAAAATGTGTTACATTAGATGAGCATACAAAAGTGTTATGATGTAAAGATTGGTTAAGTGATGTAATTATGATATATAGCGCGATGTTTGTTATCGCACATTTGAGTTGCGCTTAGTGAAATATGGCTCGATCGTCACACAGGATAAGGTACATGTGCTAAATTACATATTCATGACATACACACTAATGTTAAGGCATATGTCTAATACATGCCCAACTCCAAAAGATTTTTACAAGGAAATTTGGAGTATTGAGAAAATATTGATCACTTAAATCACATGGCTTCCATGAAGATATGAAGAAAAAATGAAAAATATCTTAGAAATTTGGTAGGCCAAAAAAGAAACTATTTGAGGAAATAAAATCATTGCACTTTTTTTAATTAACAAATGTCAATTAGCTTAATCACACTAAATTAAGAAAAGAATAAGAAAATGACATAATTCTATATTTGGTAATGAAATATGTATCTATGAATGATATTGACACACACTGTACTTTGGGTTTTATCTTCTTTTGTCATGTGAAGCAAGGGTCCCAAAGAACACTTGTAGGAGTTGATGGTACTAGTACCAAAAAATTAAAATGATTAAAAAGTGAAATAAAAATAAAAATGAGCAAAAATAAAGCTAAAACACTATGGGTCTATTTGGTTGCACATAAAATACATATAAAAATTGAAATTAGTTTCGTGAAACCGATTTCGAAGCTTCTCCCTCAGACTTAGATTTTTATGAATAGTGGAAAAAATCTTGTGAATAATCGATTTTCTATCAGTAAATAGACAATCAAACATTGCAAATCTGCATAACAAGATAAATGAATTTTATTTTTCAAAAAAAAAAAAAGGCTAACAAAAAAAAGTATAAAACTAAAAAAGGATAACATTTTATATATCATATTTGTCGAAATAATTCAATATGGTTTAAATCTTATATGAGGTTTCCAAGTGTTCTCAAAAAAACCAGGGGCGGATCCAGGATTGCAGACAAAGGGGGGACAAAAAAATATGTAATATTTTCAAGAAATTTCCTCGGTATACAGCATTAAAGATGTCATTTGTATAAGAAGTTTTCAATAAATTAGTAAAGACATCAAAGTTTGTCTTCTTTTTTGGGTTTTGTTTAACTGATGGAGATATACAACATAAAAAATCCAAATTTTCTGTACCTTGCAAACAAGCTATGTATGTCACTATGTGTGTAGTGTGGAATGTGTACATGTGATGTGTATGGGGTGTGTTTGTCTTTGAGTGTGATTAGATTGATTGCTTAGTAACATTTTATGTAGAACATTTTTTTTCTTTTTTTTTTCGCTTTTATAGAAAGATCATTAAGGCTTATTGTGGGATTGTGTTTCAAGAAGGATGAGATTAGCTTGGAGATATTTCATATTGTATTGCCTGCTGCAATGGCTTTAGCAGCTGATCCAATTGTGTTTTTGATTGACACAACATTCATCGGACATGTAGGTTTGTCATTGTTTATTCTTTTCTTGTTAGTTGTAATATTAGATGGAGAATCTCTGAATCGGTTGACATGAAAAACTATATTAAATTCAAGAATTTAGGTTTCAGAAATTCATCGAAATTTTTATTGCAAGATCAGGGCATAAAATCAACAAGTTGGAGATGGAGAAATAAGAACATCAAACAAACTCACCTGTTTCAGACGAGAATGAAGAAGAACTGAAGAAAATATCGCAAAACGCAGACACAAAATGCTCAGTTTCTCTTGTAATTTGGGATCTATGATATTTTTTTTTATAAAAGGGAGCAATACGAAATTTCAAGAGTGCAATATAAATTTTCAAAAAGGGACAATAGTGAAATTTTAAGTATTTGAATGAATTTTTTACGAAACCTAATTGACCCCCTTATCCAAGCCGTGGATCCGCCCATGCTCAAAACCATTCAAATAGGGCACAATTATCACATTCTTTTTTCTCTTTGAAATTGTTTTCAACATGTCACTCTAGTTGTTGGATCGTGCCTTAACCCTCTTATATTTTCACCACCGTCGTGCCTTCAATATTCTTAATATCTTTTTTGTTTTCTGTAAATATTCTTATTCCAAGAATTGAAAGTTCCAAACAAACAATTGAAACTTTTTTTTCTTTTTTGGACTGGATGAAGTTAATAATTCATGATTTCCAACAAAAGAAAAGAAAAAAAAAATTCAAACATGTCTGAGATTCTTTAAAGGTTACAAAAACAAAAGTAGGTAGCAAAGCAAAAGAACACGTGTGATATACGACAGTTTTACACGGAACTTCTTTATAATCAAGTAAAAAATAATAATAAATAAATAAAAAGCAAAAGTCATTCCCCAATTAAGTCGCAAAAGTCAAATTGTCAAACATAAACAATTAACAAAACAGAGGACTAAAACAGAGTATATAAAAACACTTACTTCTCTCCATTTTTCTTCAAAGCCAATCTTTCTCATTTTTTTTTCTTCTCTTCCAATCACTCATTCCATTTGAAGAAGAAAAAAAAATGGATGTTAATGGAGGTTACACAAGTAGTTCTTCGTGTATCTCTAACACCAACTCTGCATCAACTCAAAGTGATCAAGAAGAGATGATGATGATGCAGGAGGAGGACTTGAGAAGAGGTCCTTGGACTGTTGAAGAAGATCTTGCTTTGGTCAATTACATTGCCAATCATGGTGAAGGGAGATGGAACTCACTTGCTCGTTGCGCCGGTAATTCCTTTCTTCATACACACCCTTTACTACAAATTTTTATCAAACTAGTTAGAGATCGAAATACTTTGACACCCATTAGGCCATTATACATTAAGGATGAAAATCTAATCTAATCTTGTTCTTGTTCTAAGTTTGTAACCAGAGTTTAAAAAATTATCGCGATCTATATATGTTGAGGTGAAAATATCGAAAAGATTTGAGATTTATCATATCATCTATATTTATTGAAATAACCAAAAAATAACTCATTGAGGAAAACTCTCATGTTTTTTTTTTCCTTATTGTAACTACAAGTTTACAAGTATGTGGCATAATTTGTTCAAACGCTGTTGATATCTGATGACATACTTTGAATACAGGTCTGAAACGAACGGGGAAAAGCTGCAGATTAAGATGGTTGAACTACTTACGTCCAGATGTTCGTCGAGGAAATATTACACTTGAAGAACAGCTCATCATTCTGGAACTTCATTCTCGCTGGGGCAATAGGTAACTCTCAAATAATTAACTTGTAGCATTCTTAATTTGCTTGTTTTCTTTGATGGTTTTTTATTTTTGTCTCTAACATATAAATGTAATTAAAGGTGGTCGAAGATTGCTCAACACTTGCCAGGAAGAACAGATAATGAGATAAAGAACTATTGGAGAACACGAGTTCAAAAGCAAGCAAAACAACTTCAATGCGATGTTAATAGCAAACAATTCAAAGACACCATGAAATATCTATGGATGCCTAGGTTGGTTGAGCGGATTCAAGCAGCAACTAGAACTTCTAGCACGAGCACCACCAGTACTACTGACCACCACTACAACAACCACGACGACCACCACCACAACAGAGACATGAATCAGCTAGTCCTTCCGGCTGACATCTCCACGGACTTCAATGGTGCACAGATCATGAATCCAAGTTTCACCCCAGAGAACTCTAGCACAGCTGCTTCTTCACCAGTTAACAACACTGATTACTATCCCATTAACAGCAACTTTCCGAGTACCCAAAACGCCTATGGGACGTATCCTGAATGCCAAACATTTTCTTCTGGTCACTATGATCAAGGATTGGAGTTTCATCAGGGTGGTTTTGATCAGCAAAACATGTGGTTGGGTGGTGAAGATGTGTTGGAGAACTCATGGAATGTTGAGGACTTGTGGGTCTTACAGCAACAATTCAACAACAATCGGATTTAATTAAGACACAAGTGATGATGATCATGAGAAAAATAGAGAGAACAAAAAAATTGTTAATAGGATACAATGAGAATATGTGAAGAAACAAATATGGAAATTCTTCAATTGTAATTTCATTCTTGTATTTTTGGGCTTATTTACTAAGTTTGGGGTTTTTATATATATATAATTTTATTTTATTTTTCTGGTTTGTTTGTGGCTTGGAAAATGGACTTTGTACTCAGAGATTAAGGTGAAAAAAATGTTAATTCTTTTTTTTTAATTGTCAATGAATTTTTCTTTCATTTATTTGATGTTCGAAAAGCTATATATATTGCAATCTCAAAGGCTACGCACCTCTAGCGTAACCAATATTTGTCGGAAGGTTAACTGTGTCTTTTCACGTGATTATATATATATATATATATATATATATATATATATATCGCTTCCACTTCATATGAAGACTTGTTTTCGATCCACCTAAACATCTAAACTTAATCACACTGGTATGCTAATCAATGACGAAATACGACGGTATTCCGGTAAAAGCTCACTAAACTCATAAATGTCAAACCAACTAAGCATTAGTTGGTGGACAAATTATGAACCGTACCTCTAAAATCAATTGTTGCTATTCCGACATGATTTGCTATAAAATAAAATATATATATATATATATATATATATATATATATATATATATATATATATATATATATCTACTTTTATAATGAGAATTTGATCTGTTTACAGTGCAATAACAGATGACACTGGTGTGAGTGCTGGAAAAACACAACTCAACTATTAGGGTGGTATATCGAAAGCATGACACGATAACCGTGCTCAATACAAGTACATAGTGTACGGCCGTACCAATACACGAATTAGTGAATAATTGGCTCCACCATGAGATACGCTTTTATAGGTTAATCACTATGTATTACACACTACTTTGATATTTTTAATTAGTTTTCATAATTAGTTGATACTAATGATGTCTTTAGAGCTTGATCTTATCTAGTTGTAAATGTGATATGTGAGGTCACGTGAGAGAGACTTCTGTATCGAATGATATGCGCATGCAATTGTTTTATAGTTTTATAATTTTGAGCTTTTGCAGATGATTTGTTCTCAAGAGAAATTCTAAATGTCGAGGGAAAGGGCGAGGAAACGAGCGAGGGAAATGACGTGGTGAGGTGAAAGCCGTTCATTTTTCTTGAGATACGTGAGTTAACTTTTTTACACACATCTCGAAAAAAATGAACGGCTTTCACCTCACCACGTCATTTCCCTCGCTCGTTTCCTCGCCCTTTCCCTCGACATTCAAAATCTCTCTTGTTCTCAATTATTCTTGTAA
Source organism: Berberis thunbergii (assembly GCA_003290165.1). Lineage (NCBI taxonomy): Eukaryota > Viridiplantae > Streptophyta > Magnoliopsida > Ranunculales > Berberidaceae > Berberis > Berberis thunbergii. The sequence goes on along the minus strand of QNQO01000818.1, from coordinate 125,386 downwards.
TCTATTTAAAGACAATAATAGGTTTGCTGTGTGTTACCCAAATGTTGCTCTGTACATCTAACCAATTAATCCCAATTATAAGGTGAAATTGAATTAAAATTGAATTAACAAAATTGAATCGTTCATGACCTACTCTACTCTAAAGGTATTGAGATTATAAGTCCACTCCACTCGTTTCTTAGATTCAGATCTTTTAACGAGAAATTCTTAAGTGTATTAATGGTATGTCGGTAGCTACCAATAATATATATCTCGAGACAAATAGACGATGTCTGATAATCACCACACACCAAACCAAACATTGTAGTAGTGCTCTCTTTTTAACATAAACTTTTAGAAGTAGTTGGTGAGTTTCGAGACTGACAAATCACATCAAACCGACTATTTTTTTCTTTTTAGAAGCTAACAATTTAACAGATTGGTGAGTTTTTAATGCTGACAAATTAAATCAAATCAAACATAACATGACAACAAAAAATGCTTCAGTCCAACTCCAACCCACCCCATGGCTGCCGCAATAATTGGAAAAATGCACCCATTTCTTATCCCAACCTTAATTGTTTGGATAGGGATTAGACTATAGTAGTAATCTGTATCGACAAGAAAATGATACACTTGGAAAAAAAAAAAAATTGGTGGAGGAGATACGATACAGATATAATCCGAAACTCTAGAAAGATTACTGATGGCGAAGGAGGCTAACTAACTAGCTAGCTAGCTTGCGTTTTCATTTGGTGGTCCAGTTACATCTCAGGTGGTATTTTATTTTTATAAAGTTGGTATACAAATCAAGATGTAGTTAGGTTTCCTGGACAGAAGCAATGAAATTTACAGTTTTAAGCATCCATATATTCAACTGTGTTTCGCCATGTGGCCCAGCTCGTAAAGTATATATATGTGCGGATGAACTGTCATCCACACATGGATAGCTACGATGAAAATGGAGGTGATGGAGACGAAGAAGAAGAAGTTGAAGACTGCAATGACTTCACTTTCCGCCATGTATGTAGCTATCTTGATCTATGACTTTGAGATGGAGATGGGGGAGATGGAGATGGAGATGGAGATGGAGTGTCTACTTTGTACTCAACCTTGGAGATAGTGGTCCGTGGTGTTAGTGAGGTGGCTTTTACAAAATTTGACCGTTCTTACATTTGATTAGTGTTTTCAGACTATGTTCTTCCCACGTTTTATTTTCTTTTTCACCTGTTTTATATTCTTGGAGGTTCGCAATGGGTCGAATTTGGATTTGTCATTTTATACTGCTCACATTCAGTACACCTAAACTTTATAAAATGCTAGAATGGGTTAAGTTATGAATACACTTAAGTATGTCTCGTGCCGTTAGAACTTCACGTAATTTTATTTTTGCTAATTTTTTTGTGTTGAATTAGGGCTGAACAAAAAACCGATCAAACTGACCGAACCGATCAGTCTGGCTCAATGCTTTTAAAATATAAAAAACGTGAAATACTTTATATATTTTTTAATTATAGAATATATATTTTTAAAATTTTGGCATTCGTGTTGATCATTGATTTTGTTGGAAATATCTTAAAAATGAATTTCAACGATACTAACTTTACCAAAATTCATTAACGATGTAGATAATTATGATAATTTTCATTTTGCTAAAAGCAAAAACAATATTTTCTCTTTGCCACATTTACATTCCACCAACTTTTTTCAAAAGTTTTTCATTATTTTCGCTCTTCTACATGTTTTATATTTACAAATATGTTTCCCAACTTTTAATCCTAACCATCTTTTATCTCTAATTCTTTTGATTTAACTTTGTCCCAATCAGCAATGAATACTAAAACACCACTATGAATTGTAATATAGATGATTTTTAAATCCTAAGAGTGTGTTTGATATATGATTGTTTTATGGAAAAATAAAACTTTTTCAAAAAATCGAGTTTTTTGGCGTTTGATTTTTTCTAAGACAGAGAACTTTTTTGCCAATAAAATATTTTCCCGCTTCAAGTGGGAAAATTTTGTTTAGGCTTCCCCATAAAAAAAAATTTCCCTATTATATTCGATCTTTTTACTCACTCTCTCTCCTCGACTCAAACCCCTCAACAAACAAAAATAAAAAATACTAAAAAATCAGATTTTTGCAACCATGTTTTGCAATTAGGGTGACGTGGCGTGATTTTGAAAAAATGATGAAATTTTAAAGTGTTTGTGTATCTTGAGGTTGTAAAAAATTCCTTTCATGATGTCACATCATTATGTTTGTATAACCCGATTGCAAAACCTAGTTTCTTAACCTCATTTGACAAAAATCATGAACATTCAAAGCTTCGTTGTAGCTCAATTGGTCAGACGTCCACTTTTTTTGTGAGAGATTGCGGTTTAAAACTCACCAATTATGATTTTTTGAGTTTTCGCTCGATTATAAAAAACACATTATTAAAAAAAAAAATTCCCTACACAAAATAGAAATATTCTCTATAATAATTTTTTTTGTCCTTTTCCTTAGTGCAATCATACAATGTCCATTAACTTTTTTCTTCTTTTTTTTCCAAAGAAACTTTTATTTTTCTTTGAAATTTTTTCCAAAATCAAACCCACACACACACACTAAATGTAGTACCATCTGATAGCTCCTTCCAGCTAGCATTGCATAGAATTGTCACATGGTGCCTTCTCAATTTGATCACATGCAAAAAAAAAAAAAAAAAAAAAAAAACCTAGATTCCAAAAAATTTCATTTCTTGGTGTAATTTATATCTGCTCTACTTTCCCATATTTGGCATGAAATGAAGGTTTATTTACCTTCCTTGTTAACCAAAAAAACTTTTATTGGTACAAGCTGCTAAACCTAGCTAGTCATCCTAAATCAAAGCCTTTCAACATCATCTTCATATTACCTCAAATGTTCAGTAGCTTTTCCTTCTAAGTTTCAAATTCTGCAATTGTTTACATGACATTATCCCATTGTAGGTAATAAAACCACATGGATAGACATGGTTTCTTGGGTTGGTTTCATTCAGTACCTAGCTTTGATTGTTCCATGACCTTTTCAAGTTGGAGAAAACATCTATCCATCACTTTTAGGTATACAATGATACATATAGGAACACAACTTGTCATGAAACCTTAATATGTCGAAACTATCTCAACTTGATGATAGTTATATATGAACATTCTAATGTGTGAACAAGTTCCATTTCAGTAGTTAGGTAATCGAAGAATGTGATTCTAATGGACATTAAGTATTGGTATATACTATAATATCCATTAGTGCTAATCAAACACGTAATTAGTCGCGCCATACATAATAGCGAGTATAGCACAATAAACTTTGAAAAAAATACCATTTTATCATCATTGTCGTAGGTGTTATTATTAAGTGTATTTGGGGTTAGAAAAAGTGGATTTAGGACACAGTTTCTCGAACTTTAGCATGCAATCAAAAGTTTTGTGGCAAAGTTTAGTTAGCAACTTATATGATTAATTAAAGAAGAAAATATAGAACAAAACAAGAAGGGACATCCGACAATAATGGTTTATAAGCTTTATTTAATTAGTTTAAAGTATAGTTTCAAAAGAACTTAGATGCTTTAGTATTGAAAAGTTTGTAACATCGAAGTGGTATTTAATTAAAAGCTAGATAAATTAAATGGGAGTTAAAAAACATCCAGAATGTGAACATATAAGCAATGGGTTAGTAAAGACTGCGCCGCGAATTAATATAATTGTTGCATTAAGGCTTCATGATCGATATATTTCGAAAAAAATATTGATTAAATTCTTGAGTTAAAGTGTCAAGGTCGTTCTATTGTATTTTTTAATCAACAAACTGAGCTAGTTTTTTTTTTCTAGCTAAGAATGATTAAATAGATGAACGAATGAGCGATTGTATTTGTGTTCATTAAAGGGTTTTGTGGTCCATAAAGCCCAATTTTGTGGTCCATAAAAACACGTGCAACGCAAAGTATGTACGCAACGAAAGCTAGCATTATTAGCAACAATAATGTTATTAATTAGTGCTAATCGAATCACTGCTGACGTTAATTTGAGCTTGAGATTATTGATTTGTAAGTTTTACAAGTCTTTAAAATCTGATAAAATTATAAAAGGCTTTTTCAAGTTTTTGGCTCCGAAAATTTGCTAGTCGAAACAAAATGATTTAGACATTTTTTCGAAGATGACAGGCATCAGAGCCGATATGAATTCTTTCAACATCGACAATGGCGTGACATGCTTTCGTGATCGAATATATGTTGATTTAGTTCATATTATGGGCTAAATCAAAATGGGCAAACCAAAAAGGTTGCTTTAGTGCATGGAAAACTGAACAATTTGGGCTAATTTGTGTAAAAAAAAAAAAATAGAATTATAATTTGGTAGTCATCAAACTTAAAGAAGTTGATTGCAACCAGTGTGATGTGTCAACATCTTGGGAATATTCACATATATCCCGAAAAAACATAAATGCTATAAAATCAAGTTTTTACAATTAAGGTACGTGGCGTGATCTTGAAAGAATGATGAAATCCTCAAAATGTTTATGCATATCTCGTGGTTGTAAAAACCTCTTCTCATGATGCCACACCAACCTGGTTGCAGAACCTGATTGCAAAATCAAGTTCGCTAGCCTCATTTCTCGAGGAACACATCATCCTCCTAGATCGTGTCCCAGTTTGCAAAACCTAGTTACAAAATCCTGGTTTCCAAGTATTTTCGAAACTAAATTAACACACACATATTGACATACATTAGTTTTGGTCTTGAGAGCCCTATACTCAGCCCATTAGTTTCGGGCCAGGCCGATGTCCATTGGGTCTGGCAAAATTCCCAACCCCAGGTGGAATTGAGCCCATTTGTAAAGAGGTTACAAGGCCCAAATTACAACCTCGCCTATTGTCCATGGTTCAGAAACCCTTGCCTATAAATTATATTCTAGTCAGAAAATTGACAAAGTTACTCATGGTCCAAAATTGAGATCGTCGGGACCAGGTGCAGTACCATTTTTACTCCTTAATAAAATCCTCGGCAACTGGTGTATTTGAGGGATTCCGACATTTTGAGATTAAACCATCGAATATTTTTCGAAAATACTAGGAAATCAGGTTTTTGCAGTCAGGATGACGTGACATGATTTTGAAGGAAAGATGAAATCCGTAAAGTATTTATGTGTATCTCAAGGTTGTAAAAGCCTTTTATGTGATACTACATCATCCTGGTTGCAAAATCTAATTCAATTGCCTCACTCATATTTTTTTAGTTCAAACTCTTTTCGGGCAGAGCAAGGTCTATTCAAATGAAAATTTTAACATATTAAAAACCATACCGGAACAATTTTACGCCCTGTGTGGCAAACCTAGCTGATGATTTGATGAGGTCATGAATACAGAAGGCTGATGAACCCTAATACCTACAAAAATGTACAAACAATCCCACAAACCCTAAAAATTGGAGGACAGCTAATTCTCACATATTCTGGTTTCTGAACCCTAAATGATCACTCGTCACTGTCAACATTCCACTAGGGCAATGTGGTTTGGACCCATGGATCCTCTTGGGTCCCTTACCAATTCACCCAACCCTCAACAACAACAACAACAACAACAAATCTCTTTTAATCCCATTTCCATAATACCTTCTTTCTCATTTTAATATCCTCAATTTACCAATAAATTTCAACTTTTTTTTTAAAGATTTGGAGCTCATCATGAATTTGAAGTTTTTAACGACATAAACGTCGAGGTTATCGATCCTGAATCCTTTTCGGTGGATCCTGGACCCTCATAGTGACTTGTAGTGCGCTCAGTTGAGGTAGGCATGATTGAGCAAACCATGTGAATCTTTTTATGTTCTTTCAAATCGAAAGTTTTGATTTCTGTCTTCTTCTTTTTTCACTGTTTCCTTTGTTTTCTGTTGCATCAAGAATAGATAACTTGTATAGTTAAACCAAAAACCAATTATAATTGAAAACTATGGCAACCAGAGAACACTATATAACAAATGCCAATGTTATATTAGTGAATTTCATGATAAAAAATAATCCATTTTCAGCCTTATCCCTATATTAGCATTGTTTTCACAACCTACATTCTTACTTCCACTTATGGCTTCTCCAACCCAAACCAACCTTCTTCTTCTCTTTCTTCTCTCATCACTCTTATCAACATTCCCTTTAGAGTCCCTTTCAGCAAATGGAGAAAGTGAGGAATACCAAAAATGGGTGTCTTGGAATATTGAAAATCACCAAAGAAAAACTATGTTTGGATCCAAATCTATTGGTGTTGGTGGTAGACTTCTTGATAAACAACTTCAAAAGGCAGAATTGTATAAGTTGAGAGTGAGTGTTAGTCAAGATGGCAATTGTGACTTCAAAACCATCAATGAAGCTCTTAATAGTGTTCCACTCAAAAACACAAGAAGAGTGGTTTTAGAGATTAAACCAGGTGTTTATAGGTACATTTACTTGGTGCTTCTTCTGTTGTTTTGGTTTTGTGATATTTGAAAGAATACTAATAACTTGTATGAACAAAACTATACATAGGGAAAAGATTGTGATTCCAAGGTCCATGCCTTTTGTTACATTCTTAGGGGATTCCATGAATCCTCCTATAATAACAGGGAATGATACTGCGGCCGTGTCGGGAAAAGATGGGGCGCCGTTGAAGACATTTCAGAGTGCGACAGTTGCCGTAGATGCTAATTATTTTGTTGCCATCAATATGAAATTTGAGGTACATTATACTATCTTCTCCTTATATATATATATGTTATAATTAAACACATAGAGATTCCTTGATTATACGCAACATTACAACAGATTAAACAGTTGTTTTATTCAGAATCCATATAGTACACAAACATAAGGTCTCTATACTAAAAACAAAGTATGCTTGCATGTGGTTCTAAAAACAGGCTGTAAATCAAGTCTTGAGACTGTCCAAAGTTTTCGCTTACAAAAAAAAAAAAAGGCGATACATATATGGTATTTTTTTTTTATTTTTTTTGCAGAACACAGCAATACATGAAGGTGGAACAATTGGAGAACAAGCTGTTGCACTGAGGATTTCAGGCACCAAAGCTGCATTTTACAATTGTAGTTTCTATGGATATCAGGACACTTTGTATGATCACAAAGGCCTTCACTATTTCAACAATTGCTTCATCCAAGGGTCTGTGGATTTCATCTTTGGTTATGGGAGGTCTATATATGAGGTTAGTTAAACGTAACGAACTCCCTGCAATGTATGTCTGTCTATTAAGGTTTTTCTAGTAAAAATTTCCGACTTAAACTTGGTTTGATATTGTAACGACCCGATCCAACCTCGCACATATATAGCACATAACCATCCCGCACCCAGGCGATGTGGGACTATGATCCCCCTTGGTAGCTAGCCCAACCCCTCTTGGAATCCATGGGCCTATTGGGCTCCAACCCTCACCCTCCCCCTCAGGTCCGCCCACACAAGGGTCTCACAGATATTTTCAAAAGAATTTTCTTTGTAAAACTTCGATTTTTTTTTTTCATTCCCTTGTGTTTATGCATCCTTTGGTTAGATAGCAAATTTTAACTTCTTATTTGATGTATTTATGGTGTAGAATTGTGATTTGAACTCTATAGCAATTTGAGGTAGGCATTTTCATGGTGTAGAATTGCTATTTGAACTCTATAATAATTTGATGCATGTGTTTTTTATGGTATAGAATTGCTATCTGAACTCTATAGCAAAGAAGAAGGCATCTTTGACAGCACAAAAGAGAACAAATGCAACAATGGAAAGTGGATTCTCCTTCAAAGATAGTGTGGTGACAGGGAGTGGGCAAGTGTATCTAGGAAGGGCCTGGGGTGACCATTCTAGGGTTGTTTTTTCCTACACTTTCATGGACAAGGTTGTTCTCCCTCAAGGTTGGAACAATTGGGGTGACCAAAAGCGCGAAATGTACGTAAGTTGGATTGGAACTAGAAAGTAGGGATGACAATGGTTCGAGTTTTTAGTTTACAACTTATTAGATCCGATTACTGAAATGGAATTATAATCTATTTATAGTTTACCAAATGACTCGTATTTATTGTGTTGCATCCTACTAGTGATAATTAACAATGAGCAATGACTAAGAATAACTTGAAAATGCTTTTCAGGAATGTGTATTATGGAGAGTACAAATGCAGTGGACCTGGAGCTAACTTCACAGGGCGAGTGCCTTGGGCTCGAGTATTGACTGACCAAGAGGCACAACCTTTTATTGGAACATATTATGTAGATGGAGACACATGGTTGTTGAATCCTTTGAAATAATTGGTAATTTGAAGTTTTATTTCTTTGAAGTCTATAAATAATATCATTTTAAAAATAAAAAAAGGGTTCGTTGATTTTTTTATTTTATCTTTTTTTTAATCCATACTCGAAGACGGCTAATTAAAACAATGCCCTAATGCTACATCATTGTCCCATATGATTAACCAAATCATGTCTGAAGGCTACATAATTATTGCACTTAACATCCACATCGCCTCGATCTCGCATAAAGACTTCTTTTCATTCTGATATATAGCCTCCATTCTCATTCAATATTATCTTTATTTACGTAAGTATTTATCTTTGACATTTTAGAAACAATTTTAAACCACATTTAACAAAAAATCTTTAATAAATCCAAAATATAAATATAAATACATTTTAGTATTAAACTATGCACCAAAAAAACTTCCTGAACACATTCAAGAGAAAACCAAAGGATTTGTATACAATATTTTGTGAGTTATATATACTTTATTTTTGTTGAACTAAAAGCATATGCATCACATAATTGAACTACCTCAATTAAACCGGTCTGCGTCGTTAAACATTATGCATGTTGTGGACATTTCTTCAATTCTTCATAATCTAGCATTGAATTGCTAATTTGTTCTTTTTGAATGACAAATATGAGATAATCACCATACTATAAATGCCTTAATACTTTTCGAAACCACACATCCCCTCATTCTCTTTATCAAAATTAAATAAACAAAAATAATAAAACATAAGTGCCATAGTGTTTTATTTCACTTGCAAATTTAAGTAGCACCTAATATCAAAAGTTGTTTAAATGTTTTGCTATCAAAGTCTTTTAACTGCTTCATATACTTAAGAATCACAGTAAATATGAATGAGGTTGTGGTGAACTGGAAGAGGGAATTGATTTAAATAGACAAAGAAGTTAGAGGTGTTGAAACAACAAAACAATGACATTGTTTTTGCAATAAAATCAGTAAAGCATAATGTGGTACGACATTAGTATTGTGGAAAGGAATTAAACTTGTTGCCAATTTTTTGTACAACCGGAGAATCATATCAATGTATATGATGTGAAAGGTAAAAAAAAAACATACTTTGTTTTAGCCGAAAGAAAAAAAGAAGAAGGAAGGAAGCATTTCGGTCTACATTTCTTATTTTTATTTTCCGCGTTGAGATGAGATTTTTATCAAGGCAAAGTGGCACATCCCTACTAATTAAGTGGAATTTATTTATTTTTTATTTATTGCTCATATACATGGGAGCAAGGATTGTGATTTCGTTTTTCGAGTTGATTTCGGTCATTCGATTTTAAAAAATATTTCGTTATGTGTAGAAAAAATATAAAAATTTTGGTTGTGATTTCCAATTTAACAATATAAATTATGCATTTTAAACTATTAAATACTACATAAAAAATCTCACATGACTCGTAGTTTCATAAAAATTACATATTATAGAAGAATCACTCACATGACAAACTATGAATACTAAAATAATATTATAGTGTGTTATAAAATATATGAAAATTAAAAAAAAATTTCTCTGAAATTTTTTGACATATTTTTAAATTTCGAAAGAGATTTCGATAACTTTAAAATAAGAAATATGTTACAAAATTGAGACATATTTCAAGAAATCACATTCCTTGCATGCGAGTATAGCACGGAATTTATATGTTTTTCCAAATTAAAATGTAAATTCCAATCCAAGCAATCTTAAGTTATGGAATCTTGAAATAGGGTTGGGCCATGATTTTTATCATGTTCAAATCATGTGAAAGCCAAACAAATATTATAGCGACTCGAGTGACACTCATTCCATGTGGATGATTGAAAATGAAAACTAAAAAATCTAAAATTTTGGTTGGATGAAAGAAAAAAATTGAAAAATAAAATACAATAAAATCCAATTCCTTGAAGTGAATAATCTGATAATTGGGGAAATGAAGATAGGTTTGCCAACACGACAAATAACATCTAGTGATTTTAATTTAATTGGTCATCAAAGACAGGTTGGTGGGGCAACCAAGAAAAGTTCACAAAAGTGCAATTTGAAGACTTTGGCGTGGCACGAATGGCTCCAGCTAAAAAAAAGCACAATTTGATCCAATTAAATCAACAAGAAAATAATCGATAGGACTCCTTTACCACGTCACCTACTCTTTATTTTGTGCCGCATGTTCGATGTATGTCTTCTTTTGTTTGCATTGAAATATCCATTTGCATTTGAGTTATAATTTTTAGGTTTTGTGGACACTGTTATATATTGTTATCACTGTTGATGTGTTCAATTTTGTCTCCGTTGATACGATGATATTTAACATGCAAAAATAATAGCAGTTGAGCTCAAAATTACTGTAGTGGTAGTCGAAGGTACTCTGATATTTAAGTCAAATATCGATTCGAGAAATAGTAAATATTGTATGTAAAGTTTGTAGTGTATATAACTTGCGTAACTTTATTCAACTCTTATAGCGAGAGTTCCCTCTTCAAATATTTCTGCGATCGAAGGCGTGATGGAATGAAGAGACCTCGCATAAGATCTTAGTTATGCATGATTGAAGCTCTTTGACACTTGATTATGCTCAGGACCCAATACTTGATTGAGTTAGGGTTGATTTCGTATGAGTAAATCTCGAGCTTGTAATAGCTATAAGATTTGTTGTTTAAGCTTTATTGTCCTGGGTCAAGCCCTAAGACCTGTGCCTCTGAGGACAGCGTGTCTTAGGTCTGAACGCCTAATTTACAAGTTAAATAATAATCTTACGCATAGGTCCGTCGGGACTGCCCTTAAGCATTTTTACGTGTTAGGGTTTATCCCATGCCATGTGTCCGTATGTAATTGACTGATTGTGTGATGTCTTATCAACCATAATCAACACGACAAGTTATGACAAATGCAAATGAGCTCAATTTGCGCAAAAGGTATATCTATAACTATGGCAAAATTCTCCTCCACCCAAATTCAAGTCATTTTGAAACCTCTATCTTTGCAAAAGATGCATATAAGAATACTAAAAAAATCAGGTTTTTTCAACTAAATCATGCAACCAAGATAATGTGGCTTGATTTTGAAAAGAATGATGAAATTTCTGAAATATTTATGCGTATCTCTCAAGATTGTTAAAAAAAAAAAAAACTCCTCTAATCATGCACATCATCCTGATTCCCTAGCAAAATTCGCATAGCACTTGTCATGTATCACCCAACTAATCTACAATTTGTTCGTAAACGCGGTATACTCATTCAATTAAGAAATCTTTGCTACCCACGAACCAAATTCAATTTCTCAACAAATGACAATACATCGGATTGATCATACACCCAATATACTATAAAATTCATGTTTTATTAGTACTTCAACAACACCTAATCTATTTTAGCTTATTTATAGAAAAAAAAATCTGAGTTAATTAATTAAGACCCATTTTTTACTCTCCCTTAAAGCTAGGATTGCTTTAAAAAATTAAAACATTGAATGTGGTCAAAAGATATGAAAGTTAACAACATGTTTAGATAAAGATAACCTTGAAAATGAAAGAATGGAAATTCTAAATGTTGAGGGAACCACCGAGGGAAAGGGTTGAAGTCGTTCATTTTCCTCGAGATATATACAAATCTGTGTTTCGAGGTGCTTTTACGCATCTCCCTGGCTGGTTTCCTCGCCTATTCTCTCGCTGTTTAGACAAACTCCACGTGTAAGTACGACCGTATACATATACGATATTTGTGTGAAATGTTGTTTTCTCGATTTCAACACATTTTAAATTGAGTGATTCTATGTGTCGAGGGAAAGGGCGAGGAAACCAGCGAGGTAAACGAGGTGGCAGGGGGTAAACCGTTCACCCTCCTCGAGATGCGCGCATGAAAAACATCTCGAGGGGGGTGAATGGTTCACCCCCGCCACCTCGTTTACCTCGCTGGTTTCCTCGCTCTTTCCCTCGACATTTAGAATTTCCCTTTTAAATTTCTTCACCGACCTTTTCTGACCATGGTCCTCCTCTTCTAACGCGTCCGAGACAGCTACTTGAATTGACAAAGTTACCCCTGCTATTCAACTTGTTTGTTTTTAAATGACGAAATTATTCCTGTTATCCAACTTGTATGTTTGTAATTGACGAAATTACCCTTGTTGTTCAACTTGTTTGTATTTGACGAAATTACCCGCGCTATTCGTTTGTTTCTAATTGACGAAATTACCCTTGCTATTCAACTTGTTTGTTTGAATTGACGAAAGTACCCTTGTCCTTTAACTTGTTTGTGTAGCCATTTTTCTTGACTTTCGGCTTTTTCACTCATCATCTTATCCGAATGCTGACAAATCGATGGATGTTCTCGAGATGCGTGGTTGAGATTAGATTAAAATATCAAAATTAAATATATCTTGTTTTTCGATAAGCATTTTGATTTGAGATTGGATTTCGATCTCAACTATGTGTTTAAAGTATAATTTTTGTTTATTTTGCTTTAAATTTTAGTGTTATCTTGGTTTTTCTCAATTTTGTCGATTGATAACTTGGCGGAGTGCAACCTATTAGCAATTTTCATTTTAGGACGAGCAAACCAAGTTTGCGAATCATTATCACTTTCGATTAAAAAAAAATCTTTGATTCCGTTGTTCCATTCATCGGTCTATTTTATGCTTCTTTTTATTTGTATCTAGCAACTGAATGGTCTGGCCAGCGGGTGGGCACGATTTTATTTAGATATTATTCAATAAAAGAGACAATCAAATTGAAATACGTCCGTTTTGAGATTTTTTTGCAAATTAAAATCTCATGCTACGCAATGGATCATAAAAAAAAAAAAAAAAAAAAAAAAAAACCTCATCTCTATTTTACAATTTCCATCTAAAAATTGGTTCGATTCAGTTTGATTAAAAACTTGGGGTGCTAATATCAGTTGCCAATTTCGACTCGTTTTTTGGAAAATGACTTTTCTTGCTAGTAAGGGTACTTCAGGTATTTCAAATTTCAATTCACATTCTGAAAAAAGAAAAAGAAAAAAAAGCTTCTTCTTCTATAAATCTCTTCTTCTATAAATCAAAATTCATCTTCCCTTCTCAGAAAAAATCTTCATTTCTCTCTTTATATCTACAGAACGCCATTGAAAGTCTCTCAATCCTCTTCAAAACCCAATCAATTCAAGCCCCTTATATCTGTAAGTGCTCAAAACACACAAAGATCCAATCTTTACTTGCATAAAGTTTTTTCAATTATTTTGCCATTTTAGATCAGTTTGATATCTCTGTTTCTCAATTTTTGAAGATAAACAGAGCTGTATATTCACACAGATCCCACACACAAACCCAGAGTTTAGTTTCATGAATCAAAGTGGTTCAATGGGAATTTCAACCATGAAACCCTGTTGTAGGATCCTAATTAGTTCCAAAACTACATCTGTTTTGGTTTCCCATCCCCAAAATGTCCCCACTTTAAGAAGTTGTCGACTTTTCGATCGAAATTGGTGAAAGATCGTGTACCCCATTGTTCTTCTCACCCAATTATTGGGTTTAGAAGATTGATTGATCATAATCAAAGACCCAATTCGAATTGTGGGCAAGCTAGGGTTTTTTCAGGGTGTGGGTGTAATAGTATTGGTAGAGATAGGGGAGTTTCTGTAATTACGAATGTCGCATCGGATGTTCGGAGATATTCAACCTCGGTCGAAGGCCATGTTAATGAGAAAAGCTTTGAGAGGATTTATATTCAAGGTGGTGGCTTGAATGATGTGAAGCCTCTTGTGGTTGAGAGGATTGAGAGAGATGTAGATGTAGGGAAGAAAGAAGAAGAATATAAGGTAGGAGTTAGTGATTCAAATGTAAATATTGGGTCAAAGGAGTTGAATGATGTTCAAGTTCTTTCTGAGAAGAGTAAGTTATCAGATCTCGAAAAGGAAGCTTGGAAGTTGTTGAATGATTCAATTGTAAACTATTGTGGGAACCCAGTGGGGACTGTCGCCGCGAGTGATCCTGCGGATAAAACACCACTCAATTATGATCAGGTGTTCATTCGTGATTTCGTTCCATCAGCGCTTGCATTCCTGCTCAAAGGCGAAGGGGAGATTGTCAGGAACTTTCTCCTGCACACTTTGCAATTGCAGGTAATTTGCTCCCTGTAGTTGATTGCATGGTTTTGATATTTTATTTAGTATTGAATTTCCATATTTGATTGGCTGATAAAGAAAAAAAAACCACTTTAGTTTTGTACGTGCCATGCATAATAATAGGTAAATATTGTGAGTATTTTTTCCTTGGAATCCATGAAGCATGTGAATTGTTAATTGTAAGCAGTCTATTTTATTTGTCAAGCAAAATGTTATGTTGTGATATAGAAGGAGAAGCCTGTAAGGAATGTTCAGTATCATCTGATCAGCTAGACTTCAACTTTGATATTGTGCAATCACCGCATATTATTCTTCGGAACTCATTCATGATGAAGATTCTTGAGAAAATGGTCCTCCTTTATGTATCACTTCACTAAAGTAATCCAATTTTGATAGCAAAGTGATGTTTGGTTTAATTTTCAGTTAGATTAAAGTGAAACTAGAGGTTGTTGTTTGATGTAATTTACTCCATTTGTCATAATAAATACATAAATGTGGTTAGAGGTCAAAATAAGTCTATTTGTTCGGTTAAATCCTATTCGTTCAGATAGTGCCCTAAATTAATTATGCCAGTTCAATTTCTATGTTATAATAAATATTGTCTTGTTACGGAAATTGATTCTTAGTTGTTATACAGAGCTGGGAGAAAACAGTTGATTGCTACAGTCCAGGGCAAGGTTTGATGCCAGCAAGTTTTAAAGTTAGAACTGTACCTCTCGATGGAAGTTCTGAAGCATTTGAGGAAATTTTAGATCCAGATTTTGGAGAGTCAGCTATTGGTCGTGTTGCTCCAGTTGATTCTGGTTAGTACTTTGTACATTACCTTCATTTGCTGGGTAGTTGTCATGTATCTTAACGATCTTACCGTCTTTCTTCTTGAATTTGATAGGGTTGTGGTGGATTATTCTATTGAGAGCCTATGGAAAAATAACTGGCGACTACGCATTGCAAGAACGAGTGGATATCCAGACAGGAATAAAACTCATCCTGAATTTGTGTTAACTGATGGATTTGATATGTTCCCTACTCTGTTAGTTACGGATGGGTCCTGCATGATTGATCGGCGGATGGGTATTCATGGCCACCCCCTTGAAATCCAGGTAACCTCAATTGACTTCGTAGTAAATTTGTTACTCTCTTCTCTTTCATCTATAATAGGTTTGAGTTGGCTTATCGTTGTACTTAATCATGTCAGTTATCCTTTCACAATGCAACCTAGCAAAAAAATTTGCTTTGGAAACTCGAGTACTAAAAAAATAAACACATGGTAAGGACTTCTCCTAAAGTAGGAAGTCATCATCGGTCTCATATTAACTCTTTGAGGCACCAATTCCCCACATTTTAGTTACTGTTTGTCTTCTTATATGGCTATTTACGCTTTTTGTCTAGATAACTATATGTACTTCCTCTTCATAATCACACTATCACAGTATAAATTTGATATTAAAGATATATATATATATATATATATATATTGAAAAGAAAGCGAGGTTTTAAGGACCCTCAAACCTTAATCTAAAGAAGAAGATTCTATTACATAAGCAATATGGTCAATTGCTTAATAGCATTGCTTTACATGGGTTCCATTTAAGTTCGTGAGATAAGTTCATCTGAGGTCACTGCCTCAGTTAACTTATTGTTGTGCCTAATTCCATGAATACAATATAGTTGAATACTAGTGCATGTCTCCTTTCACTAGACCATAGGCCTAAGTGCATGTTTGAATAATAATTAATATTTAAAGTGGTATTTAGACTTTAGGTTCTGTCATTTCTACTAGCTTTAGAGTTTGGTACTAGGATCATGTTTACCAGTTTGATTGTGTCGAGTCCGTCATCTAGGATGACTACTTTTCCCTTAAAGAAATAACTGATTGGGCAGTGGAAGAAGTGGTGTCAAGTGTTAACATCCATTTCTTTAGAAGTTTAGAATTGAGACTGGGAGTAAAAGAAAGAGAATGAGAAGTTGCTCTTATTTATAGCTACACTTAATAGGCAAGAAACTGACGTTCAGAAGGTACTGTGTTTTGAAAGCAAGAGGAATTGAGATTTCAGAAGGCAAAAGAAAATGACTTACTTTTGAGTTTTGACCAATCCAAACTACAGTTTGATCTGCTTTCACTTATTGATTTCAACAAATTTGCTTCTAGTGTTTGATGTGGATCTCTAAACTTGTTCTTGTGACTTTTCTTCAAAATGTAGGTGAAAAACTCAAAATTCATCCCTGTTTTAATTTTTGTATCCCGGCATTCCTTTCTTCATGTTTTAGGATTTTCCAAGTTTTTGTTAGTGTCACCTGTTATTTGATACTCCTATCTGGCTGGCCACTTGTGCATTCTGCTAGCTATCTGATCTGGCATCAACTAGTTTGATTTAAGTGACTACTCTTTGTTGTCTGATGGTGTCTGTCTAGCCTAGGTATTTGCAGTGACTAGGTTCCTCTTAGTGACGTCTCCTCCTGATCTGGGTATCCCAAATTCACATTTATCTTGTTTATAGCCAAGGATTCACTGTCTAGGGCAGTGGCTTACCATATGATGCACTGGGTGCTAATCTAAATAATGGTTTATGTTGTTACCACATCACATTAGAGGACAACATGTAGCTACCTTCTTGTAATGGCACCATATTATTATAGAGAAGATATGCCAATGGTGATTGCTGAAAAGACTTTAGACAGAAATTTCATTAAATACACCTCGTTTTATTTGGATCGAAAATAATTCAATGGGGTTTATTTGATTCTCATAAATTTCAGCAGAAGAAAATGACACTAGATATGGCAATGTCTCCATCCACCAAAAGCGGAGTTGTTTATAACATAGATTACTGCATATAGATAAATTGAACTCTCATCTCACATCTGTGATTGTAATTTTTTTTTTCACGTTTCATTGATTTGGTCATTTCCTCGCTTGCATTTATTGTGGCTCTATCTTAATTGACAATTCGGGAATTTACAGGCATTGTTCTACTCGGCTTTAAGGAGTTCCCGCGAGATGCTCGTTGTAGATGATGGATCTAAGAATCTGGTGCGCGCCATTAATAACAGGCTTAGTGCACTGTCCTTCCACATCAGAGAGTATTATTGGGTAGATATGAAGAAGATCAATGAGATATACCGCTACAAGACAGAGGAGTACTCAACAAATGCTATAAACAAGTTCAACATTTATCCTGAACAAATTCCTGCTTGGCTGGTAGACTGGATTCCTGAGAAGGGTGGTTATCTCATGGGCAATCTGCAGCCTGCTCACATGGATTTTAGGTACTTTACACTTGGCAACCTCTGGTCAATTGTTTCATCTTTAGGCACCCAAAAACAGAACCAGGGCATTTTGAACTTGATTGAAGACAAATGGGATGATCTTATTGGTCAAATTCCCCTAAAGATATGTTTTCCTGCATTGGAGTGCGAGGAGTGGCGTATAATCACTGGCAGTGACCCAAAGAATACGTGAGTCTTTAGTAATTTAGTCTTGCAGCAATTAAAACTTGGGATTTTTCATTTCGTATGAAATTTGTTGAACATACTACAAGGTATGAGTCTGACTTTCCAATTTTGATTCTTGCAGCCCTTGGTCATATCACAATGGTGGATCTTGGCCAACACTCTTGTGGCAGGTACAAGTTTATGTCTTTTGAATTATAAGTTTGCAATAATTAATTTTGGGAGGGTGTTGTTGTATATTCATATTGTTCAATTAGAGATCAGCAAATTTCAGTCTGAAAAGTGGTCTGATTTCATGGACCTCCCCAATCCTATCTATCACATTGTTTAAACAAGGGGTGGGAAAAAGTTATAGTATAAGATTCAGGCGGCTGGACAAGCTCATAGTTGAGATGGTAAGGATGGTTTTGTGGATGATTTTTCCGCCTTGGAGGTGACCCCATCGGTTATGTAATCTAGGCAGCAATGGGTGGTTAGTGGTTTTTCCTTTGTGTGTAGAGAGTAATGGGGGCTTATTGTTTTCTCGTGCAAGTTATAGTATTAGTTATTTTCATTCATTAACTATGGCCTAACTTTCTCATGGTGTTTCAGTTTACACTGGCTTGCATCAAGATGGGAAGGCCAGAATTAGCTGAAAAGGCAGTCTCTTTGGCAGAGAAGCATCTGGCTGCCGACAAGTGGCCTGAATACTATGATACAAGAAATGGCAGGTTCATTGGGAAGCAATCACGCCTACACCAGACATGGACAATTGCTGGGTACTTGACTTCCAAAATGCTCTTGGAAAATCCCGAAAGGGCATCCTTATTGATGTGGGACGAGGATCTTGAACTTCTTGAGACCTGTATATGTGCACTGAGCAAAACTCCACGGACAAAGTGTTCTCGTCTTGCCGCCAGGTCTCAAATTCTTGTGTGAGGTACTAAGGCTGTATGCCTTTATTACTGTACAGCAGAATAAATAAAATAAACAAAAAGGCACAGGGGACCGTGGGGGGTTCATTTAGATAGGAATTGTAACCCTTAGGTGAGGTATCATCTGCATTCAATTTCAATTTTTAAACACATTTTCTGTAAAGAATTTCTTACGGTTCTTGTTCTATGTTAGAGCAGTGCAACCGAACATACAGCTGATCATTCTTCTTCTTGTAACAGAAGCTTTATTTACATTGTTGTAATAGAATTCAAATGTAATTCTTTTTCTATGTTAGAGCAGCGCAACCGAACATGGAGCTGATCATTCTTGTTGCAACAGAAGCTTTATTTACATTGTAATAGAAATCAAATGTGATTACACTTGTTATACTGCAGCCTCTTTGTTCCTTCTCTGTATGTTCAGTTTTTATCAGGTTTTCATGTATAAAGTCTATGCTGGTAAATCAATATAGCAAGAGAGGGATCATATTGGATTTGCATAAAACTCAAAAAGTGTATGCAGAGCTGGGAATGATACTGAACACAGATTCACATATAGGAAATTTGGTTTCACATAATTGTTGTAGTCAGTCATCTGCAACGAAGGGGTACACGATGAACTCATGGTGATCGAGTTGTTTTCACTGATTATAGTTTAAAAGTCAGATGAAGAGTCTCAAGACTATCGACAAGGAGTGCAATTTGGATTGATGTCTAGGGAAAGACAAGCCCAATTATTAGTACTTTGTCCGCGATCATTAAGACTAGTTTTTCTGCTAATCGATTTTTCTAAGAAATGATTAGCACATATCACATTCATTATAAAGTAAAGTCTTGGTCTGACAAAATGTAGAAAAGAATCAGATGCACATGTTCCAAGAGCAGCCAAGACATTGATCTTCAAAGCTATCCAAACCCCAAACAGTCAAACAGTCCTCCTCTTCATCATTGTCAATTCTTATCTCTACATCTCCATACCATAATCTCCTGTTGAACTAAAAGCTCTGCAATTGAAAACACTAAAATATTACAAACCCACTTGTGTAAGAATTACCTCCCCATTTTCAAGCTCATTCACATGCATTATATGTATGCAACATGTGAACTCATGTTCATGATCTCTGTCTTGCCTTTACAGCACACCCACCTACACGTACACTTGTCAGTTTGAAGTTCACAACACCAAATTGACACTTCTTTGCTAGTCCTTCCCTGCATTCCTTACAACTCTTGGCACAAGACTGATTGAGACAAAAAACATTAGTACACTAAACCCCATAGACTGTAAAAGAACTTGCGAGAGAGATGTTTTTTGCAGACAGCTAGAGATGCTATTATTGTACACTGCACCACTCCATTTCACGAGGCATAGCTCGCACATATTAGTGGTCCACACATCCAAGGATAAGAAACTCTGCCCAAGGTTGCATCTTACAAATCAGCTAGGGATTTATTATTCATAAAAATTGGAAAAAAAAAAAAAAAAGGTAAGGATTGAGATTCATTTTGTATAATAGTAAGTTTATAAATATAAAATATATAGAAAGATAAAAGAAAAAGCACGTAAACTTAAAATGAGAATGTGGAATGTACATTTTGCAGAGAAAAAAAGTTTTTGTATTTTCTTTTTCATATGAAAATTATCGTAATTATCTACTTAGTTGTCAGATTTTTAAACTTGGTATCATTGAAATACAATTTTTTTAAAAAATTTCAACAAAATCAATGACCAGTGCAAATACTTAAAATTTTTAAATGTGCATTTCACACCATATGCATTTAAGAAAAAAGTATGTATTTCATGTCGAACATTTTCAATGTTTATCAAAAAAATGAAAATAGCTTCTCAAGGCATATTCAAAAAAATAAAAAATAAAAACCTAAACTCCACTTCCATAATTTGAAAGTTTATTTTTTCATATAATAAAAACTGACCAATTGAGCTTAATTTCACGACACACTTTCTATCATGCCAACGACATGAATAATAGAGATCTAGACCAATTCGACAAAGAAAGTAAACTACTGTGACACTTAAATATTTACCCTAGTCTCCATACAATTTTGATGAACATATAACTTGAACTATTTTTGGAACTCAAACTTGTATGTATGTTCGGATATGAAAATGTATTTCTTCAAACACATTACAGAAACACGAAACTTATAAAACAGTGTTAACTAATTATAAGGCCAAATGCAAGTTTCATCCATTCTCCATGTATGGCACTCAACAATGCTCTGATGGTGTTTGTTGCCAATTGTTGTGTAGTAGTACTCCCTGTAGAACACCAAGTTGTCTTGTATGTCAACGTCTCGGTTCTGTCTTCCATCTTTCGATATTGGATGTTGAAGATGAAGGTGGTGGTGGTGGTTGTTTGATGCCATTAGAACTTCCAAGAACAAGATCAATGAAGCCATGCTCACAATTTGGTTTGGAGAGCTGACAATGTTAATCACTCTCCTCCCTCTATCTCAATCTTAATAGCATTTCAATTACCCTTTTGAATTCATATTAATTAGGTGGAAACAGTATATATATTGGTACCAGGAACAAGTTAGCCAACACTAGGGTAGGATGAGGGGTAAATATGACATCAAGTCAGAATGGATGTTGTGAGAAGTAAGATTAGGTTGCATGCAAACTCATTTGAGTGATAATAAGATATGTTTTGTAGGTGAAGTTCTTTCATTGATCTTGCCATGAAAGTTGGATGAAGTTTGGCCACCAAATCTCTTTACATGAGTCAAATAATGTTAAACAACCTAGACTTGAAAAAAAAATAAAAAATTAAGCAAATGGTTATTATATTCAACTTAATTAGTAGATTTCTTGTTCACTCATTTACTTATGTTTTGGGCAAAAGTTAATTAGTCTGTATTTTTTTAGTGGCAATGGTGGTTATGTGTAGGTTTGAATTGGGTTAGTATCTTTATCTCAATCCAAACTCAACCCCTTAAGTAATCTTGTAACATGCAAGCTTACAATTACAATTCCATCACCTTTGATAGTTTTTATGAACTCTCTTCCATGTAAAATGATCTTAAACTACTCGACATCACAATTCCAAAAAATTCTTGGATAATTAACTAAGGGTATGTTTAATAATACTCAGAAAATTTTGGTTGAAAAATCATTTTTTTTTTCATGTAAAATTCGCTTTTTAGTGTTTGCTTAGCTAGATAAGTAGGAAATTAATTTTCTAGATCCAATTGATTTTCCTTCATTTTCATGATTACTTTTCAGGCCTCTCCCCTAAGAAAATTGTTTTTCGGGTAATTATGGAAAACATTACAAAAAAAAAATTGTTTGAAAAAACTCTCAAACTCGTATACGACAAAACTTGATTTACTAAGTTTGTAACAATGAAATCACCAATATACCCATGACAACAAGCATTTTCGAGTATAGTTTTCTCGCTGCAATTAAACACTGCAAAATCATTTTCTTAGTGAAGTAATTTTCTTAGGAAAGCTTTTTTTTCTATAAAATAATTGTCAGAGTTATCAAACACACATTTATATGAGTAATGGTCAAGTGTTCATATTTTTGCTTCGCAGTGACAATCGACCTATCATTTTGTAGTAAAATTCATTCCAAAAGGATGAAATAGTTCGTCATTGTAAATGCATGATTACTCATACCGGTGCATTGTTGAAGATGAAAGATGAAAATTGTTATAAGCCGGCTTTTGCCTTTTTCAATTCATACTATCGCAAATTCTAATTTTCAAAGTAATAAGTTATCGTTGAAGAGTATTTGGAAAGAAGATAAATTTAAAGTTGAAAGTGCATTTAACCACTACACCAAATTGACATTTTTGTAACAACTCTCAAAATAGTATCACTTTTGAGATGCTACAATCCACCAAACAATTTCAAGTCAAAACTAAATTTACCCAAAAATATGAAAAACAATAACTCAAAAAAAAATGATACAATAAGTTGAATCACCATAAATAGTATCACTTTTATAACCATACTCTTCATGGTGATACAATTATTGTATCATTTTATTTGTGAAAATGTGTAAAATTGTTTTGGGAGTTGTTACAAAAATGTCAATTTAATGTAGTGAGCCCTAACTTATCATGGTTTATTTTAATTTTTAAAAGTATAATTTTATTACAATGTTGACAATTTAACACAAAATATATCCAATGTGACATGTCAATCAAATCATAGACATAGATACTTCAATTGCAAAACCCTACTACTTATATAAGTGACATTTAATTACTTAAAGCATATAAGTTGGTGGATCATCATGGATGTAACAACCAATTAAGACTACCTTTTGTTATGGTTGGCAGATAGGTTTGACTAATTATTATGAAGATGAAGAAGATAATTATATTCCATCTGCCAGATTATATCTTTACAGCGTAATGTTTGATTGTGGTACATTTGTGTGGTGATTTGTGTGGTGATTGAGACTAGACACCAATATATGAGCTGTGTAAAGTAGAGGTTGGTTGGGAGACCTTAATCAGCAAACCTATTTAGGGGATGGCCCCCAAATGCATGCAATAAGTAATGCTATGTTATGATCACTCCATATTTGTCAAAGTTTGGGCAAGTAGCTAGGTTTTTATCCTCCATATTTGAAGGCTCCATTTTAGATTGGCTAAGTTGGTGGTCTCAAGCTAATCCTTCCCGTCGGGGGAGTGGTTATGGCGTAGGGTCCCTCACGTTCTCATGTGGTGTGTGTGGAAAGAAAGAAATAAAAGGGTTTTTGAAGGACTACACAGATCGGAGCACTCTATCTTTATCGAGATTAGAGAATTACTGTGGAGGATGGGTTCGGCATGTAATTTATTTAAGGATTTGGGGTTTGACACTTTTATAGTGTCTTGGCATTCCTTGATATAGGAATGTTTCTCGTTGTAATTTATTTCTCTTTCTTTCATTAATAAACAATTTCATGTTTGACCGTTAAAAAAAAAAAAAAAAACTTCGGATTTATTCTATTTCGAAAATACTAGGAAATTAGGTTTTTACAACCAGGTAAATGTGGCGTGATCTTGAAAGAATCATGAACTCTTCAAAGTGTTTATATGTATCTCTAAGTTGTAAATGTGAAAATGTGATCTCTAAGTTGTAAAAAACTTCTCTGATGATATCACATCCTAGTTGCAAAACATGATTCCCTAACCTCGTACTCATTTTATTTTGTTCAAATTTACAAACAATTTAGCAAAAACTTAAAAAGGTGTGTACTGAAATTGCATTCATATTAATCTTAAGATATACGAAAGTGTTACATAAGGGGGTCTTCTTCCTTAGTAAACATTTTTCATTATATATACCCACACTAATCGAATACAAAAAGATTTTTTTTTTTTTTTTTACATCATTGAATTTTCTTTTTAAGGCATCCCTTCAAGCATCCTTGGAAGAAAACTAGGGAAGAACTCTGGATCAGAATTCCCCCTCAGAATGCAATTGAATGGAACTGACTTTTTCCATCTTGTACTCCTTGCTAGTTCTATCTACAACTATTGGTGTTTGTTTGATGCATCTTCCTTATATAATGAGAGCTCATAATAGTGTTCTCTAGTTCACGGGGTCATATTGTTGTTGTCCTCTAAGTATTTTTGGAAGATATTTAGTCGATCGTCTCCTAATCGCAGAGAATAGGCAGTTTTCTTGAACTCAGCCCATGTAAATGGTCTGTAGAGACATGGAGTATGAGGTAGGATGAGGTCTGGTAGAGGAGATATCCATGCATGCAATGGTGGTGCCCCAAAGTAGACCATTGACATTCTTGATTTCAATGAGTTTGTCAATACCCTATGTCTTGCACTTATGAATCTTCCATTAGTTAATACCTTCAATATGCCAAACAAAAAGAATTATCAAATTTCAATCATAGAGAAAATAACGTACACAGAAAAACATCTAATATTATGCATGAAACACACGAGCAATAAACATCTACTATTTTTTATTTAAAAAAACAAACAAACAAACCCAATTTAAAATGGTCCACAAAGATTTTCTAATAGAATAAGTGAGAAATTGGTAAAAATTTACTCGAATGAAGAAGAGGGTAAAAAGCGAAATCTCGTTTTGAATTAT
This sequence comes from Berberis thunbergii, assembly GCA_003290165.1. Taxonomy (NCBI): domain Eukaryota; kingdom Viridiplantae; phylum Streptophyta; class Magnoliopsida; order Ranunculales; family Berberidaceae; genus Berberis; species Berberis thunbergii. Next base: position 100,583 of record QNQO01000818.1, on the reverse strand, counting down.
TTGTGATGATGAAAAATAAGTCATATAAACAACAAGTACCACCCCAATAATAGAATATATAGGGATTCTATGAAAAAACCCTAGCACATGTTTTGGCTTTCAATCAAGTCCTAGTGAATAGTTGCATTGCTTGCATGGAAGGGGGTCATCAGTCCTTGCATATACTGAAATTTGAGTGTTTTGGTCCACAGAGGAGTGTCAAATGTATCTCTACATGAAAACCTAAAAAGAAGGGGGACCCTTTGTTCACCCTTTGTTGGTGGTCAATATGGATGCCTTTTCACAATAAAAGCAAAGGACATTGTTGTTGTTCAAATCTTCTGTTCTCACATTTTTCCTCTATATATATTGTTTTCAAGGAAATCACTGTTATATAAAAATAACAAAAAAATTCTATTGTTTATGAGGAGAAAAGGGCATTATGACAATCTAATTGATTCTCTAGATTGAGAGGACAATCTTAGCATATTGAATATGCACTAGCCAAGCGACTCGAGAATATACCTAGTTAGTATTCTCATTTACAATCAAATCATTCATGAATATGATTTCTTAAACTCCCGTAAGAAAGAAGGCGTGCACACGAGTCATTTTTGCATATGTCAATGATTTTATGCAAATGAATGTATAAAATCAAATCAAGTATGTATACATTGTGAATTGTCGCGTATGTATTTAACAAAATTTACCTAAATAAAGCTTATATCGACTCGGAAAATGTGATTACCATACAATATATTTAACATCCAGCCCTAATCAATTTTTTTTAAAAACAAATACTTGAAAATAAAAAAGAAATATACTAACCTGCAAGATGTCACCCACATTGACACAAAATGATGTAGGGTCAGGTGGAACAGGCATCCAAACCCCATTGTCCAATGAGATCTGAAGACCCCCAACATCATTGGATCTCAAGATGGTCAATATCTGAGGATCAGAGTGTTCACCAAACCCTATCTTGTTATTCTTGTGGTAGTGGTGGTGGTGCTGAAGTGGTGATGGTGCTGAAGAGTCCATCAAGGTGGTGGTGGTGGTGGTGGTGGTGGTGGTGTCCTTCTTACAAGTGGAGGCACGACCAGCTGGATAGTAATTGAGCCTGATGAGTGAGTCACTCTCAAGATGTTTAATTAAATCACTGAAATATGAGGTTGGATGGACCCATAAAGCCTCTGCCATCAAGTCAAGTATCTCACATGCAAGTCCTCTAACTGCTTGTATGTAATCATTCACTGCAAAACTGCAAAAGGTAAAGAAAAAAGGATGGCTGATAATGAGTTTTGTTTGGCTTTCTTTGGTATATGAAGCTTTATTTACTGTCTTGTTAAGTCAGCATTTGCTTTGCTTTGCTGTACTTACTGAGAACCTCACAATCTACATAGTTGTCTCCTCCTCTGCCCCAAACTTCTCTTCAACTTCCCCACACCATTTTTTTTTTTTTTTTTTGCATTCTTTTTAAGTTTCATTTTCAGATTTGATTGGGCCCTGATTGATTCCTCAGAGTTGTCATTCCAAGTTCCCTCATTTTCCCACTCCACAAAATATTCCATTCTATTTTTTTATTTTTTTTATTGTTTAACATTAGTTATACAATTAGACTTGGAATCACAAAAGTTTAATTTTCTCAATATGGTTTAAGTTTTATGAAAGAAATACTTCTAGGCCATGTTTGGATACAAGTCGAGAACATTTTAATTTCTTGAAATTTTTTAAAGAGTTTTGCTTCAAAGCACTGATTTGTGCCTAAGATGATTGTTCGCACGTGATCGAACCAGTTCTACCCCTCTCCAACTTATCTAAACCTAGGAGAGAATAACGGTAGAGTAAAAGTAACAAGAAAGTACTTTTAAAATTATGGAAGAGGTAATCAATAGAAATTGGAAATTTTTACTATTTGACATAGACAATGGAAACACCTTTTGAAATGAAGTGGTTAAAATTGCTTCCAAAAGAATATATCATAATCATTGAATACTTCCTTTTCTCATATTGGAATAAAGTGATAGGCATAGTAAAAGTGTTCCCTTTATATACATATGGTAATAGGATGAATGAAAAATGACTCTTTACCAACTTCACAAGAGTTAGTTTTTGGTCTTAAATTCTAGTACAAAAGGGGGATTCTTTGCTGACATTTGCATTATCTAGCTGGGATGAATTAATATATTTTAATTAGTTTAGTTGAAGCAATGATACAGAAAAACCCATTTTAGGAATGGAACTAACTTAAAGTTTTGCCTAGGCGAGCACCAGGTTTGCATTTTTGGATCAAAATAAGGATATAAAGAAGGGCCGGGGAGGTGGGATTGCTTAAGTCGAAAGCAATGTGGGTCTGATATTGATGTCAAATATTATCTTAAGACGAGCGCGATAATGACCCCAAATAGTTTTTATTATGAACCAATAACAATCTGTATCACCTAATAATTGGTAAGGGAGGTTCCACCATTTAATCAATAATGTCAATGACAATGTTATATACATTTTTTCTTCCTTCGAATGTTATCATTCGTAATGACAAGACCTAATCTCAAATGTTTTCGGTTGATCAGACATGCTAATTAGCTTTTACGAAAATTTACGAGAAAAAAATACTTAATTTTACATGTTATAAGTTATTTATTTTAATGAATTATTCAAAATATAGTTTGTGACAGGCTGCGTGGCATCCATTGATTTACATCGTAACATCCAAATTATTGCAAAGAACATTAAAGAAAATATATGAACACATAAACTAAGTTTCCAAAAAAAAAAAAAAAAAAAAAAAACTAAGTTTCGTTAAGAAAAAGCTAAAAACATGAGACAAAGAAGCATCAAACAAGTATATGAGACATTGAGCTACATTGGTTTTCAATGTAAAGAGATTGTAAGAGAAGCAAAAAATAATGAGAAAAGTTCATGCAAGGTTGTGTTGTTGTTGTTGGGTTTATATTTTACCTGAACTTAGTAGGGTCATCAGAGATGGATTGGGAGCTTTGAGAGATGAACTGAGGATTTGTATGAAGGATGAGGTACTCAACTTCACCCATGTCACCATTAAGACCAATGTTCTTGAAGCCATAACCAAGAGGAGTTGGAGGACCAGCCCTTTGTTTCTCAAGACTAGATTTTGCAAAGAAATCAAGACCTTCCCTTTCCATGTTTGCAACTGTGTCCTTAGAGACACCATGGTTGATCACCTTGAAAAAACCATACTCTTCACTAGCTTTCACAATTTGTTCTTGTACAAGGGATCTTTTGAGTGATAAATCTATGATTGGTACACCCCCATTGGGGAGTCTTTTCATCATCTTCTCACACCCATTGATGTTATTAGAGGGTACCACCATGGTTGGATGGAAATACCAATGTTATAAGCTCTTTGATGAAACAGAGAAAAGGAATGAAGTCTTATTGGGTTTTGGGGGTATTTAAAGAGGAGGAAGAGGGGGCAATGGGGATTATTTTAGGGTCTCTTAGGAATCATGAATGGTAGACTTTTGGGGATGTTGAAGTACAACTAGCAAAGTTATGCTGCTCAAAATTGGTTGACTTTTAATTTTTAGCTTTTTTTGACTTGTTTTACTTTAAAAAAAAAATTTATCTATCTTTTTTCACCATTTTCTTCTTTCTATTACATTTTAAAATAATTTTACTAGTAATTTTGTAATGTTATTTGTTAATTTTTTTAATTAGAAACATGTGTCAATGGGGTACCAGCTCAGCGATAGGCCTGTGACGAATGAAATCACATGTTTCAAATTTGAACTTTGCCAACGACATCTAGATGGGGGAAAGGAATTAAAAAAAAAAAAATAGAACATGTGACCATGGTTTAGGACATTGTGAAAGGAAAGTTCCTACCCATTTCGATTATTTCATATTGGAAATTTGAAAAAAAAATGAAATAATGAAATAAAATGGTCTTAGGATGATTAAAATACAAGGTATGGTTGTTAGGAAATTTTTATGTGGTTGCTTAGGAAAATTGCATGAAATAATCTCTAAAAGTTTGTTGATTGCATAACCGTCGTGTGGGGATACTTGACAAATCAACTCTTCAATTAAATTGTCTTACATTTATCTTGTGCGGTAAATGTGACAAAGCAACTCTCCGGTTGATAAGTCAGATAAAACTTCATCGTAAAATTATAACAAATGAATTACTTGACCTGAAATACAAGGCAAAGTTTCAACAAATGTATTTCGAAAATGCTAAGAAACCATGTTTCTGTAACCATGGTGACGTGACGTGATCTTGAAAGAATGATGAAATCTCCAAAGTGTTTATGTGTATCTCAAGGTTGTAAAAAACCTCCTCTAACGATGCCACATCATCTTTGTTATAAAACATGGTTGCAAAACCTGGTTTCCTAGCCTCACTCAATGTATTTTTATTCAAATGTAGCACCCACACGAAATGCATGACACATTAATTATTTTTGCTCAGTTGTAAATCGAGTCTTTTAAGCATTGCTACTAACAAAGTATTATTCATCCACTCTTATAAATTGTCGCTTTTATTGGTGCATAAATCCGCCACTTCATAATGAAATGAGAAAGTAGTAATAAAATCATTTTTTTTTTCAAAAATCCAAAATAAATGAAGGAATGAATGAGATCAGAATAACCATAAAATGCCTAAAGGTTTGTTAGATAGCCTGAAAATTTTGGTTGGAAAATTATTTTTCAGGTAAATTTATGGTTTCTTGTGTTTGCTTAGCCACATGAGTAGGAACTATTCATGTGGCATTTTCTTGATATAGGAATGTTTCTCTTTGTTTTTTGTTTCATTTTATTTATTTAATAAACATCTTCGTGTTTGACCCAAAAAAAAAAACCTATTCTCTTGTTTATCTTGATTTTCCTTCTTTTTCTTGATTATTTTTTCCGACCTCTCCTTTAAGAAAATTGTTTTCAGAGAAGCATGAAAAATATTTAAAAAAAATTATTACCAAAAATTCTCAAACTCATATACAACAAAATTTATTTAAGATAAGGTTGGTTGTAACGTAATTACCAATATACTCGTGACAATAGACACTTTCGAGTATAATTTTCTAGGTTTCAATCAAACACTGGAAAAATATTTTCCTAAACTTTTTTTTTCAAAAAAGTTATTTCCCTAGAAAACGATCTTATGTGCTATCAGACATACCCTAAATTTGTTTAATTGCTATGATAATTGCAATTTTCGGGGACCTTTTTTTTGTGGTTTATTAACCCTTACAAGTGCTACAATTATCAATTTGATTTGGGCTTTTACCTAACAATTGAAATTTCCATAAGAATAGCAATTTGATTGTAGCTCATTTAACTCAAACCAAATGGAAACCATACTCAAATTATGTGATGTATCACTTGAACTATAATAAGGAAAATATAAGCTCAATGACAGAGTTGCTAGTGCAATCACAATCTGGAAATTTATCCAATTTAATACCAATTATTGGTCACAAATTTCAATACATGATTTGGCAATTCTTTTGAATTGTCCAATCCCTTAAATTAACCTAAGGTCCACCCAAATCAATGTGCTAAGTACCCACCAAAATTTTCTATTAAAATCACTATGAAAATTAATTTCTTGAATTTGTCCCAAATTTAGCATAATCTTTTTACGGGGTTTGAGTTTGATGTTTCAAGGCTCCATTTTAGATTGGCTAAGTTGATAATCACAGATTCACAGGGATTAGTGTAATTTTAGATTAAAATAAAATTGATGAATTAAAATAATGTTAAGTGAGATATGATGAGATGCAGAGGTGGAGATTAGGAGCACCTAATCATCTTAAATTGTTTTAGTTTATTAAGACCCTCCCTTAAATTTAGGGTTTGCTTTGTGGTGAACACAACCTTTCTTAGATGGGGAAGGCCGGCTAAGTAGGGAAGTATTTCCCATTCATTCACTTGCTAGTCCCTTTCATTTGCTTGTCTTGATGAGCATTCTTTCCCTAATCACCCTCCTACTCTATCATATAGAATCTTGATTTACATATAACTATGCATTAATTGTCTTGGTCGAGGAGGAGGGAGGGCAATTACGCATTCTAATTGCTCAATACGGTACATGTTATATTATTATCGACAAGCCTTGGTTATAATGACAATCTATCTAAGATAAGTAATACATTTAGTGTTTTTGGCGCAAGAAATGACACATCCCATTCAATCAAGCTTGTATCTATTTTAAGGCTGAGTTTTCGACTTGTAATATTCTTAGGGTTTTAAAGTTGGGGCGATTATATTTAGAATACTACAAGTTTTAGCTTCCAACGTTGAGCTTTCAGTTTTACCAAACAAATGGATTAGGGATGACAACTTCGGGTTTTTCATTTACACTATATTAAGCTGGGAGAGGCATTATCATTCATAATTTGTCAAATATTGAATCAAAATTCGCCCCATTGTCATCCCTATACTAATATCGTGCTTGTTTTTGCATCTTAATCTAATTAGAAATTTGATCCTATAAAATGTAATACACTTTTTAAAAAAAAAAAAACTCTAAAATTATGAATGATGTTTATGTTTAAGGAAACAATTGATCTCTTAATCTTTGTTAATTTAACTAATGTATGAATCAGACCATAGATTAGAAATAATATGGAAAAATATAATGTTTTCCCATCAAATGCTTAATTGATTGATGAGGAACATGATTATGTTTTTGGTAATAATTCCACATGGGCACCCCAACCCTAGTTGACTCAATAGAATTGAATTTGGTCAAGATATTGACTTGCCATCCATCATCAACCTGTCATGAAACTCTTGAAAATAATTTCAAATCTTCATCAATATGACAATTTAATATAACCAATCATATGTTCACTAATTGGATATGTTGAAAATATTATAAAGACTTATGGTCAACTATACAAGTGTTTACCCATTTTCTTCTTATTTTAATTTCCTATAAGTATTTTCATAAATGATACGTTTGGTTAGTCATTTTCTTTGGGATATAATTTTTTTTTTTAGTAATTAAAAATTCAGTATGGAGGAACACTTATGAAATGCCATTTATTACTTTTCGAAATGTGATGAAAATCATACATTGGAGGTACATTATGATGTTATCCAAATAATTTTTCATACAAAGACAACTTAACATCAAATCGATTATTCTTAAGACTGTTTTTTTCACTATCCATGAAAATTCAAATCCGAGGAAAAGACCTCATAATCAAATTCAAAAATAATTTTAATTTTCATATTTATTTTCCATACAACCAAGTAGAATCCATTCTCAAGCCGGTCTTCTTATTTGAGAATAAGTCACTTACCAAAATGTAGTTAGGTGACAGCAATCCCATGGTGCCATTGAGGTATATATATAAACGCCGATAGAGAAGAAAATGAGAATAATAAATATTTGCATAAAATTTAAGGAAAATACTTTTTTCATGCGAAAAAAAAAAACTTTAAATGAGGTAGTGCATGGTCTGTTATTTTATTTGAAACCAAACACAAAAAAAGTAGTGAATTCAAGCACCCTTTCATTTTGTCTCCAATTAGATCTAAACCCTTCTCTTTGCAATGTGATGAAACAAATTATAAAGAGTGAATGAATGAAACAAATCAAGAGGATATACAAAGGATAAAGGTGATACAAAATCCAAATTATTTAAAGACAAATATTAAGGGTTTTTTTTTTCTCAATGATCCCATATGTCCAATTTTACCAACCACTATCCTTACCTTTCTGCCACTTTGGCACACATTTTAAAGGCCAAATTGAAACAAACTAGCAACCAATCAATCTGTGATACTATGATTGTGACTTCGTTTTATGAGTTAATTTCAATCTCCTGATTTTAAGAAATAATTATTGAAAGCTTTGTTTTGTATAAAAGAATATAAAAAATTTGGTTGTAATTTTGAATTTAACAATATAATTTATACATTTTAAATTTTAAATATTACATAAAAAGTCTCACCCCACTGGTAATGTCATACAGTCTACATATTATATAAGAATACTAAGATAAAAAATTTTAATACTAAAATAGCATTATATCATGTCAAAATATGCAGTTATTGAAATATTTATTTCTTTTCTCAAGAAAATTCCCCAAAATAACACTATTCATGTTAAAAGATACAAAGATTAAGAGATTTGTTTTTTTTTCTTAATGAATTCCCCTGAGAAAAAAAAATATTGTTTGGATTTTGAAAATTATTTCAGTAACTTCAAAATAAAAAATATTTTATGAAATTTCGACATTTTTCGATAAATCACTTTCGTATGATCCAACATGGACATTTAGATTGATTTTGGTGGCAACATAGATTTTAATTATTTAACTATCAAAAATATTAATTAATCTATCTTGAAAAGGATGGTTCCATTATCCTGTTCTATTTATTTGTTATTTTTTTCAAAATTAAATATTATAATTTAAGCCTATTTAATATTCGGAAACAAATCACTCCACCAAGGTGGGCCAAAAAATGGTTTTAAAGCCTGACTCCCTAGACAAACTTCTCCATCAAATATAAATAAACGAAAATTCTAGGGGTCGAGGAAAAGGGAGCGAGGGATGGGTGTCCTCGCGATGAGCATTCGCACGCATCTCCAATATGATGCGCTCATCCCAAGAAGGATGGGTGGTTACACTCATCCTTTGCCCCTTTCCCTCGCTCCCTCCCTCGCTCTGTAGCAAAGCTCGTAAATAAATTAATACAAGAAAAACCTAAAATTGCGGAGCCTACAAGTTCAGTAATTTGATTATTTAATCACAACTGTCAATTACTAAGGCATAATAAGATCAGCCTGAAACCAGCAAATCTAGCCATTACCTGGGTGAAATTTTTTTGTTGACAGTTGGCCATCAATTTTCTGCCGCCCTCACTCATACATTATTGACTTTTTAAAAGTGTAATTCTTTTTAATGAATGTTGAATTTGTACCAAATTATCGATATCAGCTCCCCATATCTAGGAAATTGCTTTATTATACCATGTCAAAAACTATATAAAATCACTTTTTCATGATTATGAAGAGGGAATGTCTAACCAAGTGAGCTATTGTTGATTAACCAACAATAATAGCTTATGCTATCATCATTTGTAAGAGTAGGTTTGAATTTTGAGTTTCAGTAGCTATGTTAAAGGTGTGATGACTTAGTGATTAAGCAGTAGCGAATAATATCACTAGATTACGAAATCAATCCCAACCGACCCCATGGAGTATGAGGGGTTAAGGGATAATAATAATAATAATAATAATAATAATAATAATAAGTTTCAGTGACACCATGATATGGATAACAATGACAACAATCAAAATGGGAGACAAATAATAGATTAATAGGTTAGTGTACAAGTGAAGGTTAATGAATTTGTTTCAAAAACACTTGATCGTGAGATGGGAAAATAAAATTATTATTAAGGAATACTAAGAGTATTAAATAAATTATCTATCATCAATCCCTTCAGCTGCCCCTTCTCAACTTTTAAAATATTTTTAGTATATATGTTTATTCTTAAAAAAATTGATTATATAATGTAGAATACAATATGACAATTGTTTATGCAAATATTTAAACATGTCTTTGTTGGCGTAGTAGTTGGAGGTTTATCATTTTTAGTAAAATACCTGAGTTCGAAACTCTTTGAGTGAATTTTTTATTTATTTTCAATGCAATTTTATTAGTAATTGTAAACATTAAAAAATGTTTAGTTTAATAAAAATTTATTAACATTAAATAAATGAATTTTCTTTCACAAGTAATATAAATCTCTAACAAAAAAATATTTAAAATTAATATATAAAATAATAACGATAGAATTCAATGAAAATATATACCATCAGCTAACTCGTATAAAATTTGAGCATCATATAAACTATTTTTTCTTTGAAATTGGATTTTTCTTTGAAATTGTATTATGATCATATTAGGTTCGCAAATTTCAAATTTTTTTTAGCTTCACATATAACTTATTCTAATTATTTTGTGATTCTCAATTTTAGACAGTCAGGCTTTATAGCCACCTTTTGGTGAGGTTTTAAGTTTTCTATACTTCTATCCATTCTATAGATAATGTTTGTTATTGTATTTTAAAGAGAATGGGTAAAGGTGTAAAAATGCTTTAGCTTGGCCAAAACATGGCTTTAAAGTCTGGCTGCCTAGACAAACTCTTTTGTGATATTAGTTATATATTTTAGGAATCTAGTTATTATGATTGTTTGCTCTTTGCTAATGTTATCAATAGTGACCTTATTTTGGCTTAAAATGGATTACACTTGGATCCAATTTGATATATGCATTGTATTTTTATTAGTTACTAGCTTCGGTAAAAAAAAATTTGCTTTACCATTGATAACTACTATTATCAACTAATAAGTATTTTTCATTTCGCCCCCCCTCGACTAAAATCCTAGGTCCGCCCCTCGTTGTTGTTGTTGTTGTTAATCTACTATTTTATTTGAACAAGGTTACGAAATATTGTCTTCTTACCAAAGAAGCTAAGTTGTGAGCATTTAAGTTTAGATGTCTACTAATAAAATTACAGTATCGTAAGCAATGAGCATAAAGTAAACATCTAATATTAATAATAATAGGTTGCCATACTCAGCTGGTGGCACACCTGAATCTCCTAGTAGCATATCCGATTCCCACCGTTTTGCCTGTATCAACATGTGCTTATAGAAAACTTTGATTTATTTGAACTTTCACTTATCAATTCATGCAATCTCAAGTCGCGTGAGATATGCCTATCTTGATCCCGGATTGTTATTTGAGGTGCTTAATAGATTGGAACACACCATTTTTTTTTGGGATAATAGAGAATTATTGTGGAGAATGGGCAAGGCATTTAATATTTTTAGGGACATGTTTTTCAACATGTTCATGGTGTTGTGGCAGTCCTTGCTTTAAAATTAAGTCTTGTGTAATTTTTGTTCCTTCGTCCATTCAATAATAATCTTCGTGTTTTACCGAAAACAATTGTTATTTTATCCTCAATATATATTCGATATTCAGTATGTTAGTCATCAGCCATCAAGTTGGTAAGCTACACTACTCACTGATCTCTATACCTTCACTTTATACACAAGAATAATTATTTAGTAAATCAACTAACAAATGTTAATTTTTTTTATTTAGTAGGAGGCCTAATTTTAAAGTTTTAGGTTAAAATAAAAATAAAGTTATACCTATTTATGATTATTGTATTCCTACTTGATCTAATTAAGAGTATTTCTTGAAACATAAAGTAGTTGAAGTGTGGATGAGATATGTATACATACTGATATATTTATTTATTAATTAATTACTATTCTTTAAGCATATGGAGAGGTTTTATATATGAAAATGTACATAGAATAATTGCATGAATATTGTATTTTGTATATCTACTTGTACTAAAATTATCCCTTCAATACATAAAAGTGGGTGATGTTTTGGTGTATACAAATCTAGCCACGATAGCGCTATATATCGTGGCTGAGATCCTTATACGTATTGAGATATTTTTATTTTTTTAATGTGTCCAAAAGTTTTATGATGAATTAAACAAGTATGAAAATATTTCTTAATTTTTTTTTAATAATTTAGATTTAAATGAAGGGGATGGGGAGGTTGGTTACCAAGAGCTCACCATATGACAACACTTGATTTTATTAACAAGATATAATATGTAAATGGATCAATCATTTTGAGTGATTAGTTTAATTGATCAATCATGAAAATGGATCTTAAAAAAACAACTTAGGGACAAATGGGTAGAAATCATGTTGCTAAATGAAATGATATCATCGATAATCCTCTTGTTGAAAGGTCACCAACAGCTACGGTACATTGTGATTATGACAATGAGTATCATGGCGATAAAATAAATCATAATCGCGGTAATAGCAATGCATTCGTGTGCTTGTTTGTATTGTATGGATCGATCGTTGGTTTGAATTTAAGTTTAGAGGACAAAATTATTGTGTCTAATCAATAAGGGTTAGGAACAAATGTTTTTTTGTTAGCTTTTGGTGTTGGGATGATTTTGGAAGTTGGGCCTAATTGATTGATCCAAATTACAGACCTGACATTAGTTTTGGGCTTTATGAGCTGTATGGGCCCATAGCTTATTTTGGGTCATTGAAGTTTAGTTTGGGCTTTGCAATTCCAACAATGATTTTTTGGATTGCTTCAACTCTTCTTGGATGAAAGATTTATTTTATCCTTAATCCTCTCCACTCCATGCCGTCGGTTGGGTTCGAATTCGTGACGAGTATTCCAACTTTTCTTAAATGAAAGATTTATTTTACCCTTAACTCTCCCCACCCCATGCCGCCGACTGAGTTCGAATTCGTGACGTGTAATTCTATCTGTCACACCTCTACTTACAGTTTCTAGTTTATATAAAATCATTCTGGATGTACTATTTTTATTCAATTTTAGAGCTGGGTTGTTTTGAACTTATTGTCAAAATTTGATTAATGTTAAATTGTTTGAAAAAATGGTGTATGGACATAGTCGCGAGTGCTAGTTGAAGTAAATCTCTCAATGCTATGCTTATTCTTACTAGGCAATCTGTAAAGTTGCTACCATCATGCTTGAGATTATAAATAGTAGACATGTAAGTAAAAATAGTGGTGAGGTTAGGGAATCAAGTTTCGCAATCAGGTTCTACAATCATGATGATGCATCAAACGAAGTTTTTTACAACCTCGAAATACACATAAACACTTTGAAAATTTCATCATTCTTTCAAGATCACGCCACATTACCCTGGTTGCAAAACCTGTTTTCCTAGTATTTTCGAAGTAAAAATGGTAAATGCGATTCGCGCGCAATAAGAATGGGCCAATATTAGGCCCATGTACCATTTCTTACCATGTCAAGAGATTGGCCACAATAATGGCTCCACTCAAAATAGCCCAAATACCATTTCTCACTTGTGATTCTTACTGAAGCCCCAAACATCAAAAACCTCTGTTTCTCTGTTTCTTTTCTTTCACACCAAAAACTCTGAAGACAAAACAATGGTGTTGGAGTTCAAGCAAAGGGGACATAGTTGAAGTAGCAAGCAAACATAGAGGCTTCAATGGGTTATGGCATACTACAACCATTATTAACCCAGTAAACACTAACAAGAACACTCTTTACAATCTACTTCTATGAGCTTGTGCCTAAATATGGATAACCCATCATTCCCTAACAAAGTTATATCTTCAACAAAGTGGAAGACTAAATCTGAAAAGCCATGCTGAGATTTCACCAATGAAACGATTCAAGGATGCCGCTGAACCTGAAAATTCATATAATTTGGACAAACAAACAAGTCCTGATGAATGCAAAAATGCAAAAGGAGAAGAGCAAAACCAAACTGTTAATAAAGGTATGCAGTGGCTAATGACCAGAAAATAGTCTTATTCTCCTCGGAACGTGGTTTTGTTGTGAGAAGTTGTATTATTATCATGTCATGTAGTTATACCTTGTTTGATACATTGCAGATGTGGAACATGACAAAGCCCGTGGCAGAGAAATGAGAGGCATTACGATTCCAGTAAAACGTGAGGAACAAGAGGCTTTCAATACCACAGAAGGACATAGACCACTTTCTGTATTGCTTCAGAAGTCGGATTTTCCGCCAATGGCAGGTAATTTATGAATCAATTATCATGTTATATCTTGTTTCATATGGGGGGTAAGATCCAATGAGTGAAAAGCTTAATTGTGTGTTGCAGCAGGGAAGTCCAAAGACTGTTCTATCCCTGTCAGGGGAGAGGCCAACGGTCTTCTCTCGTTTTCATGTCTTTCCTTATTAGTCCTATTTGGTTGATTGAATGTGCCTTTCATGTTGGAGTTTCAAATAAGGGTATCACTCATACAGATGCGGCTAAGGCCATTCAAATCCAAAATGTTGTAGAGTGTTCAAATAGGCGCATACTGAGAAGAGATGAGGCCATGAAAACCACATCTTCAACTCCGAGGAAAGGAGATGAAAGGGCTCCAACTCAAAGCTTGCCTTTCACCAAGAGCTTGGGTATGTGGGAAAGTATTGACTTTATGGATGTGTTCCAGCTGCTACCTCAACAGCCACACTTTCGTCCCCTTGAGCAATACAACATGGAGCTTCGACAAGGAATGGCACTAGGCTACATGATGAGCTTTGCCAATTTGTTTGAAAGAATTCATGAGATACAACTTGATGAACTTCAACAGACCCTTGAAGACAAGTTAACGGCACTTGTTGAGTTGGAAAAGCATGGGTTCACCGCTCAGCCGCTAAGAAGCGGAATGGGATAAATGCTGGAAGTTAAAGATAATTACATGTATCTTAACAATGAGTTGAAGGAAGTTAGTAAGCATATCATTCAGGAAAGTGATAGCAAAGACAGGCTAGAGGCAGAGATTGATGAGATGAAAGAAGCCATCAACCAACTTAACAAGGAGCTGCAGATAGTCATATCGGAAAAGGAGACGGAAGAAACTACAGTAGCTGAACTAGAAATGAAATAAGACTCTTTAATGTGGCACATTTATTTATTTATTTACTTCTTTATTTATACTTGGGGGTTGTATTTCATTTGTGAGAGGAATTGGATGTATTTGGTTCGAAATTGATTTAGTGGTTGCAAGCATTGGCTATTAGAATGTATGGTTTATTTGATGTCTTCAAGGAATGAGATTTCGTGAAATCTCGTAAAATTTGGGCGAAAATTTTGTTTTTTGAAAATTACGGAAAGAAAAATGGCGCAATAAAAATGACATTTTTTCGATGAAGTAGTGGCTCCACTCTGCAAAGGCCCACAAATATATGCCACATGTCAATTTTCCTCTCAAAAAATCTAGAGGGCCAAGCCCCTAAAGCCAGGACAGCGCCAGGGGGCTCTCTACGCGTTTGATTGTGTTCGATTGGGGCATTATAAACATCTCTAGGATGATGGAGGGTATTAGGCCTGGCTTGGCGCGGGCATGGCATGCCTGGCCTGACTCTCTAGGCAAATTCTTTTCTTCTTTTCTTTGCATTGAAAAACAACAGCCTTTTCTGCAACTTTCTCTCTCGGACTGTCTTCACTTTTCACTAATCTTTCTTTGCACCAAAATAGAAACAATTTTCATCAATCCTTCAAACCCCATTTTGAAACCCCATTTCAGAGGAAACCCCCTTTACAACTTGAGTAAGTTCTTAAGATTTTAAGTTGTTTAAATATTACATAATAGTTCATGAAATTAAGAGTTAGGGTTTGTGTCATATTAAATAAAAATTAAGAGCACTTGAGTCGCCAAGCAAAAAACCTGCATTCCATTGTCTTGCCTGAATCAAAAGGAGCGGCACTTCAGTTGCAATACTTTCTGCCATCGTATTATCATATACTTTCTCTGGGATCTTCTGCACCAACTTTACAAGAACCTTACCCTGAGAATCAACTGCAAACACTCCGAGAGCACCCTGTTGCGAAGAGGCAAAGAAACTGGTGTCACATAAAACAATAATCATATCCCGATCAAAAGTAGATGACAGTGGGATAGGACATCTAGGTCTAGCATTAATGGGATGATCAATAGCATGAAGTTGTCGTTCAATGATGAGCAATCAGGAAGGTTGGCTATTGGACATTGTTTCAGGGGTATTGGGATGAACTTGATGACTGCGCCCTGAGTCAACAACAACAGTGCTAAGGATATGATGCAAAGTAACAGGACCAGTGGCAACAAGCTCGGTACCAGGTGTAGCAAACCACTGATTTTTCCACCCACTCCACGTTGTATGGATCAATCGAACTAGGTGTTGGGTGGATGGGGGCCTCCTCTAAAAATAATGTTGTTTATCATATTCCAAATGGCGAGGATAACCACAGTGAATTGGGACAACATCTTTGCTTGAGTGTGGGAATCAGCTGAAGCAGTCTTCCACATGAAGGAAAGAAAGGTTGTAGGAGATCCTTCAATGACATTGGCTTGAGGTCAATTGATAGGTAGGGGTGTCATGAGCCAGACACGGCTGACAACCGGACATAGGAAGAAAAGGTGTGTGACCTACTCTATATGTCCGTGATAGTAAACACAACAATTATCAATGGGAACATGGATTCTAGACAGGTTTGTCATGGTAGGGAGTAGATCCTAAGAGACTTTCCATAAGAGAAGGAGAGCATTGGCAGGGGCCTTAATCCGCCACAATTCTCTTGCAATTCTCCTACTTAAAGGGGAGTTGTGAGAGACTATGGATGATGAAGAAGATTCCAAATCAACAGTCACAAATGCTTTGGGGGCACTTTTTGCCGAGAAAACTCCCCTTTTGTCAATATTCCTAATAAGTGTGTCAGGGAAGTCAGAAGGGCGAATGATGATATCCAAAATATCTCGGGCCACCGGTCCTGGGAATAAATATTCAATCAGTTCAATGTTCCACCGAGGATGGTGCCCGCTAGAGTAGCACCAAATATCAGGAAGAGTTCTGACAAGGGTATTGGGTGCTTCCTGGGGACAATCCATCAATACAAGGCCGGGTTTAACCCAATAGTTTTTCCAAAGGTCAATAATACTACATGATCTGCATTGGACATGTCACTTCATATTGGTAAAAGCGGTGAAATCTCTTTGCAAAGCAAAATATGGCGACTTAACAAACCAATTGGACCATGCTTTTGTTCCTGAAGTAAATGGCTCTGATCTGGGTAGAGTAATTGTTTGAAGGTTGGGAAATGAGACGCCATGCATTCTTGGCAATCAAGGCTAGATTTTTGTGTCTAGCAGAAGGATTATTCAGCCCACCTAAATGGCGTGGGAGACAGACGCGATCCCAAGTACAGAGATGCTTGGCTAAGTGATCTCTTTATCATGTATTCTAAATGTACAAAGTACAAAAACTTAGCATATCCATTTACTGTCGACTTTGAGATCAAATTGGATTAGATAAAAAATTTCAAATTTTGATAATTGCGTTTTTCCCCCATAATAAATAGGTAACTGAGAAGTGCTCCATAATCATTATGTATTGCACTATGCCCCTAAGACTAGCAGTCAATGTGCTTTGACCGTTTGTTTTCAAAATAAATGACCAAAATATCATCGACAAAACAAAGCCTGAGATTGAATGTTTCATATCTCGAACATTTCATCTCAAAAAAATCTTAGGTCCCATTAGAAATCATAAGCGTATCTCGAGGAATATCAAAAGGCGCAATTAAAATTGTGATTGTATCTTGAGAAAAATGCAATAGTGGTAAAAAAAATTATCTTCCTCCTCCTCCTCCTTCCTCTTTTTTATTTCACAGCCCCGCCGCCACCCTCCTCATTTTTCCATCTCCTTCCCCTTTCTTCCTCCTCCTATGTTTCTTTCTCCTCAAGGTCTAAATAAATTTTGAGAATAAGTGGCACCCAAAGAAGAATACATAATAACTAATGAGGGCCAAAATGTGAATAACCCTTTTATTAAACTACAATTACTAACATGGGGTGAAATTTGTTGTAGTAGGAAGTACATGACGAGATACTCTTAAAACAATTTAGAAGTCCTAATCATGCAAACAAGAACCATAAGATAGGAGGTAGGTAGGTATGAAGTGGGGAGTGTATTTCAATTAGCTAGGGGTGAACATCCCATCCCGGTCTCATCCCATCTCGTCCTGATGTTTTGGTCCTTTTGGGATTGATCAAACTCATCCCGATCTAAAGTGTGATGAGATTGGGATGAAGATTTTCAATCCCGCCTATCTCGTCCCGAACTTATTTATTTAACATTTATTATTTTTAATTTTAATCAAATTACTTTTCTTAAGGAAAATTTAGGATGTGTTGAAATTAAATCAATTTGTTTAGATAGAAACTTAAAATTACAGACTTACTTTAGTTTGATTTAATTAAATCAAAACATCTATCATTTGAAATAAAATTATAGTGAAAAATTGATTTATTAACTATATTATGGAATAAGAACCAATGATAACTAAAACCAAGTTTCTAATCATCATCGAGAAAGGTAATGCACGGGTACCTATTAAGTAATTAAAACCAAATTTATAATCAACATTAACTACATTATGAAAAGTTTACCAAACATTAGCATAATAATTTGATTAACTTGTCGGTCAATGAAAACTTATAAAAATTATAATTGGTTGGTTATAACTAGAATCATTAATATCGATACCTACCAGCGGCATGGGATGAGAGGAGTGAATGGTAAAAAAAATTTAGTAAAAATAACAAAAAAATAAAAAATTAGAATCATTAATAAATAATTTTTGTTGGTCATAAAAGTAAAAAATTAGGTTTTCTATTTGTTTAAGAAGGATCAAGATGTCCTATAATTTTATGAGTCAATCTGGGTTAATAAAAAAATTGTTGTTGGTCATAAAGTATAAAAGTAGGCACAAATTAGTCATTACATCAACAATGATATCTAAATGGTATATTTTATGAAGAAATATGCCTTAAAAGTTATTTTTCGAATATTTTATGTCAAATAGAACCATGAAATTTTATGTTTTTTCATATTTTAGATTAGTTATACGATAATTATTCTTGTGTCACATAGAGGATGCTTAACATAAAAAACTGTAAGTTCATTGGACCATGAATTTTATATGACATTTAATATGATTATTATGAATGTTATATGTACATAAATTAGGCGTTATTTGTGTGTGAGCAATGTGAGATGAAATTTTTTGTTATTCTTCATTGGAGGACTATTTAGTACATGATCATCTCGTCCCGTTTCGAACCTGTTTGGGATGAGACGAGGTCGGGATGAGGTCTATCCAGTGTCAGAGTCAGGATTTTTATTGAAGGGGGCGGAGTGATTAGTTAATTAATAATAATATAATAATTAATTACTTTAACAAAAAAAATTATAACTAGACAAAACACCAATTGCCAAACAAAACTTCATCTAATCTATGGGAATGAAATGAATCCAACAAGCTACTTTGTAGGAGCAAAAAATATAAATATGGGGGAGACAAATCAAATTTGTATATAAAGTTAATAAACAAAAATTAATTTCATATGTAAAATTTGTTGTGAACAAAAAAATCGGTTATTTGCAATTTGCCACCTATCATAAATAGCTACTTAGATATTACTCCATCATTAACCATTATTACAGTCTCCCCCCAGGACTACCATTCAATATGCATTGGTTGTCGAAAGATTCACGTTAATTATCAAAACTCCCTTCAAACATAACGCACAGATAAACCTCAAGATACATGTTTGTATCTTGAAAAAAAAAATTAATGCATCAAAATTTTCACCTATCTCCAGAAAAATCTTATGAATAAAATACAAAATTAAACGTCGAGATAAAAATTCATATCGAGAAAATACTCATTTTTTATTTTTTAAACCTTCTTATTCCTCAAGGCAGGGAAGAGATGTTAAGGTTGCTGGTGTCTGATGGCGAATGTGGGAAAAAAAACTAAATCAAGCAAAGAGGGAGGGAGAAGAAGAGAGTAAAAGGCGAGTCGATTGCTAGTATCACAGTAAACAAAGAGAGGGAATAGAAAAGAGGAACGGGTGGAACAGGGTCGTTGACGTTGCAAACAACAGAGAGGAAGGGGTGGGGCGGCATCATAGGGTGGGCATATTAGAAATAATTAAAAAAAAAATTCAAAATTTGCCCCCACTGTCCCCCACATAGCTCCGTCCACGGGTCTATCCTATCTCGATCTAGTCCCGATTATGAACGAACGGGGTGGGATAAGGATGAAGTCCATCCCGTCCCATCTTGTCTCGTGCCCACCCCTAATTTCAAGTTATCGACAATATCATTTGATGTAAGGGGGCACAAGGAGAGGGGTCACTTGATCAAAGTTATAGCATTCACATTTTCTCAAATAGTCCAAAGCCCATCAGCCAAAATTCCCACAATCGTAGTTGTCCTTATGTAAATTTACACTACGGGGAGCCAATGGTGTTATGGCCTAGTGGTCAGGGCTGTGTGGGTTTGTCCCCCACGTCCTAGCTTCAAATCCCACCTGCGGCATAGTTACGACCTATAGGTCACTCAATTGATAGGTTATGAGATCCTTAAAAACCCAACTCGCCTTCAAAAAAAAAAAAAAAAAAAAATTTACACTACAGGGTGCTCTCATGGGATGTGTATTAGCAGATGCATTAAGAGTGAGTGATTCACCACTCTGCAGTGGGCCCATAAAGATCTTCCACGTGTCACATACCGGGGGCATAATTTCCTCCCTTTGGAACTTTTTAATCTGCTCTGCCTTTTCACTTCCAGCTCTCTCTTCTCTTCACCAAACTTTCGAAAATTCTTAAGTGCACCGGACAAACTTTTTAATCTCTCTTTGCACCAAAATAGAAACAATTTTCATCAATCCTCTCCACCCCATTTCCAAAAACCCCATTTGAAATTTGAACCGAAAACACTCTGTTTCATCTCTGTTTCTCCTCCTCTGTTTCTCCCTTTACAATGGAGTTGTTGAGGAGCTTCACTGAAGGAGATGTGGTTGAAGTCACAAGCGAAGAAGAGGGGTTTCTGGGGTCTTGGTACATTGCAACAGTAGTTCGTCCATCAAGGGGGAAGAAGAAGAAGAAGAACTATTTGGTTGAGTACCATACTTTGACTGATGAACAGGGGAACCCATTGAGAGAGACCATTGATGCTTCAAACCTTAGACCTCGATCCCCTTCTGATATCACTCCGTTTTATCAGTTGAATGAAGAGATAGATGCGTTTTATAATGATGGGTGGTGGAAAGGAGTGAGTGTTGAGGTTCTAGAGAAGGACAGGTTCAGGGTGTTTTTTGCTTCTACAAGAGATGAGATAGATTTTGGCAAGTCTCAGTTGAGGAGTCACTTGGAATGGGCTGATGGAGTTTGGGCTAGATGTCAAGATCGGGTATGTGTTGTTGTTTCAGGTTAATCAGTGTTTTGTTTATATGGGTTTTGTTTATCTTCAGTGGGTATTGTTTTGAGTTTAATCACACTGCATCTCTATTGTTGTTGTTGTTTGATTTAGTAGTTTCTTCAAATGAGTTTTGTTTATCTTCAGATTCCTCAAATGGATTTTGTTCATCTTCAGTTTCTTTACTTGGGATTTTTGTTTACTTCAAGTTTTTCCCAATGAGGTCTGTTTGTTTTTCAAATGAGTTCCGTTTTTTTAGAACTCCTAAAAGTTCAAGTGAAATGACCATTTATACGCTATTTAACAGTCCGATGTTTGAGCCTATTTCTATAACCTGTAACTTCAAGCTTTTGATCATAAGGTCAATAGCAAAACCAGTTTGTCCATGTTAGTTTATCCCTGTTAACTATCTATGGCCAATATTGGTAACATATAACTCTGTCTTTAATCGGATCATGATAACTAGCTAAGGCCAAAGTCATGCTTTGTGGTAGTATGGGACCCTAAACAATCCTGTGTAGTCTAAGGTTTATAATTGACTAGCCACAATGTGGGAAAGTGTTGGTAATTATTTTTCAGGTTTTATGACCCGAGTTGAATTGACTTTCCTTTTCTTTACAACCCTTATGTAGGAAAAATTGGAGCCAGTAGAAGTGATGTTTGATGATGAGAATTGCCGCAGAGCTTGGTTCCCGGCAATTGTACTCAGAGAAGTTGCAAATGATTCTTTTTTGGTTGAGTACATGAGCTTGAGGTTTGGTGACAATGTTGGGCCGTTACGAGTAATTGTTCCCTCTCAGCATTTCCGGCCTTCTCCTCCTCAGGTTGCAGGGAAAAAATATTTTCATTTGCAACAAAAGGTAGATGCTTACTATGATTTTGGGTGGTGGAATGGAGTGATTACTAAAATTCTTGCCGGGGATGTATACATTGTCTTCCTTACGCATCAAAAGAAGGAAAGAGTATTCAATCAGTCTGCATTAAGGATTTCTATGGAGTGGACTGACGACAAATGGCATCAAGACTCAGGGGTACAGTTCTTGTACAATGTTCTAGTCAATTAGATGTGAATATGCATATAGTTTAGCACTAGGTTTTGACTGTTTGCTTTTGATCTCGTTCTTCATTTCTATTTGTTAACTTCCCAAGGCTGCTAACTATTTGAGTTTCTTGACGAATGTCTATATTTGTGGTATTTGTTTCAGGAAACCTTGACCATGCCACAAAATGGAAGTGGGTTAGAATCATCTGTACCAACTAGCAATGCTGCTGCTTTAAAAAGGGAGATCGATACTCCACTAAGTGCGATCAAGGAAAATTTGAAATACCAACAGTTTGAAATACCAATGTCGTCTATCTCTAACCAAGGTATATCATCGAGAAAGGGGACCACTGACATTTCACAATCCTACAAGAAGGTAATGGAAGGGGATACTGCAAATATTCCAAAATTTACCATTGGAGAATGTACTACTGTTGGAAGCTCTACTGGCATGGAATCACAAGATGGCCTTAACATGCCAATCCCAAAGGGTAAAAGAAAATTATGTAAAAGGAGAAGTCCTACAAACCCGAAATTCTCATCAGATCCTATGATAGAGGAATGCATCATGAACAATCGTGCATCTTTAAGTTCTGACACAAGGGCAACAAATGATTTGCAGTGTGATAATGGGTCTCAACTATTAGTTGAGTTGACACCTAACCATGTTCCAGCAGTAGAGGATCATGAAATTATTGGCTTGAGTGAAACTGAAGTGCCAAGAGAGAAAGGGCAGCCTCTTGTTCAACACCCTTTTCCAATGAAACAACTTACAGGGAGCATTGTAAGTTTGTGCTGCTTTAGTTCATTATTGTTGTCTGATATAACAACAATATATAATGGTGAAATTATTTCTTTTGCATAGGAAGTTAAACAACAGAGAGTAAGAATGGTGGAGAAGCAAACAGTACATCATGTGAACGGGAAGCGTGGGCAACTGAAAAAAGAGGAATTAGGAAGAATCAAGAGGCAAAAATTGAACGTTGTGAAAGGGAAGTGTCGGCGACCTAGAAAGGAGGATTCCAAAACAGAAGCAGCATTAGAAGGTTTATAATGGTTAAGCTATATAATCTACTAGGAACACGTTTATGAAATCTAATCTTCATCTTTGCAATTTGCAGGTAAGGACAAAGAGAAATCACTGCAAGGAAACCCAACGGCCCTGGATTCAAGCATTGTATTTTCAAAAGAAGGTATAGCTGCTTATGAAATAAAATTTGGATTGTAGAGATGGAAATGATGTGAAATGAGACACATTTTTGACATATAGGTCTTGAACATGAAGAAGCTCCTACTGGGGATGAAATGATGGATATCATTGTCACACCAGAGTGTGCTGAACTACCAAGCCATACTGCAGGAGAGCATGAACTAGTTCATGCATTGCTTGAACAATCTAATTCTCCTTCAACTACAGAGAATAGAGGTAAGGCTGGAATGACTTCACCGTGTCTTTCCTTACTGAGTTTACTTGACTAATGTTAAGTGCCTTTCATGCAGGACTTTCTCCTGACAATTCGCTTATTCCTGATGAGGTAAATGCTAAGTCACATGCGATGGAGACTCTTCAACTCCAAAATCCACTTACTATTGTTGAGTGTCCATACAATATGGAGGAGCAAACTATTCCGGACGAGTGTGACAATGATGTTGGAGATGAGCTAAATGAATCAACTTATGGAGGTATGCAATTGTTCACAAAAGCAGATTTGAATTACGAAGGTGTGCACACTTTTCCTTTTACAAAATGTAGTTTCTTTTGTATAAAAATTCTATCAATCGTCTAAGATTCTTCCTTTTAAGTTATTCGACTTCAAATATTTTTCCGAAAAAAATTTCATATTGTTCTGTGATGGTGTTTTGCTGAATGTGAAGAAGGTTGTAGTAGAGGAATGACCGACATTGTCATTGCAGAAGAAGGTACAGAACAGTTGACCCATGTTTTTGAAGGGCACTCATCCCTTTCTGGGTCTCTTGAGTATTCCAATACTCCTATAGTTGTGGAAAACAGAGGTACATTGGAATCACTTCCCATCTCTTTCTTTCTTAATAAGTTTATTTGACTATTCTCGTGTGCCTATCATGTAGGAGTTTCACCTGACAATGAGCTCATGTTGAATGAAGCAACCGTGCAGGAAGCTGCAACAGAATGCCTTCAACAGAATGCCTGCAACAGAATGCCTTCAACTCAAGAAGATGACACAGCTATCCAGTCCTATTTAGTTGATGACAGAGAAAACATTTCTACAACTCCAAGGCAAGGAGATGATGCAGCTCCAACCCAAAGCTTGCCTTTCATCAAGAGCTCACCTTTATGGACGACTGTTGATTCTATGGTTGCCATTCAGCTGATACCTCAACATCCACACTTTCATCCCCTTGAGCAATATAATGAGGATCTTCGAGAAGGTTTGGCAATTGGTTGGATGATAAATTTTGCCAATCTGGTGACAAGAACTCTAGAGATACAATTTGATGGACCTCAGAGGGTCCTTGAACAGAAACTAATGTCCCTTGCTGAATTGGAAAAGTATGGGTTCACCATTCAGCCACTAAGAAACAGACTAGAAGAAATGTGTGAAATCAAAGAAAAATCTAGGAAGCTTAATGATGACTTGACAGCAGGTGCTAAGCAATTCATTGAGCAAAGAGATAGGATGAACAAACTAGACGCAGAAATTGATGAACATAAAGAAGCAATTGCCCAACTTGACAAAAAGCTGCAGTCAATCATAATGGAGAAGGACGCGAATGGAGCTACTCTAGCTGAACTAAGAAGGAAGGCAGATGCAATTGAAGAGAGCATTCAGGGCTCCAGGCATGAGTTTGATAGCTTACGTGCAGCCGCTTGGTAAGTGCCCAGATTGAAGGTCCCAAAGTATTTACTAATTTTGTTATGGTGCCAACAACCTGAGAAATCATCTCATACCAAAATGTAGGAAAATACTCGAAATTTCTATCAATATGTTTAGATGTGTTTGAACAGGAAACTGGTACAATTGTTATCATTTAGGCAGTCTAAAGAGCTATCTGAAACTTAGCTAGCGAATACAACATTCACGATGTCTGGGAATTTCTCCTTAATAGCTGCCTTAATTCCTGATCCGATGGATTCAGGCCCTTCATAATTGTCATTGCAATCACCACCCTCAATGGATTCAGCCAAAATTCTAAATGGCTGGTCTCAGCATGTCAAGATGACGATCTACTGCCTGTGAAAATATTACACCATCTTCAATTAGTATAATCACTTGAAACAAACCAACAAGTTGGACTTACCTCAACGGTTGTTTCAATTTGTTCTTCATCAATAACCTGGTGGATATCCTTAAGTTCGTCTCCGAATTTCTCCTTGAGCACACGCTCAATACCCATCTTCATCGTCGTTGTTGAGCTAGGACAGCCTCCACATGCTCCTGTATACCCCAGTTTGAACTAGTTAGTTCTTGTGTTGCACTATAAAATTGTAGATTTCTTGTTCCTTTGTTTATGAAGTTCTCTATATTCTATAAAATTATGTACTTTATCAAATTCATTCGAACCCATTTTGGATATACAGAATTGAAAACACCCCAACCAATCCAAATCAACAAAAACTGAGAAATTCATTAACCTCCAAATCAAGCAACATAAACTAACCTTGGAGCATAAGAGAGACAACACCATCTTCAACAGAAACATCTACATTCCCTCCTCCATCAGCAATCAAGTAAGGTCGTACGTTTTCAAGAACTAAGTCGACGTTTTTTGCATTGAGTTCAAATGTCTGGGCAGAGTAGAGTCCAGGAGAAGAACCAGTTGTTGCCTTTGTTATATGTACAGGTTTCAATGGTTTGATTGTTGTATTGGTGATTGCCCATCTCTTGTAAACAGGTTTGTGATTACTAAGAGAAGTGAATGAAGAAGGATTTGAATGTACTAAACTTTTCCTGTCTGATGCTGGATCTACTAAACTTTTTGAGTTACCAAGTTTAAATGGGATTGAAGCTGCTTGGTTTTACTACCGTTTACTACCAAGGGGCTGCGCGTAAGCTATCAAACTCATTCCTGGGGCCCTGAATGCTCTCTTCAATTGCATCTGCCTTCCTTTGTAGTTGAGCTACAGTAGCTCCATTCGCGTCCTTCTCCATTATGATTAACTGCAGCTTTTAGTTGGGCAATCTTCTTTCAGTTCATCAATTTCTGCGTCTAGCTTGTTCATCTTATCTCTTTGCTCCATGAATTGCTTAGACACTAGCAATAACCGTTCTAAGCATATTCTTGTGGCAGCGTCGCGAGACGCGGCAAGCGATATAGTGATGCATGCCGATTCAGAGAAGCCGAGGGATGCAACCTTCACAGCGGAGGTGTTGAGACGGTTTGACTTTCAGTCAGAACCGGTTTCGCAGCAGCCAGTGTTCTATCCTTCCAGAGGGTTGTGACTTCCCCCCAACCAGCGACCTGCACCAAGACAGGGGCCTTGGCCTCGCCCCAGCCAGCGCCCTGCACCAAGGTAGAGGACGCGGCTTGCACCAATTCGGTGCCTGGCACCAAGGCAGCGCTCTGCACCACCCTAGAGAACAATGGTAATCTTCAGTCTTAGAGATCAGGTTCAAGAGAAATTTTGACAAATACGGTATCAAAACTTCCCCAGATTATAAAAGAGTCGGAGACAACTTGAATAAGGCTATATTTCTCCTCAAAGAAAATAGGCTACTTCGACTGCCGAAATTGAATATCGATACACTCGAAAGTACTAGTGAGGATAGTGATGAAGTCAACTCAGAATTTGAGCTAGGTCCACAGGCAGCAAACAATGATTTGAATTTAGGGACTACGTCAGACGGCATGATGAATAAGAGGCGTTACACCAAAGATATCAGCATTTGTCCTCGAAAATCCAATAGAACTAGGAAAGAAAACAAAAGGTACAAAGACTGATGTTTTGGTGAATCCTATCTTTTGTGAGATTTTGTTTCAGCCTTTTAGTTAACCCTATAGGGTCAGTCATGTAGCCTTCGGGCGTTTGTTTTTAAATGAATAAAATGGGTCACCATCCCAATTTGATTAAAAAAAAAACTGCCATCAAGTCATTATTAAGCTTCCTACATTTATCTTTTTTTTAGCGCAACCCTGGTTCTGAAAATTGCTTTGTACCCAAGTCTTCCCTCTTCAATAAAAACCTAATCAACATCAACAAAAATTGTGATCGATTCATTTGTTTAGCTGCACCGTAAGTGATTATTGAATCAGTGCCAGGATTGAGATAGAAAACTAAACAAAACTACCAATTAAATCATCTATTGTTTATCAAAAAATTAAGCAACACATATATATTATCTGATCAATTAGCAAGCTTCTTTGAGAGCCATATAATGACTTGCGAAATGCACACGAGTGACTTTATGATTCCTCTCTGTGAATCAGGGAGCATGAAGTAGTTTGAAGTTCCGTTCAACATTTTCGATGTCAGTTAGAGCACCTTTCAGCATAAACACCCATAAAATCATATTCATGTTTTGAAAATGTAGCCTCTCTTGGCTAGCTGCTGACATAATCAAACCAAAAAGTTTGCCATATTTTCCTTGAACCGAGGAGTAATGCGACTAAACAAAAGACTTGGTGGCACTTTCTCAAACAACTTGAAACAATCTGCAGATCCAATTCTGGAGTCACTCATAAGAGCTGAAAAACAGAAGTGATAGTAAGATATTGAAGAACAAACTTCATCGACGAATGACTTGTTTAGATCAAAAAGAGGTTCCAAATAGCATGAACAAAATCAATACTGGAACCATAATATGAGTAAGAGTAAGAGAAGATGGAGGCATTATTCACTCTGTAGAACGATTTGTTTACACAATATAAAGATACTTACATAGTTGCATGTTTGTGGTTATTTTTGCCTCTAATAATAAACCATATCCTGCAAGCTGCAACCATGAAACTTCATTCTCAAAATCAAAATGCTACGAAAGGGCTAGGTCCACATTAGAGCTAGAACAGCTAGCCATCTAATATAATGGTAAAATCCACAAAAGCACGAGGTCAATACACTGACTACTCCAACCAGCACTGGCTTTTTCAGCTGATGCAAATCAAATGCGTACAGTTGTTTAGAGCAGTCATGAGCATGGCGAGGATATATTTCCCTTACCAGTTACTTGATTAAGAAATGAAGTATCTTCACGCCCAATCCATTGCTCACAGTATCCAGTGTATCATAGCTAACTTCACATTCAGAGGCTCTCCCCGCCAAAATCCTGGACTTTATCCATTTGCTTTAGCAAAGAGTAATGCTCCTTCAGCTGCATAACAATTTATCCATGGAGCTAGACAACGCGAATTTTTTGTTTGACTCCCCTTCACAATATCAGATTGAATCAAAAGCAGTAACTCCATATCCAGCCTGTGTGGTATAAGGACAAGAGGCAGCGTCATAACAGAAGAACGTGAGGAAATCATTTGAGCACCATGAAAGCTATTGTCAAAGATTGTAGTTGCTGCATTCATGTCTTTGAGGCTTCCATTCAAAAAATTCTGTTCTTTAACCAAATCAGATTAAAGAAATAAATACTGAATATTACTTGTATATATTAAAGAAGAAAATGGATACCTGCAAATCAATACACATATCGGCTTCAAACAATGCATCTGCACTCCCAAACATCTTGATTCCTTTTGCTTTTCCCTGTGGAGTCAAATTAAAACTGATCAAAATGTACTGAAAGTGCAGCAAAGAAGCGAGACTTGGCAGTTGTAAGAGAAGTTATGCAAACATCAAAGACATACATAAATGAACTAAACCCATATATCTACTTCTTTCATTGGAACACAGTCAAAATGACACTGCAGTTATCAGTTATAGACTAATAATCAACTGTTCGAGAAGAGATGAAGTTTCTGACTAGTAGGATCAGAGCAAATAAAGTAATAAAACCATGTAATTTCATCCTATTCATATAGAAACGACATTTATTAGCATCCTGTTCCATGTATTTAAAGTTAAGCAAGCCAACTGTTATTAAAAATTAAAAAATAATAATAAATAAAAGAAAAAAAGAGGGTATCTGTTTATGCCGATATAGGCAGATAGCAATGAAATCAATCTCTAGAAGCTTAAAGTTAACAGTGTAAAACCAAATGTTGTGTTTCAAATGCTAAGGAAATACAAATGGCAGGATAAGAAATATAATATTGAAAAGCATATCAGAAAAGCCAGCCAAGGCACTGCTTAAACCAAAATAAAATGTATAGTTTATCAGGAGATGTATAGCATTAATAGGGAAGGATGAAAATTCAACCAGAAATGCTTTAAGATGGGCATTCGGATGTCTTATTGCTTGGTCTCCACGATTGTCTGTTTCACAATTGAGTAAGTCAGGACACTAATGCATCAATCTAAGCTACACAAGAAAATGATCTCAAATATTATGAGATCTAATTTTATAAATAATTACAAAAATCCAATTTCAGGCCAACAAAAGATCTTCTAAAAATGATCACCAATAACATGATCTTTATTGTTAAAATGTTATATGCAAACAACTCAAAGCCTAGAACTCAGGTAGCATCCTTCGATGTACTAGGGAAGAGCATCTTCATTCAACCGGAAAGCTAATGGTCCAGGGAAGGGTGAAAAGACCAACACCTCCTCCATCCTTGATCTTGAGCCCAAGAAACACTTTTTTCTGCTCCAAGCACTTAGTCTTCCTCCTGTAGAAATAGGTAAATAATCATGCATCAGATCAGAAAAACTACGGGTGGGAACAGAAAGTGGCAGCACAACAAACAAGTATCCATCCTTTCTGAGGGATAGCTACATTTGCAACAATGAAGTTCAATGTTTTGGTAAACAACCATAGTGATGCTGGAATTGATTCTCTGAGTGTAATGATAAAAATGAGGCATCTGCATTTAGCAAACCAAGCACCTGGTTTCATCATAAAACAAGTGATGCAAGTCAGGAAGAGACCTCCTTATGTGCAAGCTGCAGCTCTGAAAATAACGTGCAGGAACTGGTCCATAGTTTTGCTGCAAGTTTGGTGTTGTGAGAAAGTGAAGAGGACTTTATCGTCCTTCCATTTCCGCCAAAGAAGTACTCCCCAGATATTTCCTGTAACAAATTCATAAATTTCTTCAAATTTGCAAATTATGTGTGGCTTCAAGTGTATCATCTTATGATTTTTTTTTGCACCCAAAGATCGTACAATGGATTTCTTAAAATTTGATCTAACACTCGATTAAATCCCCACTGTGGATGCTGTTAATACATTCACACATATAAGCAAACAGGACGACCAATTTTTCCTGATTTACTGATGAGAGACTCAGAGCAAGTTCGAAAACCAAATTCCTTAAAATGTATTTGATTTTATTCTACATGGAAAAAATAAAGATAGTAGGAAGAGCATTACACATTTTACTATTAAGATATTGATTCAGTAAGCAAGTAAGAACTTCCTATTTTGGTGTAAATGGCAAGCTGGCATTACCGGGGGAGCAAGGGCTGCATCAAGAATGGAGTTGACCCCATTTTGAGGAGAGTCTAGGAGGCCGAAAAGGTTCAAAACTGTCATGGCCAATCTGGAAAGATGTGAAGGAATTTCCCGCATGATGTTGGTTTTCACTGCCCCAGGATCTGCTGCACTGTTCAATTAATTTGGCAAAAATAGGTTGGTCAATAAGAACAAATTACGGCTATAAGCAGATATAAGCAGAAAATAAGGGACTATTAAGAAAGATAAAAAAATATAAAATAAAAAACATATAATTCACGTATAATACACAAGTCAGATTCATTGCCTGAGGATTGCACATGAGAGCACAAATAGAAATTGGCAAGACCTGGATAGCAGGAATGTTTTGCAATTTAATGAACTTTAACACCATTAGTACATGCCAGGACCTCTGGTTTACTATTTAACAAAGAGACGTGCTGCCAATGTGGATTTTGGTGAAACTACCCAACACCATCTGCCAACTGATTACTTTTACAGAGGATCCTCGCTGGATATGATTCTTTGGTTGCTTATATTCATAACTTATGACATTGTCAACTAATATATTTTCGAAAAGGAAGGAGAAGTTTACATATACGTACACAACAGAGACATGATTGGATGTATCAACCAAGTGAAGTTGCCGGTGAAGTTCATATGAAAACAGAAGTAAGCAGACTGTCGAAAGAGTAATATAGGCGAGGGTCAAAATTCAGAACTACGACCATTTATACCAGAAGATAATAAGGGATTTCCTCTTTTTCATATTTTTTTTTCCTCCCAGATGTAGCTTACCTTTAGAGTATTCATAAACTTGAGCATATTGATATGGTGTTGGTGCACCTGAATGCTTCCGAACCAGTGTTTCCTCATCAACTTGTATGCTTGTTACTGCAGAAGCAACAAACAACCAATATTTTCTATGAAATTCACGACCAATCCATCTGTCTATCAAATCCTCTAATCAAATATTCCTACGTACACCATGGCATATCTGAGTGAATTCTACTGTGCATGCTACTGCCCCAGTCATCAAATGATTGATTAAAAAAAAATGCAACAACCACATTCAAACTGAAATACATTATCTATGTGCTCGAATTTCCCCATAAAGCTAAAACAAAGCACAAAACTAACACCATAAGGGACCAGCGCTATAAGCAAACTCCCCCATACAACCAAAACCCAAGAAAATAACCTGATACACTTTTCATTACATCATGCATCGACAAGAAAAACATACCACATCGATGAGTAAAAGAATTCACATTAATTATTCGAGAAGGAATGAAGCTCCTTTTAGTAGTGGTAAGAGAAGACTGGTCAGAACAAATGCACCCATATAATTGGTCCCTGCCATCCTGGGGACAGAAATGTTATTTGTTAGCATAGGTGCATCCTCTAGAAAATGGTAGCATAAGCAAAAATATTGTTCATCCGAAAAACAGAAGATTACTGGTCATAGCCTTCAGCCGTCAATCTATGTGATGTTGCAAGTATCCCAGCATTGTTTATCAAAAGCTGGATGGATGGATGCATATCTGAATCCAATAGCCATTGCTGAAGGTTATTTGTTAACTGGAGCATGGAGGAGAACGATGTCACATCAACCTGAAATGCCTTAAGATGGGCATCTGGATGCTGCTGTTTGATCTCTATAACTGTCTGTTTCACAATTAAGGAGAATCATGAAACCCATAGAATGAAGGAGCCACACACGCAACCAAACTCAAAATTAAACTTTCACCTTAGATAAATGTTCTGCAGAACGTCCAGCTGCAAGGACCAGATGAATTTCATTTTACTTAGCAAAGACCCTGGAGAAAAATCTTATCTTTGCTTTGAAATGCATAGTATTAAACATTACCATAAGAGAAAACCCTATGGTTTGATAGAATCTTATAGAAGTTAGACTAGTAAAAACATAAAGGTAAAGTGTGTTAGAAACACGACTACACAAAACAACACAAATAATGATAACGGCCATATGAGTAATTTTAGACAAGTGTTACCAATACCTTCTAAGCAAGTTCATTTCATTCTTTAAAATTAAGAATTAGGATTCCTTGACATGAATTTTTTATGGCTGGAGCTCAGTCTCTAGATATAGCACTTAAATCTCGTTTTTATATGGTTTGTGCTTCTTTTTCTCCCCTTTTAATTTATTTCTTGTTAAAAACATAGCTGCCTCACAAACACTACGAAGGACAGGTCCCTAACAATACATGTCCAACTAGATAAAAAGTTATCTTCATGCCATTTCCATCCAATAATCCCCAAAGTTGGGATAGTTTGTTCCTCTATAAATTAGTTGACATCTATACTGATAAATGGATAAGAAATAGTAATCTCTTCAAAGAAAACCTATCCATTATGGTCTCAAAGAAACATTCGGCTTCCATCAAATGGCGTTCTCCATTCGGACACATCATTAACACATGTATAGCCAAATCTCTACACAACATTTGACAAAAAAATGATAACAAAATTTTGAAGAACTGAATACCTAGAACAACATAGAAGCCTAGACTGGAGAGTTCACATGCAGCTGTTGCACCTAACCCTGATGTTGCCTGTAACAATACAATGAAATTATGCAAAATGGTATGGAGAAATTGTCCAATTTTTCGCAAGGAGCAATTTTAATCTTACCCCAGTGATAATGCATACAGGACGAGATGTTGCAGTGGTGTTCGAAGGGAAGCAACGAGGGTATGAGTGGGATTTGCAAGGCGAAAACCATAGCTGGAAGTACGAATAGAGAAGAGAGAATGTCCATAAAAGAGACATTCTCCAAAACTGTAATGAATATACAAACTCAATTGTTTCCCACAATGTCGACATCACCGAATCAAAACCTCTTCTTCAAAAGCAAACCGGTTCAAAATCATGAAAAAAGGAGAACAACATTAGCAATTTCTCAAATAGAAACCCAATCAAGAAAAGAAATCAAAGCAATTCATATACCCATTATGAGAATTCAATGAAATATGAGCAATTGGGATCCAAAAATAACTTCAAAACCAAACTAACCTTTAGAGCATAACTTCAAAAGCCAAAAATTGATCAACTTATCATTGGTTTAATGGTGGGGTTTCAATTCAAGGACAATTTGATGGATGACGCAATGTGAGGCTTTGCAAGATTCATCGAGAAAAGGGAATCGAATTTTGGGAGTATGGGGTCTTGAAAGGACTTACTATAACCCCAGTCCTTAGGTCAGAGAGTCACAAACAAACTAGTATACCGCATGGCATTGTTTTAAAAAGCGTTTTTAAAGCGCGCCTTGAGGCGCGAGTCGAGGCGGGGCGCACAGAAATCGCCTCTGCGCGTACGAGTTAAGCTGCCAGTGTGAGGCATTTTTAGGCGTACGCCTCGAGGCGTTGAGGCGTACGCTTCGAGGCGTTTTGAGGCGAGGCGTTTTTGAGGCGTACGCTTTTTTATTTCTTGATCAGTTGGCGTTATTTGGTAAATGGCTCCCCAAATGCACCTAGAAACACTGCAATTGACAAGCAAATAGTTGATTGATTCATTGCTTGACATGCAGAACGCATTTGTTGTTCACATGCCTACCTCTTCTAAGGAGATTGTCCCTTTTGAGGGTATTCCCAATTAAGGCAATCCAAACGAAAACACATGCTTTGGGGGCAATGTTACTGACCCATATCTTCTTGATGATATCTCCGTCCCACCCTTGGATACTACCCCCGCAGAGCTTAAGATAGACAAATTTAAGCTGCACTGATCATTCTTGCCGCTTTGTTCCAACCTATCGTCTTCATGCTGGAATCTGAACTGATTCTCAGTAGTTTAATCTGCGTTGAACGTCAAAGGTGAATAGTCCTCCTTGTTGGTGGCTTCCATATCATTGTAAAACTTGCTTTTTATTTGTTTGAATTTTTTATATACATTTTTCACTATTTTTTACAAAAAAACGCCTCACTTCGCCTCGAGGCTACGCTTCGCCTCGGAAAAAGCTCGATCGCCTCGAGTCTTAAAAACGCTTTTTAAAACATTGCCGCATGGCGATGAAGACACCAAGACAATAAATCAAAAAGAAATTAGAACAAAAAATAAAAGAGAATACTCTTAAATTCATCCAAATCTCTCAAACAATCAATTGATTTCAGGGAAATATATACACATAAAAACCTCACGAGATCCCATCAAATCTGTTTATGCCGATATAGGCAGATAGCAATGAAATCAATCTCTAGAAGCTAAAAGTTAACAGTATAAAACCAAATGTTGTGTTTCAAATGCTAAGGAAATACAAATGGCAGGATAAGAAATATAATATTGAAAAGCATATCAGAAAAGCCAGCCAAGGCACTGCTTAAACCAAAATAAAATGTATAGTTTATCAGGAGATGTATAGCATTAATAGGGAAGGATGAAAATTCAACCAGAAATGCTTTAAGATGGGCATTCGGATGTCTTATTGCTTGGTCTCCGCGATTGTCTGTTTCACAATTGAGTAAGTCAGGATACTAATGCATCAATCTAAGCTACACAAGAAAATGATCTCAAATAATATGTTACCTATCCATGGTTGGACTAACCCACATATCTTGCACTAAATTTTCATTCTTTTGGTGCGATACAGTCTAGAACTCCAGATGAACACTAGAATAATTGGTTATCACTACTTAGGCGTGCCAGATATAAAACCACCTTGACTTTTCTAATATTCATTACCAGTAATCCATACATGAACAAGACCCATGTTTGAAGTGGTGAAACCGATGGCGATCCCTCACTATTATTTCACGCCCAAAGACACTGGAGATGGCCTTTGCAACAGTATGACAATCACCACATATTCGCAAGTTTTTCATAATCCTGATCGGTGTCGGAGGGATTGTGCTGATAATTCCAAATGCAATTGCCAGTTTCTCGCTATGTCTGGATAGACTGGTTTCTTTTTCTTCTTCATCAATATCATGGGTGACCTCAATGATATCAGGGGTATACCCTGCCATTTTCAGTCTCATAGCAATTTCATCCAACATTCTATTGATTTCTTCAATTTGAGGATGATCTGTATCTCCTGCTAAGAATTCGTGAACAACGCCATTGGCTTCTATCAAGCTACAACCTGGAGTTTTCACCAGTCCTTGATACTTCATTTTCCCTCTTATCTCCAAAACATCATCCCACTTTCCTTTCGATGCGTAAATATTGGATAACAATACATGGAATGCATCATGATCAGGCTGAAGCTCAACGAGTTTCTTTCCTACCTTCTCCCCCATTTTTGTGTCCCCATACTTCTTGCAAGCCCCGAGCAAGGCACCCCAAGTTGCAACATCCGGTTTCATAGGCATACTTTCTATGAGTTCTTCTGCTTCTTGAAGCAAACCTGCACGTGCAAAAAGATCAACCATGCATCCATAATGCTTAACACTAGGTTCTATCTTGTGTATCTCTATCATGGATGTAAAGAACTGGCGCCCCTCTTCTACTAAGCCCATATGTCGACAAGCCCCTAAAACACCCACGAAGGTTACCGCATTAGGTGTCAGCCCGAGTGCCTTCATCTCAGAGAACTTCTCTAGAGATTGTTCAACCAATCCATTCATGGATAATCCCGTAACTAGGGCATTCCAAGAAGAGACCCCTTTTTCTTCCAACCCCTGGAAGACCTCCAATGCATTCTCTACACATCCACATTTCATGTACATGTCTATGAGAGTTGTACCAAGAATTGGATTGATCTTTAGAGCATTCTTCTTTATGTAAGCATGAATCCATTTTCCTTGGTCTAGAGCTGCTAAGTGGGTGCAAGCTGAGATCACACTCACCAATGTCGTCTCATCAGGTCTAATTTCACTAAACTGCATCTCATGAAACAATGCCAAAGTCTCTGAAAAATGGTCATGCTGAGTATAACCTGATATCATAGCACTCCAGGACACAACATCCTTTTCAGGCATGGAATCAAACAACGCCCTAGCATCTTCAATTGATCCACATTTCAAGTACCCACTTATCATAGAATTCCATGATATCCGATCCAAGAGTAAGCTTGAATCAAACAACTGCCGAGAGGCTTCTACATTTCCGTAACTAGAGTACATGTGAATCAATGCATTATGAAGATTGACGTAAGATTCAATCCCAATGCGAATACTAAGCCCATGAATTGTTTCCCCTGTTCTCATAGCCAACAAGTTTGCACAAGCTGAAAGTAGGCTAACTATTACAACCTCATCCACAACAACTCCCTCGGAATTCATTTGGACAAACAACATCAATGCTTCCTCATACATCTCATTCTGCTCATAACATGATAACATAGAACTCCATGAGAACATTTCTTTATCAAGCATGCCATCAAAGATCTTACGAGCATCTTTGACCCGACCCGACTTTCCAAACAAAGCAATCATTGAACTTGAAGCAACCGTATTTCTATCAGGCATTCTATAAAAAAATGATGCTGCTTCATCTACATTTCCTATCTGTACATATCCGGCCAAAATTGAATTCCATGAAACTGTATCTAATGCAATCGCTTCATCAAACAACTGTCTTGCATTACTCAAATTTCCACAAACAGCATACATATTAATCAATGTATTCAAAACATATACGTCTGACCCAAACCCAAATTTCAAAACATGATTGTGAATCTCTCTTCCTTCTCTTTCAGAGAACCTCAACGAACTAGCTTGAACTAAAATTGGGAAAGTATAATTGTCAGGTTCGACGTCCTTCTCCAACATAGATTCGTAAAGACGTATGGTTGAGTCAGCAGAGTTTCTCTGCAAATATGCTCGCATCATGGTGTTCCAAGTAAATGCATTTGGGTTTTCAATGTGATCAAGGATGCGGTGTGAGTGACTGAGTTCGATGAACCTTGAGTCAGTGGAGAATTTAATAAGTCGACTTCCAGCATATGTGTCGTTAGTTAATCCAGAAACTATCATTTGAGAATGAATTTGGTTGAATTCCTTCAAATTTCTGCATTTTTGCAAATGGACATCTAAAATTGATAAACTTATCGTTGGTTTTAAGGTGGGGCTTCGATTCAAGGATGATTTGATGGATGATGCAATGTGGGATTTTGCAAGATTCATAGAGAAAAGGAAATAGAGTTTGTGGAGTATGGGGTCATTAAGGACTTACTAGAACCCCAATCCTTAGGCAATAGTCACCAACAAGTAGTATGCCGCATGGCAATGAAGACAAACTAAAATCTGCAAAATTGCACAAGAGAAATTAAAAGTAAAACACGAGAAAAATCGCTGGGACTGTTCTTTCAATTGATTTCATAGAAAATAAGCCATAATTTTTAAAATATATATCTATATTAATAAAAAAAAAACCTCATTAATTTTTAAAATATATATCTATATGAAAAAGGAGAACAACATTAGCAATTTCTCAAATAGAAACCCAATCAAGAAAAGAAATCAAAGCAATTCCATATACCCATTATGAGAATTCAATGAAATATGATCAATTGGGATCCAAAAATAACTTCAAAAGCCAAAACCCCACTAACCTTTAGAGCATAACTTCAAAAGCCAAAAATTGATAAACTTATCATTGGTTTAATGGTGGGGTTTCAATTCAAGGACAATTTGATGGATGACGCAATGTGGGCCTTTGCAAGATTCATAGAGAAAAGGGAATCAAGTTTTGGGAGTAAGGGGTCTTGAAAGGACTTACAATAACCCCGGTCCTTAGGTTAGAGAGTCACAAACAAACTAGTATACCGCATGGCGATGAAGACATCGAGACAATAAATCAAAAGGAAATTAGAACAAAAAATAAAAGAGAATTCTCTTAAATTCATCCAAATCTCTCAAACAATCAATTGATTTTAGGAATCAAAATGATCATAACCATATTGAAATTCATCATTTATGCTTACATTCACTTCCAAAAGTCAAAATTTTCAAAATGGGGTTTGAGTTTGAATAGAGATACAATTTCCTTAGTGGTTAATATCACAGAAACAACTATCAAACAGAAGAGAAAAAAATGTACAAATGAAGTAAACAGAATTATACAAAAAAAGCGAGGGTTTTTAACCAAAAAGGAGGGTTTTTAACCAAAAAGGAGGAAACTTTGCTGAAATATATTGTACAATCATTCGTATAAGTAGATAGAATTGAAAATTTAAGGATGGATTTACCTGAAAATCATTTTTTTTTATCGAAAGGAGGAAACTTGAAGAGAATGAGAAGATAGAAGCGGCTGTTGAAGGGAAGCAAAAGAGCAACAACTATGTGCCCCCACCATTTCCTCCTTGTGCCACCTATGAAATGTATCATGGTTAATTATTTCTATGAAAAATTCGAAATTGCATTAAAAAGAAAAATCATTCAGGTTCAAAGTACATCTCATCTCTAAGTAATCATTATTACTATTACTACCAATAGCATAGACTGATGCAACCAGTCGATGAGTTGTTAGGTTCATGTTTCTTCTAATATAAATTGCTTTAAAATATTAAAAAATAAACTAGTTTATGTTTCAGTTGATACTGCCAAGTAACTTTCTGTTGCCATGATAAATGCTCGTTTTTGCCATTGATCACTTTCGCAATGTCTTTGCTATTAATTATCACTACAACATTTTTGTACCCTTTCACCATCAAAATCATTTGCTAGTGTGACCCATTCCAATTCAACTTCAAAACTTGTTGTCATGTTTTTTCTGCATCATCATTTATTAATCCATATTATCTTACCACTTGCATCAATCACGTAAAAAACAAAACAACCATCACACTTGTTCCTGTGGAAAACAGCATTAGTGACCAGCATAATAAATTTATGACCCATCAATATCTTTGCATGGTAAAAGACCATTATCTTTAAAGTTTAAACTATATAAATAAAGAAAAATATCCACCTTTCTAGTTACTCAAAATCATATAGAAGTAATGAGTACATGAGACCTTAAACCCTAACAAACAATATCCACGTGGCAGGTTCGCGACAAAATTATTTTAACAACACTAGAATCTCCACCCAAGTTTTCCTATCCTCTTTCCAACACACCTGTTTATCTTGGCACAATCATTGATTCACAACGAATACTATCTCTCATACCCAGACTATCCTCAACTCTGGGGAATCTTCTTCCACTTTCTCCTCAAGTCCCCAAATCCTTGAATATGCTAGAACGGACAATCAAGTCGCCTCTCTCCATGACATCTTATCACAAACATCCTCTAGGTTCCCAGTCTGAAATAGTGACCTCCCAAATAGCCATGACCCAAGCCCAAGTTCAATCAGCATGGCACCACAGACTCAACCTGACATCAAATCAGCATAGGCTAATTTCCCCTGTTCTGGACCCGGACACGATCTTCGTTAGTTTCGATGTTTGTTTATTTGACTCCTTTAAACAGAAAACTTTTCAGCGTGGTTGCGATAGACATGCTAGCTACAACAGCTGGTCCGATTACGAGCAAGGTTTTTGATAGCACCATGGCAAATGTTACGCGACGGAGGCATATCTTATTCTCATTTAGGCTCAGCGATGGCGGATATGCTTCCTTTTTGGTGACTCAACAATCCTCATTTTTCTCCTTTACGAGGATGACTCTTCAATTTCTTTTGCTATGAACTGGGTTTGATGTCCGATTATTCATAATATTAGATGCATGCTCATTTTGCTTCCTTTATGACATTGTCATTATATTTGTAGAGACCTTAATATAGAGCTCATAATTTGGCTTCAGTCACAGAGTGACAAGCTTGTAACCATACTTAGTTTTATTTCTATATACTATGCCTATGACTTAAAAAAATAAATAAATAAATAAAAATAGAAAATAAAATAAACCAATCAGAACTTATAAAAAGTTATGCGACTTGAGCCCCAAACACCATTTTTAGGAGAGCAAACACAAACAATCAAACCCAAAACTTTGAAAATGCGGTCTTTTCTCAAAATATAAAACTGAATGCCTTAAATCTTGAATAAAAATATGGTCTTTATCTTAAATATAAACTTGACTCGATAGTCGATACTAAGACCAACATCATACTCCCACAATTAGGGTTAAACAATGAATAAAACAATTAAACCAACATAATTGATCAAAACCGAACCTCGAAATGGTCAGTTTGTTTTTCACATCTTAAGTGATTTTTTTTGGAAAGCATCTTAAGTGATTTTAACTGACAAATCGAACCAAATATATAATATGTTTTGTTTACTCAGTCGATTCTGTTTTACGTTGGTTAGTAACATTTTAGCCACTCGATTCAAGTTTTGGTTTATATAAATTAAATCGATTCGGTTTCGATTTGCCATTTTATCAAACTGACCGGTTCGGTTCGGTTCGATCGACAATTTCTACC
The DNA here is from genome assembly GCA_003290165.1 of Berberis thunbergii. Lineage (NCBI taxonomy): Eukaryota > Viridiplantae > Streptophyta > Magnoliopsida > Ranunculales > Berberidaceae > Berberis > Berberis thunbergii. Next base: position 59,931 of record QNQO01000818.1, on the reverse strand, counting down.
CAAAGCCAAATTGAACAATGAACAACCTACACACAACAATTTTTCAACCGAGTCAACCAGATTTTAGAAAGAAAATTTAACTAAGATCACCAACATCATACTCCGACAACAATCTTTCAACTGAGTCAACCCAACCAAAAGAAAATATAAGATTCAAGTGGCTTTCGAGTGATAACAAACTATATATATATATATATATATATATATATATATATATATTATATATAATAATTTTTTCCCTCATGGAATTCCATCAAATTCAAGAACCACATTTTTTTACAAAAACCCAACAGTAATCACCTCAAAACAATCCACTTTACTGAATCCTCATCAAATTCTCATAAATTCAAAATAACAATACTCATAGAATCCATTATCAAATTTATGAAAGCTTCAAAATTACCACAACCAACACATGAAGAAATGAATGATCATCTATGCTTACATTCATCTATGAAGAAATGAATGATCATCTGATACAAACTTCATAGTAGTCAGCTAAATGGCTGTGCGGGCCTGGCTCCCAGATTTTTTGTAGCTAAACCAGTATAATACCCGTGCCGTTGACACTCCACAGCTTCTTTTTTTTTCTTTCTTTGCTAAATATCTTATACTGAATACCCCACTTTGCCATCAATAAGTTTTGAAGTGCAAGTTTTTTATTTTTTTTGTTTGTTAAAAACAATTTAGCATTTAGGCGATCCCTGATCTGAAGCATATCCTTTAGTTGTGAGAAATTTGTCAAAAGAGTGATTTTTTCAGGGAAAGTACTATGCATAGACTTAGATTCATTCTTAGGATCATAACCAAATAATCGAGTTATCTCTATGAATCTCTAAATAAATTTGCAAACTCCAAATTTCAAACAGACCCCATCCCAATTATGGAGCTCAATTAATATGAGCAAAACATCATCAACAACAACAACAACAAACCCCCAATTATAATTTGATATAAAAGACTAAAAAAATACTTCAAAAAAATCCACAGAAATAATATTTCTTCAATTGTGAGGTAAGTATATTACCTTTCCTATGTTAGGGCACTGAGCTTCTTCACAAACAATATTAAGCTTCAAGCTTGACAACGACTCTTTCACCTCCTCATACTTGTCCCCTTGTGGTGCTTTCGAAGAAGAATCTTCAGAATTTTTCACTGAATTGGGCAAAACATTTGGAAGAGAAGAAGAAGAAGAAGAAAAAGAAGATTAGAGCAAATGTGAGGAAGAACCCATTTGATGATGAAGATCTCACATCGAGTCAACCAAGTTCTTCCTCTATTTAGTGAAAACGAAGAGCGTAAACTCTTTGATGAAGATGATGATGGAGTTATCACTTTCACTCCCACTTCATATCAGTTAAAAGAATTGAAATTGTAAAGGTGGATTTACCTTATAAGATTGTTTTTTTTTTCTGGAGAGAGGTACAGAGTGAGTTACGAAGAGGAGTTACTGAGAGATGGAGAGAGTAAAGGAGGGAGCTTTACGAGAGAGAGGAAGAAGCGAGATTTATGAGAGAGACGGAGAAGAGTGTCTGCTGTTGAAGGAGAAGAGAATGAGCAGCAACTATGTGCCCCCACCATTACCGCTGTGCCACCACAATCTAACGAAACAAAAAAAAAACACTAGATTTATAAAGTTTTTGTTTTGTCAAAAGAAAAAGAAAAAATAAAAAATAAAACCTGGATGTGTTTGATTGTTGGACGCTACATGGAAAAATAAATTTCCCCCAAAATTGAATTTTTTGGCATTTGATATTTTCATGAAAAAATAAAACTTTTTGCTAGTGTAATTTTTTTCCCGCTCAATCTTTTCACTCACTTACGACTCTTTCTTGTACTCAAAGCCCTCAAGAGACTCCACGTTTGAACATTGAAAGTCATCTTGAACAATTCATCTCTTCTCCTCAACAATTCCTCTACAAAATAGAAATGAAAAAAAAAATTCCTTGGTGAAATCAAATAGTAAATTTTATTTTTTTAAATAAATTTTTATTTTTAAATTGAAAATCAAACACACTAAGCTTCATCTCCTTTGTTATATGTGACAAACAGAAACCACCCGTACTCAAACTCAAATAGAAACACAATCAATAAACGAAATCAAAGCAATTCCATATACCCATTATGAGAATTCAATGAAATATGAGCAATTGGGATTCAAAAATAACTTCAAAAGCCAAAGCCCCACTGACCTTTAGAGCATAACTTCAAAAGCCTAAAATTGATAAACTTATCATTGATTTAATGGTGGGGTTTCGATTCAATGACAATTTGATGGATGACGCAATGTGGGGATTTGCAAGATTCATAGAGAAAATGGAATCGAGTTTTGGGAGTATGGGGTCTTGAAAGAACTTACAATAACCCCGGTCCTTAGGTTAGATAGTCATAATCAAATAAGTAGTATACCGCATGAAGATATCGAGACAATAAATCAAAAGGAAACTAAAACAATAAAATAAAAGAGAATACTCTTAAATTCATCCAAATCTCTCAAACAATCAATTAATGTCAGGGAAATACATACACATAAAAAAAACCCTCATGAGATCCCATCAAACTCATGAACCCCATTTTTTTGACAAAACCTCCATAATAATCACCTCAAACTATTCACTCTACTGATTCCTTGTCGAATTGTCGCAGATTCAACATATCAAGACGCATGAATCCATTATCAAACTTATGGAAATTTCAAAATGATCACAACCATATTGAAATTCATCATTTATGCTTACATTCACTTTCAAAAGTCAAAATTTTCAAAATGGGGTTTGAGTTTGAACAAAGATATAATCTCCTTAGTGTTTAATATCACAAAAACAACTATCGAACACAAGAGAAAAAAAATGTACAAATGAAGTAAACAAAATTATACAAATAAAGCTAGGGTTTTTAACCAAAAAGGATGAAACTTTGCTGAAATTTATTTACAGTCATTCGTATTAGTTGATGGAATTGAAAATTTAAGGGTGGATTTACCTGACAATCGTTTTTTTCTATCGAAAGGAGGAAGCTTGAAGATAAGAAAAAGATAGAGGCGGCTGTTGAAGGGAAGAGAAAGAGAAACGAGTATGTGCCCCCACCATTTCCTCCCGTGCCACCTGAATTTTATATTTTGAAATGTATCATGATTAATTATTTCTATAAAAAAGTGAAAATTGCATTAAAAATAAAAATCATTCAGGTTCAAAGTACATCTCATCTCTAAATCATCATTATTACTGTTACTACTACTACTGCTACTATCAAGCAACTTTTTGTTAGGTTCATATTTCTTTTAATGTAAATTGCTTTTAAAAAATAAAAAAATAAACTAGTTTGTGTTCCAACCGATACTATCAAGCAACTTTTGTTGCCATGATAAATGCTCGTCTTTGCCATTTATCACTTCCGTAATGTCTTTGCTATCAGTTATTACTAAAACCTTATTGTACCCTTTTGCCATCAAAATTCACTTGCAAGTCTGATACCTTCCAATTTAGCTTCAAAATTTGTTGTCACGTTTTTTTTGCATCATCCCTTATTAATCATTATTATCTCACCGTCTGTATCAATCGCGTAGAAAACAAAACAACCATCACACTTGTTCACGTGGAAAACAACATCAGTGACCAGCATAATAAATTTATGACTCGCCAATATCTTTGCATGCTCAAAGACCGATAGAAAAATTATTTGCATTGTCTTTAAAGTTTAAACTATATAAATAAATAAAAATATTCACCTGTCTAGTTACTCAAAATCATATAGAAGTAATGAGTACATGAGACCTTAAACCCTAACAAACAATATCCACCTGGCAGGTTCGCAACAAAATTATTTTTAACAACACTAGAATCTCCACCCAAGTTTTCCTATCCTCTTTCCAACACACATGTTTAACTTGGCACAATCATTGTTTCACAACGAATATTATATCTCATACCTAGACTATCCTCAACTCTTGGGAATCTTCTACCACTTTATTCTCGGTTATCCCAATCCTTGAATTTGCTAGAACGAACAATCATGCCGCCTCTCTCTCCATGACATCTTATCACGAACACACTCTAAGTCCCCAGTATGAAATAGTGACCTCCCGAATAGCCATGACCCAAGGCCAAGTCCAGTCATCATGACACCACAGACTCAACCTGTCATCAAATCAGCATAGGCCAAATCCCCTTATTCTGGATCCGAACACAATCTTCGTCAGTTTCAACGCCTGTTTCTTTGACTATTTTAAACATGGAGCTTTTCGGCGTGGTTGCGATAGACATGCTAACTACAACAACTGGCTCGATTGTGGGCAAGGTTTTCGATAGCACCATAGTAGAATGCTACGCAACGGAGCCATATCTTATTCTCATTCAGGCTTATAGATGGCCGATATGCTTCATTTTTAGTGACTCGACAACCCTCATTTCCCTCATTTAGGACGAAACCCAAAACTTTGAAAATGCGGTATTTCTTCAAAATATAAAATTGAAGGACTTAAATCTTGAATGAAATATACGGTCTTTATCTAAAATATAAAACTTGACTCGATATTAAGCCCAACATCATACTCCCACAATTAGGGTTGAACAACGAATAAATCGATTAAACCAACAAAATTGATCAAAACCGAAACCCGACATGGTCAGTTTGTTTTCACGTCTTAAATGGTTTAACTGACAAACCAAATATATAATATGTAAAAATAATATAATATGTTTAGTTTACTCAGTCAATTCAATTTTATGTTGGTTAATAACATTTTAGGTACTCAATTCGAGTTTTGGTTTACATAAATTAAATCGATTCGGTTTCGATTTGCCATTTTATCAAACTGACTGGTTCGGTTCGATCGACAGTTTCTACCCAAAGCCAAAATCCAACAGTGAACAACCTTTGTCATGTTCACCTAGTTATTACACAGAATACCACCTAATTTATATTTGTTATTTGCTTTGACAATTTATTTTATATTAATTATTTAAATTTGGTATTTTTCAGAATTCAGAGTGTTAACGGATTAATGCAGAGTTCGAGGTGATAATAAGCAATTTGGTACTGACGAGCGGAGACGGTGGTGCAGTTAACCCAACACAATTACCCTAATTTTCTATAAAACCCAATAACCCTTATTTTTGGAGGTATTATCTCTTCTTCCACGTTCATTATTTCATCTTCTCTTTTTCAGCCACCACACCAATCCACCCTGCCGACAATCCTGCTCGATAGGAGAGCTGGTAATGCAATAATCTCGTCATCACCACCTCACCTCGCCACTGTCCAACAACCATCAGACTCTCCCTGTTCCATCACGCCACACAACCACCTTCCCTGTCCAACAACCTCGCACCAGAGCCACAACCACCGACACTAACCACCGTGAAACTGGGGCGTGACAACCCTGTTTCACGTTAAAAACTTCACCTTGCCACCTCCTCACCCTGTTTCGCACACCCACAACTGCCACCATCTTCCCGTCCCTATCTATGTTCCATCATCCACACCGCAACCACCACCATCAGACCACCACGCGTCAGAAGCAGAAACAGGGAGCACCGCCATTGTTTCTCTCCCTCGTTTTTGTTATCTTTCGCTCATCTCTCTCGGCCCTCTTTCATGTTTTCCTCTATTCTCCACTGTATCTCCCTCATCCACCTCTTTTTCTCTCTCTGCTCCTTCATCACAACCAGACCACACAACCACCGCGAAACAGAGCTTGCAAGAGCACCGCTCCTGCTTTTATCTCTCTTTCTGTTCCCCTTCTCGTTCTTCCCTCACCCTCTCACTGTCTTCTTGCAGGTACCGGAGCCGGTTGGGAGATAGGACGCTCACGAGGAGCAAAGCAGCAGCGGCGGAGCAGAGCGCGTCGCGCTGGAGACGAAGCGCAGAGGAGTGCGACTTTGGCGGGAACCAACTGTTTTTCAAACAGTTGGTTTTTGCACCCAGTGTTTGCTCTGAGCCACCACGGTCCATCAACAGTCTTTTATCGGGATTCGTGTCCGTGCAGAGATGACTTCCACCTCCATTGACGTCGTGACCACCACTACCATGATCAGCTAAACCATTCGCCAAAGCTAAGATGAAACCAATTGGGTTTCAAGAGTTTGTTCTAGTTTGACTTTTTATTTTATTATGTGCTTAACTGCAAAATACATTTAATTTATGAGTATTAGTAAATTACTTTCACCGATTATATTAGATTTGATCTAGACTAGTCGGTAGTTAGAGTTTTCTTTACTAATATTTAAAACATTAGTTTTAATTGGTTAAGTTAGATTTGTGATTGAGTGTGCCGTAATAAGACACTCAATTTTATGAGTTGAAACTTAATAAATTAGACTTGTGATTGAGTGTGCCGTAATAAGACACTTAATGTCAGAAGTCTATAATTTATGCTGAAGTTAATTGTAACATTAGATTTTTAAACTGAATTGTTTTTAACGATCACATCATCGATGCAAGCAAGGGATTCTCATCCTAAAGCTTTTCGCTTTAGAAAATAATAAGTTAGATTAAAATAACTTGAAAAACTGAATTGGTGGATTCAATGCTTTGGTTTCCCTTCTCATATTCTTAAAACAAAATATATTTGATTTTTAGTGTAGATATTTTGATTGCTGTAACTCCCTTTTAAATCAATTTAAGTCGACTCTGAAATTTAATTGTAACCACAGTCTTTGTGGGATCGACATGTACTTGTCATTGTCTACCAATTAAACACTGTACACTTGCAATTATTAAGACTAGATTAAATTAACCTATTTACTTAGGTTAGTTAAACCTGCATCACTGCGCACAATAATCTCTCAACTGAATCAGCCAGACTTCAGAAAGAAAATGTAACTAGGATCACCAACGTCGTGCTCCCACAAGTGGCTGATCAAAAGAAAATGTAAGATCGATTCAAGTGGCTTTCAACCGAGTCAACCAGACCAAAAGAAAATGTAAGATTCAAGTGGCTTTCGAGTGATCACAAACTACAGCGCGCTACTCTTTCTAGAAGCTTCTTATTCAATATCACCACCAACCCCTCCGTACCTTCCGTTACACTCTCTGCACTTCTCCCGCCAACGCGCTTAACTCACTGCTCTCTCTCTCTCTGTTCATCATTTCTAGGGTTTCTTCACCAATGGCGCCCTTCGCCTTCACAAAGGGAATGGAAGTGGAGATCTGCAGCGACGACCCAGGCTTGAGGGGTGCGTGGTTCAAGGCGACAGTGCTCCGCGCTACGAACAAGCAGAACAAGGTCTTCATCGAGTACGAAACGCTGGTGGCGGACGAGGAGGGGACGAAACCCTTGCGGGAGTTTGCCGATGCAGTGAACTTGCGACCCATTCCTCCGCGAGAGAACGGGCGGAGCTTCGAATTGAGTGAGGAGGTCGACGCTTTTCACAAGGACGGGTGGTGGGAAGGCGTGGTGACGAAATTGGTGGAGGGGAAGAGGTATGCGGTGTATTTCAGGCCTTCGAAGGAGGAGTTGGAGTTTGGGGATGAGGATTTGAGGTTGCATCGTGAGTGGGTTAATGGGGTTTGGGTTCCGCCTTTTGAAGATGGAGAAGATCGGCCGAAGGTGGAGTCGAAGGAGAAGGAGAAGCTGGAGGAGAAGGTAATTGAGACTATTTTTTTGGTTCTTTGTTTGGGGTTTGCTAGAATGGTTTTCCTGTTAATGTGAAATGTGATTGAGACCATTTCTTTGTTTAGTGTAATTGGGTTATAAGTTTTTTCTTTGATTCTGCATCTTTGTTTCAATTGCTGTTTGGTTTAATGGGGTAAATTTCATTTCTTGTTTTCTATATTGGTTTAGTGTTGTTAAAGGTAATTGCAACTATTTATTTGTAATGGGGTTATTGAGCATGCTTAGTTCTTTGTGGGTTCTACATGGTTTTCTTGGTGTGAAATGTGATTGGAACTATTTCTTCGATTGCTCTGTATGTTTGTTCAGTGTAATGGGGGTAGCAATCGAATCACAGTTAATTGTTTCTTGGGTTCTTGTTTTATTCTGCATCTTGTTTCAATTGTTGTTTGCTCTAATGGGGTTTATGCTGTTAGAAGTGATTGAAACTATTTCTTTGATTCTTGTAATGTGGTTAGCAAGTACTTCAACGGTTCTTGGTTCTCTTGCTGGTAAAGGTAATTGGAACCATTCTCTGTTCTGTATTTTTGTTTTTTGTAATGGTGTTTAACAAGCACACTTTGGTGATGTCACGTTTGGGAAACAAAATATTAGAATTGAGATTTAATTGGGAAAAATTGGCGCCAGTTCTAGTTTAAACCAAATGATATTCCGAATATTCCTTTTGAGTTAGTTACAACATGTGACTAGCACGTGATTGCTAATAGTACCTTTTCAAATTACAGTTGCTCTATAAATACAAATGTAAAGAAGAAAGAAGAAAGAAGAAAGAAGAAAGAAGTATTAGAAGTGTATTAGGCTCTTGTTCTTGTAGAACTTGGGATAATTATAGTTTTCCTTATTCCATTAATACTATCTTCAGCTCCTTTGCGTCTTATGTTTTTCAATTGATCCAAAATTAGTCACAATCGTGACATTTGGTATTAGAGCCCTCTTCGATCCAATTCACACCTAGGGTTAATGGAAACTAGAGCAAAGGAAATGGAGGGATTCATAAGAGACTAAGAAAAACCAAATTGAGGTGAGCGACCAGATTGAGCTTCTAAAAAATGAATTCAATAAAATGGTACAAACAAATGAAGTTCGAGAGAAGAAAAATGATTCAAAACTGGAACAAATCTTCCAAATGTTGCAAAATCGTCCCAAAGAAGCTGGATCGGTTGGATCTACCAATTCACCTACTGATCAAATCACAGGAATTACGCATATACCACCAGGACCTTCTTCAATTCCAACTATGGAATTCCAAGGTACGATACCTCGTTTCCCCAAATTGGATTTCCCTTTGTTTGATGGAATCAATCCTCATGCCTGGATAAAAAAGAGAGAGATACTTCAGTTTATACAATATATTTGAAGAGAATATAGTTGCTATTGCCTCAATACACCTTGGTGGTCAGGCAGATCTCTAGTTTTTAGATTACCAGGTAGGCAATAACTGTATGCCATGGAAGGTGTTTGTGAAGGATCTGTGTGAACGATTTGAAGAGGCCTTAGTAGAGAACTATGTGGATTCTTTTTAACAAGCTATGCCAAGACTCATCAGTGACTGAATACTATGATAAGTTTGAGGAGCTCAAGTCTCTCATGCTCACACATAATCAACACTTGGATAAAACATACTCTGTGCTTAGTTTCCTAAGTGGCCTAAAACCCCATATCAAAGCACTTGTCCAACTCTTTAAACCATCCACTGTTAACCAAGCTTTCTCACTTGCTCGTATGCAAGAAGCCTCCACCCTGCTGCAATAAAACAGTACAAGAAACAACACTACTAGCCAACCCAAATATAACACATATTATACACCAAACCTACACTCCAAACCTACTTCTTCCACATCTGTACATCAATCAAATTCACAGAATCCACAGTATTCTGGTCCAAGTTTCAGAACCTACAATACTACTCCCAACACAATCAAACCTTCATTTAGTACACCACCCATCAATAAGCTTATTCCCACCCAAATGAAAATAAAAAGGGAGAAGGAGGCTTTGTTACAACTGGGATGAGACCTATAAATCTGGACACTTGTGCAAAACTTAACACCTCTATATGGTGGTTCTAGAATCAGACTTCAGTATTGGAGAACCAGAAGGGGTGGATTGAAACTGAAAATTTTATACAGGAGGTGGAGACTGAGATGGATGTCTCATGGCATGCTTTACATGGTAGTTTTGTTTGCCAACACACTTCTTATCAGGGGCAAGGTGAAGAAGATATCAATTTCCGTCTTTATAGATACTGGGAGCACCCACTCCTTTGTGGACTCTAGTGTTATCAAGGATACTCAATGTCCAACAGTTTTAACACCCCAAATGATTGTAAGGGTGGCTAATGGGCATCAACTCCATAGTACAGCCATATGCAAAAAGTTCCAGTGGGTTATGCGGGGGCTCACATTTGAAGGGGAAGTGAGAGTATTACCTATTGGAGGCTATGACATGGTGTTAGGGGGGATTGGTTGAAAACATTTGGGGATATAGTGATTAACCTCCAAAAACTTCAATTAACACTCACCATACATGGGAAACCAATCATTTTCAGGGAGCAAAGAATGAAACATCTTTCTCCCTAATGTAATCCAAAGGGTTTACAAAGTTTGTCAAAAAACACACACCTGTCTTCCTTAGCCATTTATTTACTATAAACAGTCCACAATACCTGCCTGAGCATCAATACCCTGTCCTTGCTACACTACTATAAGACTTTGATGATATATTTCAACTACCATCTACATTACCTCCTCACAAGCCATTGTACCATAAAATTTCTCATAAGTCTGGATCAACACCTCATTCCCAAAACCCTTGCAAGATTCCTTACATGCAGAAAGTTGTAGCGGAACAACTCGTCACTGAAATGCTAAAAGCAAGCCTCATACAACACTCTCATAGCCCCTTTGCTGCCCCCATCCTCCTAGTTAGAAAAAAAACACAATTCATGGAGGTTTTGTGTTGATTAGAGGAGGCTTAATGACTTGACAGACAAATTCCCTATTCCCTTGATTGATGAACTATTAAATGAGTTACATGGGGCTACTATTTTCTCCAAATTGGATTTTAGATCCGAATATCACCTTATGGTACATCCTGCAGACATCCATAAAACAACTTTTAGGACTGTGATGCCATTTGGTCTTACCAATGCTCCGACCACTTTTCAAGCTTTGATGAACCATATTTTTCAGACCCATTTGAGAAAATTCATCCTTGTGTTTTTTGATGATATTTTACCACTTGACTTTTTCCATCCTTACGACACATCACCTCTATGCAAAGCTTTCCAATGGTTCTTTTTACAACCTAAATTAGAATATTTAGGCCATATTATCAGCTCCCAAGGTGTAGAAGCTGATCCCAATAAAATCCTTGCTATGACTTCTTGGCCCATTCCAACCAACATCAAACAATTAAGAGGATTTTTGGATTTGACAGGCTATTAAAGAAAATTTATTCATCACTATGGTCAAAACCACTGACAGACTTGTTAAAAAAAACTCCCTTTGTCAAAAAAAACTCCTTCCTTTGGTCCCCTCAAGCCACCCAATCTTTTCAAACCTAACAGGCAGCTACATGTCAAGCTCATGTTTTAGCATTACCTGATTTTACACAACCATTCTCACTGGAAACAGATGCTTGTACAAGGGGGTAGGTGCAATATTGTCCCAAAATGGTAAACCTATAGCCTACTTGTCAACATTGTCCCAATATTGTCTCAAAGTCCTAGGACCAAAGAACCTCAACTTGTCAACATATGAGAAAGAAAGAGTTACTTGCAATTGTCATGGTAGTCCATAAATGGAGATGTTACTTGCTAGGATCGAAGTTCAGACCATCAAAGTATCAGATACCTACTCTCTCAAAGGGTTACCACTCTCTCAAAGGGTTACCACTCTCCTACAACAAAAATGGTTATCAAAACTACTAGGGTTTGACTATGAAATATTCTAGAAAAAGGGGTAGAGAATTCTGCAGCTGATGCAATGTCCAGGAGATCCTCTAGTGATGATACAAATCAGAGTTCTACTCAGGAAACAACAGCCTGGTCAGGTGATGAAACAAACCAGGCCTCATGTCGGGCCATTACCACTGTAGTTCCCCAATGGCTGAATGAAGTCCTTAGCAGTTACACTGATGTGCAGCTGCCCATAGCCTCACTCAACAATTGACTATAAAACCCCTCTTCACTGCCACATTACTCCATTTCAAATGGAATTATCAAGCACAAGGACTGTATTTACATTGGGAGTTCAGGGTCTCTAAGAGCTAAGATAATGGCTGCTCTTTACAACTCCGCAGTGGGTGGACACTCTGGAATTACTTTTACCTAACAGAAACTCAAACAACACTTCAAGTGGCCAGGAGTGAAGTCACATCTGATTGCTTTATTACAAACTATGACATTTGTCAGCGTGATAAAATAGATAAGGCTTCATATGGAGGACTGATCCAACCCCTACCTGTCCCAGAGCACGCTTGGCAACATGTAACAGTGGACTTCATCAAAGGGTTGCCTCCTTCACAACACAAGACTGTGATTCTGGTAGTGGTGGATCGATTGACTAAATATAGGCATTTTGGGGCTCTTACACACGCATATACAACTGCTATGGTAGCAAAAGTATTCCTACAACAGGTGTACAAGCTACATGGGATGCCTACTTCCATAATTTCAGAGAGAGATAAGGTGTTTATGAGCGCTTTTTGGCAGAATTTGTTTTCAGCTCTTGGTACCAAACTCTCTTTTAGCACTTCTTACCACCCCAAACTGACGGACAAACGGAACGCACAAATTCCTGCCTAGAGATCTACTTAGATGCATGACTAATGAACTTCCTACTTAATGGTCGAAATGGATTTATCTAGCTGAACACTGGTTTAACACCACTTTTCATTTCAGTTTACAAACAACCCCATTCCTAGCCCTATACGGGTATTCACCACATCTTCTAGCACTACCACCAGTCATATCCCTTACTACAACTGATGTGCAACACTACCTCACAGAAAGGGAGAAGATGCTACAAATTATAAAAGATAAGCTACTGAAAGCACAAGAACATATGAAAAATTATGCGGACAAGAAGAGATCAGATAGGCAATTCAATGATCGGGTTTACCTGAAGCTACAACCATATTGCCAAACGACAGTTGCTAACCGCAGGAATCGAAAGCTTTCGGCCAAGTTTTATTGCCCTTTTCAAGTTCTGGAAAGAATTGGGTATGTAGCTTACAGACTGCAGCTACCTCCTTCCTCGAAGATTCATAATGTCTTCCATGTATCCCCCAGCTAAAAAGAAACTGGGCACTCTGTCATCCCATCTCCCCAACTCCCCTTGGTTGACAATCAAGGCAACATACAAGCTGGACCACTCGCCATTCTTGCTAGGCGATTGATTGCACGCAATAATATGGCGGTAACACATGTGCTCGTTCATTGGACAAATTCAACTCCTGATGCTGCTACTTGGGAGGACTGGACCGACATCAGTACCAAATTTCCCTCGTTTAATCCTTGAGGACAAGGATTTGGATAAAGGGGAGAGTAATGTCACGTTTGGGAAACAAAATATTAGAATTGAGATTTAAGTGGGAAAAGTTGGCGCCAGTTCAAGTTTAAACCAAAGGATATTCCAAATATTCCTTTTGAGTTAGTTACAGCATGTGACTAGCACATGATTGCTAATAGTACATTTTCAAATTATAGTTGCTCTATAAATACAAATGTAGAAGAAGAAGAAAGCAGAGAAGTATTAGAAGTGTATCAAGCTCTTGTTCTTGTAGAACTTGGGATAATTGTAGTTTTCCTTCTTCTGTTAATACTATTCAGCTCCTTTGTGTCCTTTTTTTTTTTTTTGGAAAGCGAGCTGGCTCCTTTGTGTCTTTTCGTTCTTCATTTGATCCAGAATTAGTCACAATCGCGACAGGTGATTCGTGGTTTCTTGTTTTCTTTGTCAAATGGTTTTGTTTTGGCTGTTAATGTAGTGAAGTTTGTATGTTTCATCGTACACGCTGGGTTACTGATATGAAGATAAGTGGATTAAAGGGTATTATATAGAGCAGTGAAACAAATGATAAGCATTACGGTGTATCCTTGAGTGATATTTTTATATTGTGGAAGAAATCGGCTAAGTTGTAATTTCGGGTTGAAAAAGTAGGGTTTACACAAGGATTACAATGATATCCTTGAGTGATATTTTTGTATATTTTAATTCTGTGTTTTATCTCCTTTGACATGTGAGGTTGTTTCCTGATCGCCTTTAGAGATATATGGAGGTTTATCTTCATCATTATTCAACTGGTTTATTGTTTAGGACTTCTTGGGTTTTTTAGATTCTCATTGTAGGGGCGTGGGAGAAACAAATCTTTATAGTTTGAAGATAAAATTCCATTGCTTTGTTGGTAAGTTTGGACCCAATTTGGGGTTCCCTTGTAACTCTAGCCTGGCCTCTAAATGCCATTGTTGTGTTACATCAAGAATTGAAAATCTGCCCCACCTCTTTATTCGCGGAGAACTCGCAAGTAAGGTATGGACTTGTGCTAGCGAATTGGTTGTTTTTTCTTCTTGGTTCTCTTTGATTGAATATCTGGCTATTTAGTTGATCCTTCAAGACTTTTTTTTTGTTTGGCTTGTGATTTTATCTTTATGTTAGCAAGTATTTTTTTCTTTTTTATAATTCAGTCCCAATTTTGTTTTTTTTATAAAATTATAATAAATATAATTCAGTCCCTACCCTAGATTTTTCAATTAAGATACCCTTGATTTTCAATTAAGTCATTGGGTCCCATTGGCTATTTCCACCCGTCAACCATTCAGCAACGCCACTGCCTATTGTTTCTGAGCCGGTTAACAACTCATTTGACACCGCATGACAAATCTTTGGTTATGTTTTGGGACAGTTTTGAAACTCATTTTCAGAAATTGGTACACTCTCATATTGAAAATTTGAATTGGATCTCCTTTGAGCAGTGGATTTTTCTTGGACTTTGTATTTGGTGGCTCAATTTAAAATTATTTGTTTGTGCTTATAGCAATTACAAAGGAAATGTTAGAGGTCGACTTCTGCTTGGACATTTGTCATTCTATTGTTGCTTGTGCTCCTATAACTTTCTTGGCTTCAAGCTCGAGGATGAGCTTCTTCTACCCAGGGAGGTTGATGTAATTAAGATAGTAGTATTTTAGGCATATTAATAATTCTAGTCTTATTAGGACATTGTTTTCTATTAGGTTTAGGGTTTGTTTTAGAAATTAGGTTAGTTATAGATAAGACATAGATTGCCCATTGTTAGTCAGTTGATTGATAAAAAAATATTTTATTTGTTTATCAGTTTGTTTTGTTGATTACTTTGTCATGCATTTATTTTATTTCAATTCCGAATTATCTTTCAATTTCAGTTTATTTTGCATGTATGATTCTATCACCTTCACATGTCTATCATAAACCAATTCACTATCCTAATTTTGTTGTTGCTCATATGTACCTTTCTCAAGTAGTCATTGCCCTTGCATTGGTGCTTTGTTTGAACATTGTGCCCTTACATCTCTTTAGTGTAATGAATATGACTTTATGTAATGATCGGTGATGACTGATCAAGATTCGTGGTGAATGTCCTTGCACATGTCTGTCATAGACCAATACACAAATGTAATAGCTGTCACTCATCTACTCGTTTTAAAGTAGTCAATGTTGATACGTTTGTGCTTTGTTTCCTTCTTAATTTCAGAAGACCATACACTTGGGCCCTAGATCTCTTTAGAGCCAAACCTCATAGAAATTTAAGAAAAAAATGCTTTTTGTGGAAAGCTTTCAAAAGAGATTTGAAAACACATCAGTTTTATTTATTTATTTTTTAACATTTTACTGAAATCCAAAGTCAAATGTTATAACAAAAACATGTAGAGAAGAAAATTGTTTTTGTGAAAAGCTTTCAAAAGAGATTTGAAAACACATCATTTTTTTAACATTTTACTGAAATCCAAAGTCAAATGTTTTAATGAAAACATGTAGTGATGAAAGCATGTCATTGGAATGATTTACCTTTTAGTTGTTGTTACAGTTTTGTTTGGATCAGTTCATAACAAGTATTGTAGGCATGAGTAATAAAAGGCACATGGGTCTTTCAAAAAAATAAAATAAAAGGCACATGGAGATTGGAGCAGTATGATCTTTTGCAAATGCACTTTTCACATAGCAACAAGAGGTTAGACTCTATGGATGAGACATTGATCTAGTTTGTGTAGTTCAGTAGTTTAGGCGATACATATTGCACTGCATATTAGTGTTTATTGGGATATCAACTCATCAATTCAAGACTTACCATTTTGTATCCTTGTTTATAAGAGGTTAAGTATACTGAATATTTATTGAAACAACGGAATACTTAAAGAACCACTCGAAGCATATTTAACTTTTTTGCAGTACATAATGATTGTATGCATTATGGTATATGATCGTTATGCATATAGTCTTATCTGGATTCAAGCATACTAAAAATCAAGGGGTTCTTGACTTTTTTTTCCAATGCTGGGTATTATTGTATTTTGTAGTTCCTGAATATCATATTTTTTATTCCTTTTATTGGTTCGATTTATTTCTGAGTTTCTGAGATTTTTTGGTGCAGAATTTGCCATCTGCTTTAGAAACCACTAAGAATGTGGACTTTTCCAAGTTGCCTGTGGAATTTAACGAGGGAATGCTTGTAGAAGTTAGCAGTGATGAAGAGGGTTTTGTTGGTGCTTGGTATGATGCAAAAATTGTTGAAGCACTTGGAGAGAATAAGTACTTAGTTGAGTACCAGACCTTGAGAACAGAGGATGAAACTGAGCTGTTGAGAGAACAAGTGGATACTCTGCACATCAGACCTACCCCTCCTGTGCTTCCAAATGTTGATAGTTTTCGTCGTTTAGAAGAAGTTGATGCTATGTACAATGATGGATGGTGGGTGGGTGTGATTTCGAAGGTTATTGATGACAAGAAGTATGCTGTATACTTCAAGGAAAGCAATGAAGAAATCGAGTTTGGGCATTCTGATTTGAGGCTTCATCAGGATTGGGTAGATGGCAAGTGGGTCAGACTTTCACAGGTACGAGTTTTTACATTTTAGTACTCTGTCAGCTGCTTTTAGTGCTAAGACAATATGAAACTCTGCATTCCTAATTCAAAACTTCCTTTTCAGGCTTTGAAGTTGTGATATATGAAGAAAATTTGAGAAGTTTTTTATGGTCTCCTAGATGTCATGTAAAAGCATTGAAATCTCTGGCTATTGGTGGTAATGCAATTTCATCGTTTAACAGATTGAATTTGACATCATTTTTTTTATTTTTATTTTTATTTTTATTTTTATTTTTATTTTTATTTTTATTTTATTTTTTTATGTTTGTAAGTAATTGTTTCCTTGTCAGATGGTTGACTTGGCTATTTTAAAACCATTGCCTAAGCATCCTTGAACAGAAGTCTTAACTTTTACAACCTCAAATTGACTCTTGTAATGCACCTCTGATGTAGTAATGTTTCATTCAGCCCCTATCCACGCTAAATGATAGTTGCGTGAACTCTTTAGCCTTTCATTATAATAGCAGTGATTCTTATTGCAGTTATTATTATCTTTTATATGTCATTGTTAAGGTACTATATTGCTATATGTTTCCATCATTAACCTGAACTTCTACTCTGTTCTGTTTAATAGTTGTTACTCGTTCCATGCCTCCTATACAATTTAGTGTCTAGAGTATTATCACTGTTCACATAACTCACTAGTTTGTATGTAATAAGCATACTAAATGGTAGAAAAGAATCAAAGGTCTGTCTAATGCCGAGAAATGCTGTTGTCAGAAATTATTTACGAGTATTATTGCACCTTCTAAGATAATTTATAGAATTTTATTTTCTTTTACATTATTAACAATTATAACTTTTGTAATATCGACATCGTAAGAGTTACTATTTTCATTCTGGATCATAAACCAGTTCTAGTTACTTCTCGTATAGGTGGCAACCCATGAGATCTTCATCTGGTAGGTACTCATTGATTATTTTCATCTTTATTTGGTAGCTCACCTAAACAGAAGATATAGGTTTTAGCTTAAAAGCTTTTTTTTAATGCTAGGTGACCATTTCAGTGGTAGTGTAGGGTTCTATTCACGTTGCATTCATTGTGAATTGCTATTCCAACAACATTTTGTACAAGAAACAACTAGAAAAACACAGGGAAAACGAAATTTCCATGAAAGTAGAAAGGGACAGGAGTCAAGAAATTACAAAAATCGTTAGATCTTTAATAACGAACATTCAATAATCGTTAGATCTTTAATAACTAACATTCAATATTTATACTGGAAGTTAGACCCAGAGGTAAATGAACATCACTCACATGAGGCAACAAGTTTACATAATTCCGTAGGTCCTTTAATTTTGTTAAGTTTTAGGTTCATTATCACTTAAGTTGTGAATATGGTACGGTTAGCAGTCTGAATTGTAATATGTTCAAGGTTTCCATTACATAGGGTTCTTCCCGTAGAAAGCTTTACCTTATACTCTAGTGAAGAATGTTGTGGAAAGAGTCTCAAAGACGAAAGGGAATCTCGAAATCAGTGCTGATAGAGAGTTTTTCTTCTTCAAATTTTCGGAGGAGACAGACAAATGTGAAGCTCTTGATAAAAACTTCATTCAGGTTGGTGGTATGATGATGTTCATAAGCCCTCGGGATAAGGACTTAGAAGGGATGAAGAAAGGTCTAACAACAGTTCCAATGTGGGTTCACTTCTACAATGTGCCAAAGGTGCTATGGAGTAGAGAAAGTTTTAAGTTTCATCACTAGTGCTATTGGTAAACCTATTCAATTTGATACAACAATAGAGGAGAGAGAGATTAGGTTTTGCAATAGTCAACATTGAGGTAATGGCAAATTCTAACTTGCCAAAGACCATTATGGTAGATACTGGCAGAGCTCACTGAGATATTCATCAATTATCCATGGAAACCCTTGAGTGTGCCTCATGTCATTCCTTTGGCCATGTAAATGGGGAGTGCAACAAGAAAAGAGTCTTCAAACCATGTGAAAAATAAGGAGATACCAGAAGAACTAGAAGTCCCAAGGCAATAATGTTGAGCAACAAAAAAAATTGGACTGAGAAAGAGAATGGATGGGAAGTTGCTACCGGTAAAGGATACCACAAGCACCAAAAATATAGTTAGAAGGAATCCAACGACTCATGCAAATACTGTACCAAGGAAAGAATCCCTTTGAGCCTTTGTGTGTAGATGTAGAGGTGGAAAAAGGCGAAATTGAAGGACACACTAATACAATTCGAGAAATTAGACAAGGTACTAATGAAAATGTGGATATGGAGAAAACAAATGTCCAAGATATTGAACCCCTAAAAATGATTCTACATGCTTGGCTAAGCAAGATGAAGTTTTAAGAGGAGTTAATAACTTGATATCAACATGAGAGAAGTTCCTTCTCTATCTCATGTTGAACAGTTCTCGATGATGATAGATGAATACAAAAAGGGCAACAAAGTAAATACTGTAAGCTATTGAGAGAGATGTCATGGATGTAGTAAAGGAAGATTTCACATTGTTAAAAGGCTTGATGAGAAAAGGAGAACAATCAAATATAAATTATGTTGAGTCAAGACAAGTCGGATTCTAAAGAAGAACGTGGGTCGAGTCCTTCTAGTGAAGATGTTGCAATAGAATTGATTATAAATAAGTTTTCAAACGTTTGTACCAAGATTTTAGTCTTTGTCCTTGAAGATCTACTATAGCTAAGGAAAAGAACAAGAAGTATAGATAATGATTATTTATCTCCACATCTATTGCCTAGTTGATCCTGATTCGACATTAGAAGTATATTGATTGTTTCCCAATGATAAAAAACATTTGTCTATAAATACTGCATATATGATTTCATCCATAAATTTATTTTCTTTCCTATGAGTTCCGGTATCGATAATAAATCTAGGTAATTAAACCAATGTCAGTGAATCATGAATTAGTAAAGCCTTGTAGTGGTGTTTCTTCCTTTGGAGAGAGATTGTATTTGAATCTTCTTATTTTTAATAAATATAAAGGTTAACGTGTCTTTAAAACCCCGCTTGCTTGCGAAAATAAAAATAAAATAATAATAACATATATCAAAGATGTTTGGTGATGATTGATTAGGTTGCTTTGAACCAACTCAGCTACCTTAGATTGAAGGAATTGATATTCTGTACTTCCACTTATCCTATCTAAGATGTACATTTTCACTAGCTAGTAATAGTAAGGTAGCTGGGGACAAATAAAGAGTTCGTCGACCAACAAAATTAAGAACACAAGAACTCCTCGTACGGATTAATTAGTAATCTAATTCACAAGGTTAAACAACCCTTAACAATGCTCTAAATCATGCTTGACTTTCAAAAAAAAAAAAAAAAAAAGCCCCTAAACACTATTTATTTCTATCAGAACTAAAACTTAGTACAACCCACAAAACATAGAGATTAAGATAACCATTTAGCATGGACACAGTAGATTCTTATTGTTCCCTGACTACCACAGCTTGCTGCTTCACTCCCTTTGATTCCTCAGTCTCCTTAGTTTCCTTGACTTGGTCGACATCATCCTTGATCTCAAGCTCAGAGGC
Organism: Berberis thunbergii; assembly: GCA_003290165.1. Classification (NCBI taxonomy): domain Eukaryota; kingdom Viridiplantae; phylum Streptophyta; class Magnoliopsida; order Ranunculales; family Berberidaceae; genus Berberis; species Berberis thunbergii. Next base: position 39,686 of record QNQO01000818.1, on the reverse strand, counting down.
CGCAAAAGTCTTGTACAGACCAAACGGGGTCTTGAATGTAACTCTATCATTATCATCAACCGAAATCTCACTCAGAGTGACCCATATAATCTCCTTAGCCTTAACACCAGTCAGTTTCTTGATTTTTTGTTTCTCAGCATAAGCAGAGACCTCCGCAGCATAAGAGACTAACTTCCCAGTATTCGGGAACCTGTGCTCAATCTTCTTTTTTTGTTTCATCCATACAAACCCAGTTTCCTCAACATAACCACATTCTATAATGTCTTTCAAAGGGAGAAGCCCAGCAGGGAGTCCTACTTCTTTGAGCAAGAGGTTGGTCTTCTCTCGACCGACTTGGTCGCCATAGTAAATCTCAGCTTTGGCTCTCAGCTCTTCTGTGATTTCAAGAACCATTTCTTTGATGTTTGAGTGTGAGAGATGGAAGAGATGAGTGAAAGCTCGGATGGTTTTATAGTAGAGAAATACAGATTTGCCTTAACTATGGGATCTGCATCTGCAGAAGTAATTAAAAAATCAAGTACCATATTGGACCGGTCGAAACTGTAAAAGTAACTTTAAACATTCAAATACTTATGTCTTAAATCAGAACACGAAGAATACAGTGTAAAATTGTCGTATATTCGAGACCGACACCATTAAATTCGATAGAAATATGGACAAAACGAGAATGCTTCTACTCTAATAACGTGTTTTCTGGCAGGTGCCAATGGGGTACCAGCTAATTTGGTAGAGTTCTGGCAGATTGAACCACTGGTCCAGAGTCTGGCAGGTGCCAATGGAGTACCAGCTAATTGTTAGGGCTCGTTTGGTTCCTCGATGGAATGGGAATGGTAATGGAAATGAAAATGGGAATGGAAATGGTAATGATAATGAGAATGTGTATGTTTGGTGTACCTATGAATCACAATAGTAATAGCATATGACATTGTTTGGTATGTGAATATATGATAGGAATGAAATGGGAATGAATTGTATCTTTACCGATATGCCCTTAATTATTATAACAATGGATTAAGAATACTAATTAGTGTTTAATTCATTTATCTTTTTCCTAAAATTGAACCTACTCCTAATCGCATCCGGATACAATTTTTTTCACATTTTATTTGTAAAATTAAGGGCAATTTAGACATTTCATTATTTTCAATTATATATTTTTTTCTTATAAAACCCCAAACCTCCATTGCTTGCGCCTTCATCCTCTGGGCAAACAAGGCCTTCTCTTCCTTCTCTCTCACCCTCTGGATAAAAAAAATAAAACGAATTTTCAGCTTCAACACTTTGAATCCAATTTAGGGATTCGTTTGTTTCTCTCTTCTCTTCAATACCCATTCTTCGAATCAGAGAGATTAGGGTTTCAGAGGCTTCAAGTTTTGACCAACCATTCAACAACAGGAATAAAAGGAAGAATGCTTCCACACCTTTGATGCAGCTTCCATCTCACATTTGGATGAAGATCAATGCAGCTGATGTTAAACTAAAGATAAAAAAGGGCCAACGCAAACAAAAAAGCTGCCTCCATTTTGAAGCAGCTTCTCCATCCTACATGTAGTACACACCTGTTGGTGTTAACTAAAGATCAATACATAGGTAGGATAGGACAGCTGCTGCTCTTCGCCGAGTCCTCTGGCTGACCTTCCACTTCTCTACAAGGAGCTTCTTTAAGTTGACACAGCTGGAAACTATGGTGGCAACTCCAGCTGATGTTAGATGTGGGCAATAAACCATGTGGCAAGTTTCAAGCCGAGTGCAGTTATTGACAAGATGAGATAAACCAACATCTGAAACTTGGCTGCAGTGAGATAGCACTACATCCTTGAGTGAAGGACAGCCTTCACCTAACTCAGCAAGGGCCATATCGGTTATGTTCAGAAGAATTTTGTGTTTGCGAGGGTTTGGAAGCTCGCAATGAACATTTGTTGAAAAGGAGGGTAAAATAGTCTTTTCCAATGGCATTGACCAATACACCAGGGAATGTAATCCCCATTCATATGGGTTAGGGTCGGAATGGCTATTACAATATGGAATGTAATCTCCATTCCCATTACAACACTTTTTGGGCCAACCAAATATGGGTTTGCATTGGACCATTGTATTGACCATTACAATTACAATGGTCAATGCCCAACCAAACATGCTGTTAGAGTTTTGGCAGATGGAACCACATATCCAGACTTCGAACCCCATACGTTAAGGTGATTGGACATGCAATCAGATCAGATAGTTAAGGTTAACAGTTGCTATGAAGAATCAATAGTTATGTATCAGATCAGAATACGAAAAATAGAGTCTAAAGGTGTAGCATAGTTAAAGACTCGTACATTCCAGTTTTTTGTTCTAAGGAACTACAAACAACACAAACCTAAAAACCCTTGAGAGTACTCTACAAGGATTGCAATTTCAGATATCTTAAGATAGGAAACTTTAACCATTTTTTCTGTTTATTATTTGTTTTAAAGTTGAGATAAATAATATATGAGCAGTGTTTTAGCTCAATTGTTTTTTAGAATTATCATCTATAGAGTTATCTACTTAGATCTCGCTTTGAATGGTTAAGTAGTCAGGTAAGATATTTATTAGAAATTAGATCAGCTAAATGGGGGATGGCGCATCATATGGGCTATAACTTGGAAAGTTTTTCCCTAGGGTAATGTAGAATGATATGTATCGTAAGCTTTCATTATCAACTGGCGGGTGACGTAGATTGATAGACAAAAAAAGAGTTATGAGATGTTAGACCTCTATTATTTCTCAAAAAAGAGTTACATCTAGTGGGAGTACATTACGACTTTGCCCGAAAAACAAAAATCATGAGATTACAAAAAATCTCGCACCACTTGAGACTCAAACTACATAGGAAAACAAATTTCACATAGTTATCTCCTTTCAGATAACACCCTTATTTGTTATAGGTATTTATCATCTTTGAAACAGATCTGAGTATCGTTTCCGCTTTAGTGAGATTTCAAAACACTCACCCTTCAACATAATCCTTTAGCAATCGAGAGTCTTAATGGATATATGATATATCTCCTTAAGAACATGATTCAAGTATAACCAGTGTAGTCAAGGTGATCGTCTGGGCGCACGCCTCAAGGCGTTTTTACAAAATTCTGCCTCAAAATGAGGCAATGCGGTGCGGTGAAATGAGGCGTTCGCTTCGCCCCATCTCAACCACCTCGGTCTAGAAACTGGTTGTAGCCAGCTCAATTGCAGTCCATTTTCAGCCCATTTACAACTTAATTGCGGCGAAAAGAGGTTGTAACCCACTCTAAAATAAGGTTTTATGTTTCTTGGTGTAATATTTGATCAATTTGATAAAAATATGATAAATCATTTTTAAGTTTTGATAAAATTGTCACACTTTTTATATTATTTTTTAGAGAAAACAAACTGTTTTTTATCAATATGTTATCAACATCAATCTTGATTTTTCATAACTTAGTTAAATGATTTTTATGCTTTTAGAATACCAATAGTGATTATACTTGTAGATTTCTACCCACCATTCCAACAATTTGTTATAACAAATGTTCAATATTCTTAAATTTCTATTCTTTCAAGATATTGATTTTGAATGATTTAGTGGATGTTTGCAAGTTACTTGAAACTTATGCAATGCATCTTTTCGCTATGTTATGCAACTTTATTATATTTTCATTAAAATTTTTGGTAGTTGTGTCACTTTTTATATATATATTTGCTTATGATATTTATCAAAATGATGATGTATACTTCTATGCTGTATGTTTCATTTATTATAGAAAAATCTTTAAAAAATGTTAAGACCGCCTCGCCTCGCCTCATGCCTCACGCCTCACGCCTCTAAGGCATTTTTAGGCTCGTCCGCCTCACCTTCGCCTTAGCTACAATGAGTAGAACAATAGTTACGATTCGATATGTTTTGGGTGTTTTGGTTCTGATGATCTGATCTGTTTTCTGCATATACTCTGTATTAGCACAACACAATCAACTGTTAGTATCAATTAGTCAGTGATCTAAACTACATGTTACATAGCCCTCTATTCTTAGGTAATATGTATTATTAACTGACAACAGAAACAAACAATTGTAAAAACTAACACTTTATTATGGTTGGTAGAAACCACAAACACAGAGAAAAACACAAACCATGATCACTCCTACGCTTCCATGGTTTTTTCCACCATCTTTGGTTCCTCAACTTGCTTGCTTTCCTTCACTTCATTTGTTTCTGCAACTAAAGTGGATTCCTTCAATTCTATGGTTTCTTTCACTTCCTTGAGTAACCCTACTGGCTTGGTGGTTTCCTTTAGATCATCTTCAGTCTCGAACGCAGAGGCTGGAAAGGTCTTAAACAGGCCAGAGGGGGTCTTGAAAGTGATCCTCCTATTGTCATCAATAGAAATTTCACTCAAAGTGACCCAAACCAAGAGCTCATTGGCCTTAACACCACCGAGTTTCTTGATCTTTTGCTTCTCAGCATAAGCGAAAACTTCAGTACCATAAGACACCCACTTCCCGATGGACTCGAACTTGTGCTCTATCTTCTTCTTCTGTTTGAGCCATACAAACCCAGTTTCCCGATAATACCCACACTCAATGATGTTCTTCAATGGAAGAAGACCAGTTGGTAGTCCCACTTCCTTGAGCAAGGATTTGGTCCTCTCCCTACCAATCTCATCTCCATAGTAAACCTCTGCCTTGGCTCTCATCTCTTCTGTGATTTGCAAAGCCATTTTTCTTGCTGTTTGAAATGGTGGGGGTTCTTAGAAACTAGGAAGTATGGTTAATATAGTGGAAGAGCCTAAAACGTGTACTTGTATTGGGGAATAAAATACGAGAATGGGTAGGCATTTAATTATGAAACTTAGACCTAGAGCAAGACGTACCTGGAGCTTTCATAAACAAATTAGTTTGTAATCTTAAAAAATTGCACATGGTCCATATATGACTTTTATAGGATACACTCATTCATTCCAAAGTGTTATGACTTGGGTTACAGGTGTGGTTTTGGCTGTATTAACACTTGGTGTAATTGGTTATTCCTTACCTCGGGACTATATTGGTTATTGGGCAGTCAAAATCATGACAGGCATACTTGATGCTATTCCTGTAATCGGATCGCCCTTGTCGAGTTATTACGTGGAAGTGCTAGTGTGGATCAATCTACTTTGACTCATTTTTATAGTTTACACACTTTTGTATTACCTCTTCTTATTGTTGTATTTATATTAATGCGGATCCACGCTCCTAAGTGAAAAACCCACCATACATAAGCATGGTTAACAATTAATTAGGGTAGGTTGGAGTTAGTATTTTTTTATTTTTTATTTACCTCAGCCCTCCCCTACCCCATGGCCGGATTCAAATGCGTGACGTGTGATTTCATTATCCGTCACACCTTTACCAATTTAGCTGATACACTTTTGACTAGTTGGCGTTAGTTAATATTATATATATTTAGTTTATAACTATAGTACAAAACGCTTTACTTGCATTTTCTCCAAAAGAAAGTCTTAAGCTATTGCCATTTTATTAAGCTAAATACATTAATGTTCTACTTGCCTTTTTTATTTGTTGGACAAATTTGTTACTTGAGCTGAGTTTATTTATTTATTTGTATAATGTGGTGGGGTTAGGGTACATTAAACTTTAATACACTTCATGAGATGAGCATTTGCAATAAAAATAAAAATAAAGTAAAACACTGTTGCTTAGAAAGCCTGTTTTGGTGAAGTTCAATTTACACCGTGGGTTTCTTTGGTCGAATGGAAAATAGACATGAAAATTAAAACTGCTTTTGTGAATTCGATACCGAGGCCTTTTCCTCAGTTTTGGATTCCCATGAATAGAGGGAAAACAAATTTATAAAAATCAACTTCCTGTCGGTAAATACATAACCAAACAATAAAATCTGCATAACAAATGAAACAAATTCTATTTTCCCCAAAAAAAATGGCTAACCAAACCTACCCCATATGAACAGGTTCAAAATTAAATTGAGGTCTTATTATTATGATTAGTTGCATGTGCTATAGATGCGGTTTCGAGGATTAAAAAAACAAGTGTTGAGACAGCAAAAAACCAGTAAAATTAAATATCTACAAGTATTATTGCGCCTTCTAAGATAATTTATAGAATTTTATCTTCTTTTACACTATTAACAGTTACAACTTTTGTAATATCCACATCACAAGAGTTACCATTTTCATTCTGGATCATAAACCAGTTCAAGTTACTTCTCCTGGCAACCCATTAGATCTTCAGCTGGTAAGTACCCATCAGATCTAGTGAAGAATGTTGTGGAAATAATCTGGAATACGAAAGGGAATTTCAAAGTAACTGTTTATGGAGAATTTTTCTTCTTCAAGTTCTCGGAGGAGACAGACAGATGTGAAGCTGTTGATAAAAACTCCATTCAGGTTGGTGGTAAGATGGTGTTCATAAGGCCTTGGGATAAGTAGAAGGGATGAAGAAGGTATGTTTCAATAGTGTCTGTGAGAGTTCTGCCATCAACCATGAAGAGTACTACAATACATTTCTTTTCGCAATCTGTTTGTTTTATAAGAATTGTTGTCGTCACTAAATACCTTTGGTCATCATCGCTAAAATACAGTTTTCTTGTAGTGATAAAATCCAATGCTTTGTTTGATCATGTGCATGCGTGATTAGAATTCAGAACTCAGAAGACTTTCCACATTTTATTTCCTTCTTAATCTACAAACTGATACAGTCCAGTTTTTGGTTCCAAGGAACTACAAACAACATAAACCTCAAAACCCTTAGAATACTCTGAAGGATTCCAATTTCAGATATCTTAAGATGAGAAGGTCAAGTTCTAAGTATTTGATGATTGCGATTGAGGATTAGAGGATCTCTAAATTTATTAAACAATGGGATCGAATGATTTTAGCCAATAAAGTAGATTAAATAAATAGTTGTTTATTGTGAATTCAATATCATTTGTTGATTTGCGCAAGCAAAATATATTCTTTTTTGATGGTGTGTGAAAGTGATATATTATAGTAAACTGAGGTTATGGAATAACTAGTATGTTCCGCATGCACATTTAGACTTTTTTTTTTTTTTTTTTAACATGAAAGATCGTTTCCACATGGTTTTTTTTTTTTTTTTTTTCCGAAGGTGAGCTGGGTTTTTAAGGATCTCATAACCTATCAATTGGGCGATCTATAGGTCAACACCCATTAAAAAGTAACCATGTTTTTTTCTTTTTTCGAAGGTGAGCTGGGTTTTTAAGGATCCCATAACCTATCAACTTGGCGATCTATAGGTCAACACCCATTAGAAAGTAACCATGTCGCAAGTGAGATTCGAAGCTAGGACGGGGGGACAAACCCACACAGCCCTAACCACTAGGCCGTAACACCATTGGCTCGTCTCCACATGTTTGCGCATCTTTGCACCACATGCCCAAGTTGGTGTTATTAATCGTAAATTACAAAGACGATTTGGTCACTATTCATCCACATCTTGAATTTGGATTCTAAAATCATGAATTCCGAAGCAAAATTGGGAACTTAAAAAATTAATAGTGTTTTTTCCATGACTTTAACAAAGCGTTCATGGTTACTGTTCATGAAGCAATTTAAGAAATTTAAAAATGTGTTTGACACACTCACACACTCGTTTCATTGTTCCTCCATGAGGCAATTTAGGGCATAATCGTGAAGTCTTCTTCCTTTCTCGATGTTAGTTTTTCTTTTCACAAAGTTTTTTGTTATTGAGTTTTTATAAGGGTTATTTACATTTTTTGTATACATAATTTAGACATTTTATATTGGATATAAAAGTTTTACGTAATAACATTTTGCACAAATTGAGTCTTGATCGTTTGTTCAATGAAGTTGACCAAGGTCAGACATCCCATATTTTATAAAAATGCTAATAGCCTTTACTTTTTTGCACTATGGATACCTATGTTTTTACTATAATTAGCCTTTAGGTACCACATGTGAATCACATACCATTTTATTGAGGAGTATTTAGGTATTTACTAAATGTGGAACGTCTGTCAACAAAACGGTTTCATACCAATTTTAATTATGTAAAAATTTTGTACTTAGTATGAAATATGTCTAAATTATGCATCCGAAATGTTTTGTGAATGTCCGAAAATGCCTTTGCCCAATTGATAAAAACCCAATCCATCCCTGGCTCAAATACAATTCGTGTATGTTCGTATTCATTACAACTTCTCATCAACGATGGATCTGGTCAACACCGCGAGACCTTAATTTCTCACTGCAAACCAAACAAGCAAGGAAAGGAGGATGAAATTTCTTTTTTAATGTAAAAAATTTGTTATTCGATTTCGATGATTGTATTTGTTTGTGTTGATTTTGATGATGATGATTTGGGGTTGGGTTTGGTTTTCAGGTTTCACATATATGCACTATGATTGGGTTTGTGTTTGTTTTTCGAGTGATTGAAACGGCTCAATTTGGGGTTGGGTGTTTCCTTAACCATCCAACTGAGCTTCATTCAGTAAAGACGACTAAATGACACCACCAATTATGCTAAAGAAGACCATCGTTATCCTACTTTCTAAAAGACATCACCACCTGCTGAAGGACATCACCAATATAAACAAAAAAACCTATCACTTCCATAATTCTCTTTCCCTCTCTCATCCATCAAACACCACCATGACCCACCATGTCTCCCCTTCCACCGAAGGCCTCATTGAGCCCCCACCTCTCCCCTTACATTTTCTTCTTCTCCTCTCTTCTTATTTTTCTTCTTCATCTCTTCATCCTCATCCCCTTTTATTTTTCTTCTTCTATCTCTTCATGTTATTATCTTTCTCTTATCCATCAAGCAATACCACCACCCGCCACCTCTCCCCTTCATTGTTGGCCTCATCGAGGTGCCACGTCTCCTCTCACCTCTTATTTTTCTTATTATTCTCCTCCTATTTTCTTATTCTTTTCTCTCTTTTCTTCATCAAGCATTACCACCACTCCACCATCAACGATCGACGATAGTAGGGCATGGTGGTGCGGTCGGAGGTGGTGGTGAGGTGGATAGTGATATTCACATAATTATTACATAATATATTATTTAATTTATATATGTTAGTGTTTCGAGTATTATATTTTATAGTAATTATTTCGTTTTTATGTCTTTGTAGGAATTTGAGTGTGAACGATGAAATCGCATTAAGGCGACAATTTAAGGAATGACAATTGGTCGATTCTAGCGGTGGTACAAAGTAGAGGGTCACATATCTAAACCCTTAAATCCAAAACCAAGCCCATAACTTAAACCCAAAACCAAGCCCATTACTTCAACCCAATGCCAAGCCCAATCAAACCCAAAGAATATTCTCCTAATTATCCCATATTTAGTTTTGATTTTTTTCCTTAAATCAGTCATTGAATCTCCCCCTTAACTTGTCCATATTCATTTTTTCCTAGTTACATGTAAATACAAAAATTTAATGGATGTGAAAGGGGAGGAAGAGAAGGGAAAAGAAAAATTACAGAAAATTAAACCCTCTTCCTCACAAAGTGATTTTCATCACACCCATCACCACCTATCCATCTCCCACTCCCTCTCTGTCCAGATCACTCCGCCATCTCTGTCACCAGAGCCACCACCACCTCCAAACAACACAATTGCCACCACCGAGTACAACTGCCACCACCACGAAACAGGGGTGTGACAACCCTGTTTCGCGTGAAACCTTCACTCCGCCACCGTTCCTGTCCCTCTCCCTGTCCATCATCCATCAACCACCATCATTCCATCACCACCACCTCCGGACAGCACGTCGCTATCCACCATCATCACCGCGACGTGTTGCGCCTTGCCACAGAGCCAGACAGACCCTGCTCCTCTCCTCTCTTCGTCTCGGCCTCCTTACTGTCTCTCCGCCACCGTCCAACCAACACAGAGCGGCGCATCAGCGGAGCAGAACCACTGCTGCGTCTGCCACTGAAACAGGGCAATTTCTCCACTATGCTCTCTGTTTTTTTTTTGTGTGTTTTCATTACACCTCTTTCACTGATTTTCCATCCCTCTCTCTTTTGCAGGTTCCAGAGCAGGTTGGAGGACGAGGAAGCTCGCGAGGAGCAGAAACGCAACACTGCGAGCGGCGCTGCTCGCTGGAGACGAAGGGCACTGTTAAAGTGGCGGGAGACTGAGTCAAACTGATTTTTGGCTATTCACACCCCCGGATTCTCTCTGTACCACCACATAGCATTTTGGGAATATTTATCAGGATTTGTGTTCGGACCACCTGCTGATCTGCTGAGTACCACCACATCGAGTTTGCGACAAACGAAAAGGGTTGCATAATGCATTTTAATTTATTTTACTGATTTAAATGCTTAATTGTTGATTACAATTTATTTCAAAAATTTGATAAATTGCTTTCACCTTTTCATGTTCGATTAAAAATTAATATGTTTGGTAGTTAGATTAACATTTTATCAATATTCAAAGCACGTGCTAAAAATTATTAAGCTTGAACTTTGATTAAGTATGCCCTAAAAAGACACTTAATGCTTGGTAAAAGTTTATTTGCTTGAAATAAATTGTTAATGTTTGTCAGAAACTCAATATGATTAGAATTGGATTTTAATGATCACATCTTCGGTGTAACCAATGAATCCTCATCTCTAAAGCTTCTCGTTTATAATTTCAGTAATTTAGATTTTAATATTTTTGCTAAAACATTGGTGAGTCTAAGCCCCACAAAACCCCACAACATCCATCTTTTATTTTATTTTATTTTTATTATTTTTAACTTAGTTTTAAAAAAATGTTGTAACCTCATTTTCTCTAAATTAGTTTAATTAAATTATTAAATTCAATTGCATCCACTTTCTCGTGGGATCGACCCGTACTTGCCGTTGTCTACCAGTTAGACACCGTGCACTTGCGATTATTACAAGTGGGTTAATTAGCCTATTTATTTAGGTCAGTTAAGCCCGCATCAGGTAGGATGGTGTTGCTCCTGTTAATAGAGAAGAGAAGGTGAGGATGGTGGTATCTTTTAGTAGATCCAAAAAAAATTGGGATGGTGGTGTGCTTCAACGTAAGTAGTGATGTCATTTGGTCACTGCTACCGGTGAAACTTACAAAATTTTAAATAGAACAAACACGATGGGGAGTGCTGAAGGCACGACCCAAACACCAGGTTGGCATGCTAGAGGCATGACATGGGTACACACTGCCAACTTATACACTAATGAAGAGTTAACGGAAGAGTTTTGTGTTGGCAGCCGGTGGGGTCTTGATATCTCCTTCACTAACACTAACGCGTGTGAGGAGAAGAAAGAGGAACGTGTCTTCGTCACAAACAAACCAAGTCACACCGGGCCACTAAACATGCCACAAGACCGATCGGACTCCCCCGAACTTTTGGAGGTGCAAACGATTTTCGTCATCAACAAGTAACGTGGACTACACAAGCCACAAGAAGCGTTTGATGTTGTTACTGAGCGCTTTTTCTAAATGGCGAGGGAACCAGCGATGAAACGGGTGAGGGAGGGGGTGTGACCTTCATCCCCCTCAAGATGCATGTCTTTGCGAATCTCGAAGGGATGAAAGGTTGCACCCCCTCCCTCGCCCATTTCCTCACCGCCTAGAAGGGCTCTGTTAGCGAGAAGAGATCTGACTTAGATTTTACGGTGAGGCTTGTAATTTTGGATAGAATGAGTTTTGATTTGTAGTGAAAGTTCTTGGTTTATCTTGTCTTTTTAAAATTTGGAATTTTTGGATTTCGGAATGTCACAAAAAAAATTAAGGTTTCAAATATCTCTCTCTCTCTCTAGGTTCTGATCTCGACGCGAAGTTAATGTATGATTTGAAGATAAAAAAATCGAGATGATATAGTTCCGTTTAGGCTCAAAAATTTTCTTTATCCTGAATCGTTCCGGACCATGCCCACCCCTAGACTACTTCCACTTATCCTATCTAAGATGTACATTTTCAAATATGCTACAGAATTTATATAATTTATTCATCTCACTAGCTAGTAATAGTAAGGTAGCTGGGGACAAATAAAGAGTTCGTCAACCACCAAAATTAAGAACACGAGAACTCCTCATCATACCGATTAATTAGTAATCAAATTCACAAGGTTAAACGACCCCTTAACAATGCTCTAAATTATAATTATATATAATAATAGCTGAATACCATTGTAAAACAAAGCCACTAAACACTTTTATTTCTATCAGAACTAAAACTTAGTACAACCCACAAAACATAGAGATTAAGGTAACCATTTAGCATGGACACAGTACATTCTTATTGTTCCCTGACTACTACAGCTTGCTGCTTCACTCCCTTTGATTCCTCAGCCTCCTTAGTTTCCTTGACTTGGTCGACATCATCTTTGATCTCAAGCTCAGAGGCCGCAAAAGTCTTGTACAGACCAAACGGGGTCTTGAATGTAACTCTATCATTATCATCAACCGAAATCTCACTCAGAGTGACCCATATAATCTCCTTAGCCTTAACACCAGTCAGTTTCTTGATTTTTTGTTTCTCAGCATAAGCAGAGACCTCCGCAGCATAAGAGACTAACTTCCCAGTATTCGGGAACCTGTGCTCAATCTTCTTTTTTTGTTTCATCCATACAAACCCAGTTTCCTCAACATAACCACATTCTATAATGTCTTTCAAAGGGAGAAGCCCAGCAGGGAGTCCAACTTCTTTGAGCAAGAGGTTGGTCTTCTCTAGACCGACTTGGTCGCCATAGTAAATCTCAGCTTTGGCTCTCAGCTCTTCTGTGATTTCAAGAACCATTTCTTTGATGTTTGAGTGTGAGAGATGGAAGAGATGAGTGAAAGCTCGGATGGTTTTATAGTAGAGAAGTACAGATTTGCCTTAACTATGGGATCTGCCTCTACAGAAGTAATTAAAAAATCAAGTGCCATATTGGACCAGTCGAAACTGTAAAAGTAACTTTAAACATTCAAGTACTTATGTCTTAAATCAGAACACGAAGAATACAGTGTAAAATTGTCGTATATTCGAGACCGACACCATTAAATTCCATAGAAATATGGACAAAACGAGAATGCTTCTACTCTAATAGCATGTTTTTTGGCAGGTGCCAATGGGGTATCAACTAATCGGTAGAGTTCTGGCAGATTGAACCACTGGTCGAGGGTTCGAACCCTATAATAGGCATACTTTAAGGTGATTGGACATCCAGCTAATTGGTAGAGTTTTGGCAAGGAAACCACTGGTCCATAGTTCGAACCCTATCAGAGGCATACGTTAAGGTGATTGGACATGCAATTAGATCAGACACTTAAGGTGAAAAGTAGCTTTGAAGGCCAAAGGTGTACCGGCTTAGTTTGTAGAGGTATGACGGATGAAATCACACATTATAGATTCGAACCGGCCGTTGGCATTGGGTGCGGAAGGTTAAGGGTAAAGCTTTGAAGAATCAATAGTTAGTTATGTATCCGATCAGAATACGAAAAATAGAGTTTGAAGGTGTAGCATAGTTAAGACTGATACATTCCAGTTTTTCTTTCCAAGGAACTATAAACCTAAAAACCCTCAGAAACTCTAAAAGGATTCCAATTTCAGATATCTTAAGAATGGAAACTTTAACCATTTTTCTTTATATTGTTTGGTGAAGTAGTCAGGCCGAAATTTATTAGTAATTAGATCAGCTAAATGAGGGATGGCGCATCATATGGGCTATAACTTGAAAGTTTTTCTCTACGTAACTATGTTGGTGGATAGTGTAGAATGATATGTATCGTAAGCTTTCATTATCAACTGGTGGGTAACGTAGATTGATGCGTACGTATATTATAAACATCCATTATCAACAACAATCCAACAACATTTCGCGAAAGAAACAGATCTAAAATACCCCAAAAACTTACGTTACACAAATAGAAAAGTATGGAGGATGGTGGGGATATGGCTGAAATAATTAGATCGACAATAACCTGTCATCCATTATTCGTTTTTGCAATTATTCATTCAGGCTGCCAAACATCTAAATACATGCCCATCTATCACTACACCAAATTGACACTTTTGTAACAACTCTCAAAACAGTATCACTTTTGAGATGTTACAATCCACTAAACAATTTCAAGTCAAAACTAAATTTAGTCAAAAAAATGAAAAAGCAGTAACACAAAAAAAATGATACAATAAGTTAGATCACTATGAATAGTATCACTTTTATAACCATACTCTTCCTGGTGATACAATTATTGTATCATTTTGTTTTGTGAAAATGTGTAAAATTGTTACATAGATTGTTACACTTCAAAAGTGATACTGTTTTGGGGGTTAATGACATAGTTTCTGTTAGGTGATACCATTGAAGGTATTGACGTGATTAATGACAGTTTCTGTTAGGTGATGATCATCTAATGGGGCCGAAGTGACTCAAGAATTAGCGAAAACAGATATAAGTGTCGTTTCTGCTTTGGTGGGATTTCGAAACACTCACCCTTCAACATAATACTTTAGCGATCAAGAGTATAATATATGTTAATGAGTCGTATATACCATCATGTATTATGATACCAGTGGATATATGATGTATCTCCTTAAGAACATGATTAAGTAGAACGATAGTTATGATTAGATATATTTTGGGTGTTTTGGTTCTGATGATCTGATCTGTTTTCTGCATATACTCTGTATTAGCACAACACAATCAACCGTTAGTATCGATTAGTTAGTAATCTAAACTATATGTTACATAACCCTCTATTCTTAGGCAATATGTATTATCACTGATAACTGAAACAAACAATTGTAAAACAAACACTTTATTATGGTTGATAGAAACCACAAACACAGAACAAAAAAACACAGACCATGATCACTCCTACGCTTCCATGGTTTTTTCCACCATCTTTGGTTCCTCAAATTGCTTGCTTTCCTTCACTTCATTTGTGTCTGCAACTTCAGTGGATTCCTTCAATTCTATGGTTTCTTTCACTTCCTTGAGTAAATCAACCGGCTTGGTGGTTTCCTTTAGATCATCTTCAGTCTCGAACGCAGAGGCCGGAAAGGTCTTAAACAGCCCAGAGGGGGTCTTGAAAGTGATCCTCCTATTGTCATCCATAGAAATTTCACTCAAAGTGACCCAAATCAAGAGCTCCTTGGCCTTAACACCACTGAGTTTCTTGATCTTTTTCATCTCAGCATAAGCGAAAACTTCAGTACCATAAGACACCCACTTCCCGATGGACTCGAACTTGTGCTCTATCTTCTTCTTCTGTTTGAGCCATACAAACCCAGTTTCCCGATGATACCCACACTCAATGATGTTCTTCAATGGAAGAAGACCAGTTGGTAATCCCACTTCCTTGAGCAAGGATTTGGTCTTCTCCCTACCAATCTCATCTCCATAGTAAACCTCTGCCTTGGCTCTCATCTCTTCTGTGATTTGAAAAGCCATTATTGCTGCTTGAAATGGTGGGGATTCTTTGAAACTAGGGAGTGGCCGGGGTTAATATAGTGGAAGAGCCTACAACTTTGTATTGGTATCGCTAATGACAAGATAGTTAAACGGCTAGAGCTCGACGGATTGTACTACTAAATTATGGGTTCAAACTCAACTTGCCATATCTTTATGGGTTATGAGATCTATAAAATCGGTGCTAACCGGTGCTACTTCAAAACCTATTAAAGGCATTCCAATAAAAACCTCTTTCACCCTTTAATGAGAAAAGAAAGTAATAGTTAGATAACACGGCGATTACATCACACCACTATTTTTTCTCTTTCACAGTATCTATTTTTTTTCTCACACCACCTATACAAACAAAATAATTTATTTTCCCCTCACTAATCAAATCAACAATGGTTCCTCCATTTTTCATTCAAAATCTCTTTCAAATATCTCCCCACACTCACATCTCTTGCAAATCTCTTCCATCTCACTCGAAAACTCTCAAAATCACTTCAAAGTCGAAACCCCCATAAACTCAAACCCAATAAATATGCATAACTAAACATAACAGATAAACTAAAACTCAAAACGAAAAAAATGCAAAATAGGGTAACTTTTGACCAATTTAAACCCTCAATTAAGACCGATTCTCAACCTTATCAAAACATAAATATTGTAGTAGTCTTAGTTTTCTAATAAACACAACTTGAATCACTCGAAAATGTTTTGAAATGAGCAAGTTATGGTCATTTTACTAAAGTTGTGCAAATCTGTCTCGAAATAAAAATGAGACAATGTTCCTTACTTTTGGCCAACTTATGTTCTTGATCGAGACCGATTCTCAAGTTGATCAAACACAAATATTGTAGTACACTTAGTTATCTAATAAACACAATTTGAATCACTCGAAAATGTTTTGAAATGAGTAAGTTATGATTATTTTACTAAAGTTGTGCAAATCTATTTCGCATTAAAAATAAGATAGTGTTCCTGACTTTCGGTCAACTTATGTGCTCGATCAAGATCGATTGTCAAGTTGATCAAAACACAAAAGTTGATCGATTATCAACTTATTGAGTTTGGGTTTAAAGGTTTTGACTTTGAGAGTTTTCGAGGAGATTTGCAAGAGATTTGGTTGTGAAGAGAGATTTGAAAGATATTTCGAATGAGGGAGAAAATAACCAGTGTCAATTTGAATTGTGTGGAGAAAATGAATGATTGTTATTTATACAAGTCGTGTAAAAAAAAAAAAAAACTCAATGATAACATGAAAAAGAGGATACGATAGTGTGTCACTGCTTTTAGGTAAATGCTGGGAGATAAAGTGAAGCAAACATGTAAGTCTACCCCAACGGCCAACCATATTTCAGTGGTCACATAAATGCATGAACATGGGGGGATTAGGGGTCTACTTCATCTTCATCTTCATCTTCACCATGTGACGGATTGTAGTATTGTTTGATGGTTTGACTTTGTTTTGTGTTTTAAATGTGGATGGCTGGAAAGGTGATCTAAAATTTAATATGGGTGTTGTTTGTTTGGATGTCTACACTACATATACAGAAGTGCAACAGTGAATAGAGCAAGGACCATCACCTAACACCAATACAGGTATTAAAGACTATAAGTAACAGTAGTACTAATGCATTTATCAAATATCATTTTTTTGATTCAATCCTTACACTTGCGCAAGATATTTTTTGGCATAATGTTTTTAGTCATTGTATCATTCATTTCTTTTTTTTTGGGAAGGCAATCTGGGTTTTTCACAACATCCTATAATTATCTCTGAAATATAACATATATCTCTGGCTGGGTTTAAACCCTGAATATGTGATTCCATCTGCCACAACTACCAACTAGCTGGTACCCCATTGACAATCACCTTGTACTCAATATTCCGCCCTCCCTTGCATAAGGCCTATAAAATATCTTAGCAATTAATCGAGAAAACCAACACTTCTGTAACCATGTTAAATATCAGTTGCACTCTTGTTAGAGTATAAGGTGATTGCCAATGGGGTAGCAGCTAGTTAACACGGTTACGAAAGTGTTGGTTTTCGCGATTAATTGCTAAGAGGAGGGCTAAATATTGAGATTAAAACTTCGGTTCTACAAGTGCTCTAATTGATAAAAGGCTTAAGATTGTATGAGACTAGAGTATGCTCCGTGGCGTTAGCGTTCCATATAATTTGTTAAATATTTTGTACTGAGCACCTCTTTCACTATTTTCCATTTTGGCTCTGAATCAGTATTGAAGTGTAAGGCCTATTTTAAGGTAAAAATATATATTATAAATTTTAGAGTTAGACTCAATCAAATTTGACTAGTTGGGGAAAAAATTAAAACGTCGAGAATGAGTTCTCTCCCAATATTTGAATTCACCAAAATATAAAGTTTAGAGTTTTTGTTTAAATGTGTATTAAGATGCCCGACTTATTTTTTCTGGTATAATCGATTCGTCTAATTGCTTTGAAAATATTAAAAACGTGAAATACTTTATATGTTTTTTAATTATAAAATATATATTTTCAAATTTTAGCGCTCGTGTTGATCATTGATTTTGTTGGAAAAATCTTAAAAAATGCATTTCAATGATATTAACTTTACCAAAATTCGATAACGATGTAAATAGTTATGATAATTTTCATTTTGCTAAAGCAAAACACAATATTTTCTATATCTTCACCACATGTACATTCCACCAACCTTTTTCAAAAGTTTTTCATTACTTTTGGTATTCTACATGTTTTGTATTTACAAATATGTCATCATAAAAAATGAATCTCAACCCTCAAATTCAATACATTTTCGAACTTGTAATCATAACCATCTTTTATCTCTAATTCTTTCGATTTGACTTTGTTTCAGTCAATAATGAATAGTAAAACATCACTCTGAATTGTAATATAAAATATAGATATAGTATTTCATTATGGTTATTTATTTTTATTTTAAAAAATAGTTATGTTGGAGTTTAACATAAGGAAACACATTCGGCTCTCTTCTTCAAATGTTTAGAACCATTCATCCATTTCAATCTTCAGATTTTCGTGAATATTACTTAGCTCTTGATTAGGGACTTAGGATCATTAATCACAGAGGGTTTGGTTTGAGGTTTTCATTTACATTTTGTGTGGTTGAGCTAGTTTCTAAATTTGCAAATTACTAAACCCATACTTGCCCCATCCTATTGCTATCCCTTCTACCTAATTTCTAATGGCGAAGGCTGCTGACATGCCTTGCCTTTCCTTCAAGGGAAAATGCATCTAGAACCACCGCGATTGAGGTCATTGACCTTGTGAAAGAGTGATAAGAAACCTTGGCAGTTAGGAATCCCCTGCCTTGAATGGGGTGGGCAGCCGACTAGTTTTATCTGTTTTGATTGGGTTGCCAACCAAAAGCATGGGAGTAAAAAGTTAGGCAGGTTATGAGTAATTATTTTCTATGTTCCATCAAATATTGGAGTGTTTTTTTTTTGTTTTTGTTAAAAGCTAGAGCATATATTACTTATAAAAGTTGCAGTATTGATGGATTACAACTGCAACGAGGTTAAGAGTCTTATAATTGAAGTCTCTACAGATAAAATTACAAAACTAAAAGTTGTGAAAAGGAGTACTAGGCATAGGTTCAGTGCACTTAAGTTTTTTCCTGTGAAAAGAAAGCAATTGTCGAATACTGCTAATGAGAGGTTGCCATACCTAGTCAATGGTTTCACTTAGGGTTGGGCAGCGTTCGGGTAACCGGCCCCCAAAATTAAAAATTGAAAATCGGCCCATTATTTTTAAGCCCCCATTCTGAGGTCTTGAGAATCCGGACCAGTTGGGCCAGTTAACCAACCCGAATAACTGAATTCTGGGCCCAATTCAGTCCAAAGCCACAAAGGGCCAAACTCCAAAGCCTCAACAATAATTTTAAACAAAACTGCCCATCACTATATTTAATTGAAAAGAATAAACTTCCGAGAGTCCTCAAAGATTAGAACATTAAAAAATTATCTAAAATATAGTTTTTTTTGATTACTAAAATAAAAATGAGCGTATGACCTGTGTAAACAATATCCCACATTGTCACTATAAAAGACCGGACTTGAATAGAAGATTAAGTTGGATGAGAAGAAGAGAGCTGCTCAGCTGGCTGACACCTCCAACTGGGTATTATCCCATCAATTCCATGTGATCAGGCATTTGCAACCACCACAACCCTGGTTGAGGAAGTGGGGCAAAAAACTTGCGTCGTATGTGACCTCATATCTGGACCAGAGAATGGGGAATAGGTTTGAGCTATGAGGATTAGTCCGTGACATCTGGCTGATTGGATTTGGGCGTGTATATTCGCTATCTGAAATTTCCTAGAAAACTACTTTCTGAATGCTTTATGTGCAATCCTGCTATACCCAAACCTACCTTACACTCTACTATGAGTAAGGATGCGTAGTGGCGTTCAAAGATCACTCTTTGGCCTTTACTTTAGACTCGCTTCTGCGATCCTCTTAGGTTTCATTCCATTCCGTCAGGGGCCATGTTCGATACATAAGCCTCAATTACATTTGGCTTTCAAAGAAAATTATAGATTGCATAATAAGTAGTCGAAACTAACACCACAAATCTAAAATTAATGAAAAAACTATACAAACATGGCAAAAAGAAATCAAGTACCCCCAAACTAAACTAACTCGAGTGATATTAGATGAATTGGTTATAAAAATTGTTCTATAAATGAATGATAGTTAATTCTCTGTACAGATATATCAGTGGTGCACTTTCATTGATGAGGGTGACTCCTAACACATGTCCTCTAATATAAATACTTAAGAATGAATACAAAATTTTGATAGTCGAAAAAATTGTTGCACACTCAAGCTTGAGTACCTTTCTATAGTAGCTCCCCTGCCATTAGCATTCCTTTTGAATCTGTGGTCAATTACAAGGGGATCTCATTGGGATGTAGCACTAATATGACTCTGGGTTTCCATTACCCCATCATGTGGGTAATTATTTAGCAGTGTCTTCATGTGTTGCACCTCTTTCGGTATTGAGCCTGTAAGGACCTGTTTACAATATTAAACCAGTAAGTTTTAGTTAATGTAGCAGAAAATCTCAATAAATATGCACTTGGTAAGTCTGTACCTCAAATCCATCTTCCGTAATAAGGACTTCGTCTTCAATTCTTATTCCAATTCCTCTGTAACTGTATAGACATTAATTGATTACTGTACAGGCTAGAATTGTAGGTGACATTCATATATGTAACGGAATGGTTAGAGGTGACACAAACTTCAGTTTTCTCTAGTTAGGATTGTCTGTGAGATCTTTTCCCAACCAGACATCCAATATTCATTGGTGGCAATCATCCATTTGTTTCACTTTTCACATAAAGATAAGTAAAATGCATAACAAAATACAAATTCCTCCTTTTATCCCCAGTAGCAACCAACTAAAACCGTAAGATCGAGGAACAAATTATGACTAAGAGAAGAAGACTGAAACATTTCACTGATGCAACTAATGAGAACCTGTGAAGACGAGGAAGTACCTCTCTAGACTGTCAAAGGAAGGTGGGATATAAATTCCTGGCTCAATTGTTATTACCTGCAATGGAAAGCTTCTTGTGTAAAACTCTTGCTTGAAAATCTATTGAAAGTCCAAATAGCATTAGCTCTCCTATTTACTTGCATCAGATCTGCCTTGGACAACAAGAGTGTTTTCATTTCACTGGTTTTTTAAAATATAAATTAGAAATCTTCATCAATGCCTCTATCATGCCAAGACAGCTATAGGCTTAAGGGTGAGCCTAACTAATTTGGTAATAAGTTACAGTAACAAAATAATTCAACAAAGTGAACACACGGACTCCATGAATGTTAGAATATCAAGCCCATAACTTACCACACCTGGCTTCAATGGACAATCAACGCTAAGCACAGAAGAATCATGAACATCCATCCCTAGATAGTGACCTGGTTTGTCAAATAACAAAAAGGAACTCCAAAATCAAATCACACAGAAAATGTTACCGTAATAATCCATTATTTCAGTGAAACATTTTTAGGAGATGTTCATCATAGGCAACTTTTGCAGTTAATCAAGGAAGATCTATTAGTTTTGTATATTGTATGTTCAAGGGGTGTTAGGACAAACCTATGGAAGTTGGATTCAGCTGATTGTAAGTTTTAGTAACATTGCGAGCCTCTTTCAAGATTCCAATCTCTTCGAGTCCTTTGCACAACATTTGAACCTGCAAAAGTATGTTGCTCAAATTAGTGCAACAATACGCTTAAATTAGCTTAAAGAGAGAATCCTTTGTGCGAGATCAAGCGCTCTAAGGGTACGTTAGGCTGGATTGATAGAATCCTAATTCATGGAATGTAACCCATCTTAAAGGCTTTTTCTAGAGTGTGATCATGGTGAACGTCATTATTTTTTACAAGATTCTCATGTTTCTCATAAAATAATGGAATTGGTTCTTTGGGGTGGGGCAAGGAGTGTGGTTTTCATATAAATGATAATTAGAATGTCATCTTCAATCAGATTTATCTCTGTCTTTCTTATCTCCTCAAACCCACTCCCCTTACATTCCACGAAATTGGATTCTATACAACCAAACATGCCCTCAGAGCAGTATAATCTTGTAACATGGAAAGGGAGCATTATCTACAACAAATACATACTCATTTGAACTGCATTTGAGGCAAAAATTAATTTGTTTTCAGAATAAGCTTGTCCACAACCCTACTGAATGCCAAACATATTTCTCATAAAAGAGATACATAATTTATTAAACTCTACCGAATGGTGATGTATTTCTCGAATGCTTGTGCCAGGTTTGCAAAGCTTCACACATTCCTTGTTTGTTTCCAGAATAAGATCATAAAGCTCTTCCTGAAATTCAGTAATCAGAATCAATATCCAGACCAACATACATCAAAACTCAATTTTGAATTGAAATTACAGATCCAAGCTCAAAAAATAGAAATTCTCGACAACAAGGTTTGAAACACAATAATACGATAAAGAAAACAACTCATAAAAATTATACGGAATGCCCATAAAACAGTCGCGCAAAATCATTGCAACAGGCATATTTGAGATTGTGCAGACATTCCATTGCAATGGAATAGTTTGATGGAAGAATTAAAAATAGTGGATAAAAAATACTTGAGCAGGAGAAAATTTGCCACATGGTGGCCAAGTACGTGTCAGATCACTAAGATAGCCATGCAGCTCACATCCAATATCCATCAAAACAAGGTCCCCCACTTTAATCTACAATATAAAGAATTAATGATAAACACATTTATTCAAAGAGAGTTAAACATGCATACATAGAATGT
Organism: Berberis thunbergii; assembly: GCA_003290165.1. Classification (NCBI taxonomy): domain Eukaryota; kingdom Viridiplantae; phylum Streptophyta; class Magnoliopsida; order Ranunculales; family Berberidaceae; genus Berberis; species Berberis thunbergii. The sequence continues at coordinate 16,956 of QNQO01000818.1, read as the reverse complement.
CTCACTTTCTGATCATTTCGAGAATAATGAATAACACTGCCATTTGCCCCACCGCCAACCACTGGATTGAACCTACATAAAGTGACAAATAAACTTGAGTACTAATAAAATTATTGCATAATTTCTTTTACAAAGAAATTGGTGAAAACCCCCTTACAAAATTAGTACTCGAGTAAAAATCATTTTAAATATAACTTTCCTTCATTTTCTCATCTGAATGACATATCATCCTCCATTTCTGTATAAATAAGCATAGTTGCGATTTGCGAGATCGTTGACATTTATGTATCACATTCTATGGTTTGCTATATACCACCTATCTACCTAGAGGAATTGAAAGCCTCAATTGCATGAGAATATAGTCATTTAGATTAAGTGATCCAAGGGCGAGCGGTTTAAAATTATAACAATGCTCACTTTTCACGAAGTGATGGATATTTGGATCTTGCAGTGACCTACTTATTCAAAAGATCCTATCTGTGGGGTGCTTTCAAGACGTTAAAAAAAGAAGAAGAAGAAGCTTATGTCAATCACGTATTGAACACTCCATAATGATCTACAAGTAAAAAGTTCACGATAAGAAATCAAATAATATTAAAGTTGAGATAAATATCTCCTCATTGGTGGGTTTTTTAGTTGATGTCTCCTACACATGTTGGACAGCAATACATGTCCTGGTATCGTTACATACAATTTTATTTATATACTTGAACTGTTAAAAAAAAAGCTAGTATGTGATAGAAAAACTGATTTATGTATCAGATAATGTAAGTCAGCATTCTAAAGGCATATTCCAACTTTGTTGATATGTACAAAGTGATGAGGTTTTTAAAGTGAATCCTTGAAATACCCTTGTCTCTTAAAGTGTTTTTATTTTTAATTAAAAAGCGTATGGATTGAAACTTACTTATGGACTCGTGCAATCATAACTGTTGCTGCCAGATCCAGTAGCATGTGCAGTCATAATATCAATAACTTTTTATGCTGCAGATCCTCCCAGATATGATTAAAGGATCAACAAAGTTGTATCACATATGTACTCTTCATTTGTAATTCCAGGTGTGAGTTCCCCTTCCTTTAATAACTACAAAGAAATGTTAAAAACCATATGAGGGATTAAGAGAAATGTATAAACCGTATGGGTAAAAAACTAATTACATCTCGGATACCACCTAATTGACTAATTGTAAAGTAGCAATACCTGAGGGTGAGATGCAGCAGTTGGTTGCCCCACATCAAAAAACTCATTGGTAGAATAAGAGCAACGACCAAAAATCTAAACAACCAAAATATCAAATTAAAAACGAAATACAAACTATGAAACTATAGCTTACTTAAGTTCCATGATGCATTAACTGAAACTCTTTAACTCTTTGGGAAGGATTTCTACTATCGAAAACTACATTCACATTCGACATAAAAGTTCAGAAATGAATAATGACATCATTTTCTCCACAACATATGAATTATGCTTAAAAAAACCCAATTCAATGACCCCAGTCGATGATTGCAAAAAAAAAAAAATGTTTCGCCCCATTTAAAGGTAACAAAGATGAAAATTACAATACAATACTACATTCATCTCATAACAAGGTGCCCAATCTACAATTCAAACAAATACGGCAAAAAGCTTACGTATTTTTCACTTCTACGACAACCCCAGTTCATCATTTAAGTTCAACATAGAATTACCCAACTCAAAAGTAAGTTTGGAGAAAAACTCCCAAAATTCTCACATTTGGGGTTCTACTAGTACACATGAAAGAGCAGATAAAGCAAGTAACTTTACAAGACAAATAGACAATAATAGTTCGAATAAAGAAAGAGAGAGAAATTTGTTTACTTGATTGGAAGAGAACTTCTTGTGTACTAGTTTTCTTCTAAGACCTTGAATTACTGCTCTCTTCATCTCTGTGAAAAGCAATTGAAGATAAAGTTCTCTTCTTTGTGTTTGTAAACTGAAATTTATGCTTTACTGATGATCAATTTCTTCCGAATTGAATTGAACTGATTCGAATTTGGGGTTGAATCAACTCTTCTTGTTCTTGAACTCTAGGGTTTTAGCATTCTGGGTTTTTGAAGGGCAGCTCTATATGCTATTGACATCCACAACTTTCACTTTGTTCACCCACACAAAAGAAACCTCCCAAATGTTTACTACTAGTACTACACTTTATTCATCTCTTAATCTCACTTAGAATTTGATTTGTTTGTTTGAGCTGCATTGTTGATGAAATCGTGAATGGAGCATAATACGAATTTTGATTGTTATTCAAATTTCCGAACTTGATTTTGATTGTTATTCAAATTTTCGAATTGTATCGGGAATGGGCTTTGATGATGATGATGAATGTCTGATGAAGTTATCGCAAGACTCCATTGAACTTATTTTCTCTAGTTATTTTGTAGTATAACTGTTGGAAAAATCTATTAACTTTTAGATAATTTTCGTATATTGTATGAATAAATGTAGTACTGAGCCTTTTAAGATAATTCGACACCACTATTTTATACGCTTCTTTTGTTCACTCCTATCTAACACATAGACGTCCTGCAACGCAATCCACTAGCTCATATTACAACATTTCCATAAAATACCATAGCATCTAGAAAGTGATTCGCGCAACAAGGTTAATCAAAATATGTAAAATTTTCTTTGTTGATTTCACTCTAAAATAGATCAAATATTGTACAACGGGGCTTGTTGATCTCTTACATTGCACCACCTCTAGCTAATCAGTCACAAAATTAGACTCTTGTTTTTTGCTTTTTATTCTTCCTTTCTAGATTTTGGCTATGATGCTCAGACCAGCATTCCCTCTGCACTGATAGCAAGATTTCTGAACCAATTAGATGGATCGAGATATCCAACAAATTCCACAACCATGCTGAGATACCCTTTGAGCAGAGCTAGAAACTGGACATAACTATGACCAAGAGCAATATTATCATACCAACTGCCATGGAAACACTGGTGAAACTCCTACAAATCATCGCCATTTTTGGGTGCACTTCACGGAGTGACATAGTTGAAACTGCCCCAGAGAATGTACAAACCAGAACTAAGAGGAAAGCATGAAACACGAAGGGTTGGCCAGTAAAAAGCACAGTGGGAACGGGGTTGCCATTGATATGCTCGTAAGGGAGTCTGATTAGGGAGAATGCAGTAAATAAGGATGTGATGAATGCAATTTCTTCTTGTAACAACATGGGATACATTGCCTTCAAGTTCGAAAAATAGGAATGAGGTTTTGATGGTTTTCGAAAGCCTTTCATTTTCATCTCTTTGGTGGATGTAGGAAAACTCATCTAGCTTTGAAGAACTAGTTCTGAAGAAGTTAACTTATTTGAAGAATGGATGAAGCCTTGTAAGTTACACCGGAAATTCTGTCTTGCATCAATATAGACAAAAGGTACATATATAAACTATAGATAACTCGTCGATTCGTCGATGGTTACAATGAGACCCTTTTGTATGGTACCTGTGTTCATATAGTCTTGATTAAGGCTTTCTTGGAGAAAAAATAGCAATGCTGCTCTATAACATCTGCGGAGGTAACAATGTTTTGAGGAAAAACATATAGCATTTTGATTTTTGAGCCGGCAATTTGTATGGGTGGTGTAATATTCAGGCCTGATTAGCTTTGTTATAAACTCCTTAACCAAGAATATATCGAAACATTGTCTCATTATAAACCCTTCTTCCTCCCTGAGGCTTATTTGTTATCTAGCAAAATTAAGTCCTTAAGGTCCTACAGTCTGCTGACATTGAACATCTCATTCTCTTGTTGTCTTGACCATGGCCTTATCAGAACCTCGTAAGCCATTACCGCAGCTACCTATGGGTTATACAACAAATTCTGAGTCTTCTGATGATGATTATTACAAAAATTGTGAAAGATTTTTCAATTGGACACCTACCAATATCGAACGTCCACGGAAGGATTATTTTCAAAGGCTGTTTAACTACGAATATAGCGGTAATCTTCCTAGTTTTGTTACTGGTCCTCTTCTTTTTCTCATTACTGACTTCTTTTATGTTATTTTTGTGTTTTTATTATTGTCTTGTAAGTTTGTTATAACACAGTTAAAAGAATTTTTCGGATTTAATTTCTACACAGAATCACTAAAATTTTTTGCATTCCTTAATGAATTTGGAAATTCTGAATGGAGACATGACCATATCATACATCAAACAGGCAATCGTCATAGTTTTGTTATATGTCCTCTCTTCTTTTCTCCTAACTTTTTTTTTTAAATATAATTTTTATGTTGAATTTTGTCCAGTAATTTCTTACTTACTTTTGTAGAGTATTGAACTATCTATTCGGTAATTTTATAACTGAAGACTTTTGTTTATGTCCACCAATTGTAACTCAGTTGGTTGGACATTCATTTTTCTTGTGAGAGATCGCGGGTTCGAAACTCACGAGGTGGAGGCGATGGATTGGAGCGAAAGCTAGTCTCCATACGTTGAGAGTATTAGTGGGAGGCGTCGAAAATATTAAGTGACAATATTATTATAGTCTTCAGGCCTGGTCTGGTTAGCCCTATAGGGTCAATCATATAGCCTAAAAAAAGACTTTTGCTTACAATCAACAAAGATATTAAAAAAAAAAAAATTGTACTTATTTAATTGAAACAAAAAGTTAAATATGTTAGTGGTCAACCACATCTGAACTTTGAAAGTTAGACTTGTAAGTTGTAACAATTGTGAATTTTTTCCAAATGGTTTTAAAAATACTTTTTTTAATATTATATATAACTGATCTATTCTAGTTACCTCATTCATGGGCTAATCACTTGGATTTGCAGAAGATATTGACACCAAAATTCTCTAAGCTCTTTTATCTCCTCAATTTGTACAACAAATTCTGAGTACACTTGTGATCTTCTTGAAAAAAATTCCCTTTCGTATTTTTTGAAGATGATGATGATGATTGTTTCAAAATTTGTGAAGTGTTTTCCGAATGGACACCTAGCTATATCGAACATCAAAGGAAGCATTTTTTCCAAAGGCCACCTAACTACGAATCAAGCGGTAATCTTCATAGTTCTGTTACTGGTCCTCTTCCTTTTGTCATTATCGACTTCTTTTATGTTATTTTCATGTTTTTATTATAATAAACACCTAAGAAAAGCTCATCTTATTGACTATGTGAAGCTAAATTATCAAGCAAAAGACAGCGGACAACAAAATGGCAGCGCATAGAAAGAACTTACTTGGCAACCGGACGGCTCTCAAGAAAAGTTAAGCCGTGTGAACAAATACATCAAATGCACTATGTACCCGATAAAATGACGAAGACAGGGTTTTATTTACAAGGGGGTGTCCTAGTTATATCACTGCCAGTGATGAATTAGGTGGTACCTGCTGGGAACTACACGAAACAAGAATTGATATACCTGAGGATGCAGGGGTGGAGCTAGGATTTTCCATAAGGGTACGTGGGGCTTGTCGAGAGGGGGCGAAATGAAAAATACTTATTAGTTGATAATAGTAGTTATCAATGGTAAAGCCAATTTTTTTTTACCGAAGCTAGTAACTAATAAAAAAATTCAACTATAAAAAACACAATGCATATATCAAATTGGATCCAAGTGTAGTCAATTTTAAGCCAAAATAAGGTCACTATTGATAACCTTAGCAAAAAGCAACAAGCATAATAACTAGAATATATAACTAATATCACAAAAGAGTTTGTCTAGGCAGCCAGACTTTAAAACCATTTTTTGGCCAAGCTAGAGCATTTTTACACCTTTACCCATTTTCTTTAAAATACAATCACAAACATTATCTATAGAAGGGATAAAAATGTAAAAAACTTAAAACCTGACCAAAAAGTGGTTATAAAGCCTGGTTGTCTATAATTGAGAATCACAAATAATTAGGATAAGTTCTAGGTGAAGCTAAAAAAAATTTAAAATTTGCGAATCTAATATGATCATAATACAATTTCAAAGAAAAAATAGTTTATATGAGGCTCAAATTTCATACGAGTTAGCTAATGGTATATATTTTCATTGAATTCTATCGTTATTATTTTTTATATTAATTTTAAATATTTTTTTGTTAGGGGTTTAATATCGCTTGTGAAAAACAATTCATTTATTTAATGTTAATAAATTTTTATTAAACTAAACATTTTTTAATGTTTGCAATTACTAATAAAATTGCATTGAAAATCAAATAAAAAATGCACTCGAAGAGTATCGAACTCAGGTCTTTTACAAAAAGTGATAAACCTCCAACCACTACACCAACAAAGACATATTTGAATATTTTCATAAATAATTAATTTATTGTATGCTACATTATATAATCGATTTTTTAAGACTAAAATATATATACTAAAAATATTGTAAAAGTTGAGGGGGGGCAGCTGCCCCCCTGGTCCCTTAGTAGGTCCGCCCATGCTTGTGGACATAGCTTAGAAGATGGAAACCAAGCTATCCAAGATATACGCAATAAGCTAAACTCAATCATGGTGATGGTGAAGAAGAAAAGTGACATTTCAAGTCCGGACATGGACATTGCGAAAATAACTGCAGGGTTGAGCTTTACAATTGCAACGGCACTTACAACTCTTCATTTTCAACAACAGTCACCCAGTCTCAGTATCGCTTGTGTCTGTTGATACTTGGTTTTGCAGTCTCATTCTTCACTTCTTTAGCAGCCATTCTTCTTAGCCACGTCAATTCCTTGGCTACTGTTGCCAAGATAGTAGAGAAGCTGGGAACTGGATGTGTGGTGGTGACCTTCTTTGGTATGATAGCTTCCATGCTTCCTACAAATCTAATGTTGGTTGCTGTCCCATTCTGCCTATTCGCGCTGGGCTCCATTGCTCTGGATATCTTCAAATCAAAATGATGATAATGGCATGTTTCATGGGTCATGCAGGTGTATATTTCTTACCAACAACGAGTGATACAATATTTTCTTGATGATACTTGCTTGATGCTTCAGTGAGTAGAATTTTACATGTACATAATGGACTCGGAGAACTACGTTAACGCTTGATCCCATTTTATATGATGGGTACGTAGGCAGCTACAATGTCGGTTGTCCATTTCGACTCTTGTAGTTCAGTGTAAAATATTGTAATCGACTCTTTTAGGATTCCAAAGGCTTGATTTTCTTTCTTTCTTTTTTTTCTTCAGAAAATGGTCCTTTTAGACGATGTTCTTCATCATATTTATATTTCAGCAAATAAACTATTCCCATAAAGTTGCTAAATTATAACAGCATATATGAGCAGCCAGATCTAGGGTGATCAGGACGAAGCATAATTCACCATAAACCTTCTTGATCGAAATTCAGTCAAAATAGTTACCAAATGTACAATTTCCAACCTATTTAGCAGCATTACACCATAACAAAATATAGTTTGAACCCATTAACAATAACCAACTAATTATGGGCAGCATTTTTTTTTTTTCCACATTTTTTTTGCATTAACAATTGTGGCGGAAATTATATGACACTAATAAACTAATCCTGGCGCAGGAAAAGCCATATCCGCAAACAGAATGGTGCAGTGGCGGATAATATTTATGCCGGCATTGCTGGCGCCGGGAAAGGATTTGTCCCGGCGGATAAGTTTCTTAATCCGCTAGGAAAATATCCTCCCGCAAAAGATGTCCCGACGTATATAAATATTCGCTAGCACAAGGGTGACACCTGTATCCGCCACGAATTAAATATTATCCGCCATGATTTGTGAACGTTTAAAAATATATATATATACCACAAATATTTAGTAACCTTTCAATTGCTGAAATTTGCATAACTGAATTTAAAATATATATATACAATGTAATTGTGTTACATGATATGGAAATGTGACATCCACCAGTACAAACATAACTTATTATATATCTAGATTGATACCAACATTACAAAGAAAATAGATGATTGCAGTACGTCTGACATCCACCAAGTGCAAAAATTGACTTGCCCAATTGATATTCCAAAGCTTGACAACATCATCATCACTTCCACTTGCCAGTTTTGTAAGATCTGATAGTGAAAAATCCATAAACCATATGCATCTTTCATACTCCCTCATTTTCAAGACAACTCGACTACAGGTAACATCCCAAACCTGTTAACATTTGAAAGGGCCCACTTAGTTTTCTATCGAACCTGGTTCTGATGAAGATCTAAAATCTGGCAAAGTTTCTTATCCTGGTGGTCCCAAAGATGCATCCATATTAGATGATTATAAATGTCCATGTTTCTTAGTCCATTTGGGCTGGTGAGGAGGTATTTATAAGATTTTCAAGTTTCTTAAAATATGCAGTACTTATTGTTTTTACATTATTTGGACACTGGCTAGATTTTCTTATTGTATGAACGAGGCAAGTTGAGATGTCGTCATCAGTACAAAATTTTATAGTTTGGAGGTTGAGTGACAAGTCGAAAGAATTAATTTCAATGGTCTATAAGAGTGGTCATCGACCAGACCATTGTAAGGATCATATCGTTAGAGTCACAATTTGTGCTTTCATCGAGCGTTGACAACCTGAGACCTACACTTTTCATCTTCCTTTTGGAGAAATGACCATCACCATCGATGATGTCTATCGTATCGCTCATTTGTTAATTGTTGGTAAGACGGTTATGGTGAAGAAAATTCAAATGAAGGCAGATGAGTGTATTCAACTTTTGATAAATGGTTTGGAGATTCAAAAGAGCGAAACACAGAAGCATATCAGAAGTATCAGAGTTTCATGGAGATAAAATTTATTAAGGAACATTGTTGTGAGAAAGAAAGCACAAGTGATTTTCGTTCTTTAAAAGAAACAACAAGTTGCACGGGGTTACTTGTTTTTTTTTTCTTTTGGGCATGATTATTTTCGTTGATAAAACTGGAACCAAAGTTTGCACTGAATATTTGAAGTTGCTGATGAAAGTGGATGATATTGAAAAGTTTGCATGGGGAATTGGTACTTTGGTGTTCTTGTATCGTCAACGCGGTTGTGCTAGTAGAGCGAGTACCAAACAAATATTTGGATATTTGTCGATTTTGGAGGAACAATTTTCGGGTTAATTGTTTAGTTAATTACCTTCTCGTCGTAACTTCAAAAGTTGCCTATGCATCTGAATCCACAATACCATCGGCGAGTACATTTTGAATGTCTTAAACATAATCTCGAATCCACAGAGAAATTTTCTTCATAAACGTAGTTTTCCATTTCGGCGCCTTTTTTTTTTGCTTAGAAACACTATCTTGACTTTTAAGCTCCTCTTGTGTCTTCGCGTACTCATGACCTAGAGGGGTCCCTTTTGGTGGACTTCTCATGCTTAGACAATTTCTTCTTATTAGGTCTCCCATTGCCCTTTACAGGTTCAGTTGGTTCAATCACGACAGATGAATCAAGGCAACTCAAATCTAATAGCTTCCTATTCAACACCAACTATTGATCAGGAGTGGATTCTAAGAATTTTGCTTAACAACATCTACCATTGGATTTATAATCATATCTACAATTGCATTAAGAGGTGTTTTGCCAAGTTGCATCCAGTGCTTGTGTAAAATAGACAGTGGAAGTTGACTAGTAGGAGTGAAATATTGTGTCATTTCATGAGCACAAGGTAACCTATGAGTGGTTCTCATCACACATTGACACTTGATTGGGTCGGCACCCACAAATTCATCATCAGACCTACCAATTTCAGATAACATCAAGTCAAGAGCCTTATGAGACACAAACCCTTGAAGTTTTCCCAATAATGGAATAATACGTTCTTTCTTGACCTTCACTGTTATGCCTGCAATGAACCTGTTATGAAAATGATACACCTGCTCTACAGACCCCTAATGAAAAAAAATGTGCAACCACTGAGGGGCTCATCAGTTTCTATATTGATTGTATACTTTAACACTCTTGCCTTTAGTTTAAGCAGAAGATGGCTTTTCTAGGCTTTTTTCCGTTCGTCTCTTTCCTCCTGCTGACACGGAATCACATTACTGTAATGAATGAAAAGGTTGGCTTGTCAAGTGATATGGGTGATGATTGGAGCTCCCAGACAGCGAGCAGAGAGCAGAGTCCTGGATTCAGCACTCATATTTTCCCTTACGAGGTCTTTTTTGGATTGAGGAGTTTTTTGGTACCCAACCGGCCCCTTCTTCTTCTTCTACTGGCGTGGGTCCCCACGAACCCCTCGTGATATTGACCACATTTTTTATCCCTATTTGCATTTCAGTGAGTTGGTCTGGTATGAAAAGTTATGTGAAAATTTATATTACAACATTTCTAATTCGTGAATTTCTAATGATTGCCGTGTTACTGTGCCCTAGTCGCGGAGCGCTATGAGGGATGTGGGAAAGTAACTTTAGTCACTTTCTTTCTCGGTGATGGAATGCTCAGGCCGGTTAGACCCGTGGACGCGAGTCCTATCTTGCTTGACCGAATGGATACATCATACACCACATGCATCATTCTCTCCTATAAGAACTTAGCGCTTCGTGCAGTCAAGCTTTGCTCTTCCTCAACTTAACATATTGTTCACAAGGAACAAACTTGATCTTTTCAACTTTTCCTTTGAGACTTTTTTTTTTTTTTTTTTTTTTTCTGAAAGACGCTTCATTCTCTTCAAGTTGAACTTGGATCATGTCATGCATTTTCATCAATTCATTATAAAATATTGTCCCTTAGGAATTCTCCAACATTTTCTTCAACCTAGAGTGTGCGCTTTCAACGCGACCAGTTGTGTGTTGGCCAAAATGCATAAAATTGTCGGTTCATGCATTCGTAAGGAACTCCTTATGCGAATACCAAACAGTCAACAGATAGCCCAAATGTGATGTTTGTCTTCTCTCAAACTCAACAATGCCCTTGTTCCAATTTTGCTCTATAATTGATTTATAGAAATCCGATAAAAATTCAATAAACTCATTCCATCCATCATTATCCTCAAATTATTTTTTGCAATTCTTTTCCACATTTGTATTTATGTGCCACCTGCACGAAAATCACATTGCTTTTGGAAAGATTCGCTCTATGCCTTTAATCAAACCCAAACTCTCTATTAGTCACAAACACTTTTGGCAAATTATCTAGCTCGAACACTCCCAGTAGCTTTTCTAATGCCCAAGTGTATGTCTGTTCAGTTTCAGATGACATAAAACAACATCAACATTGAAAGTCATGTTGGTTGATTCACACCTACAACCTCAAATAGCAGCATTTTGTAGCGATTGGTTTTGTAGGTGTAGTTCATAAGGATCACCACTGGGAAACACTTAGCCAGTAGAATTGACTCGGGATGACACCAGAAAATATTTGTAACTCTATTCTGATCATCTATTGCGTGTCACTCAATATAACCATTCTCGTTCAACAAGTGCATTGTGGTCAGCAAAGTTGTCCTACCTTTCAGTTGGAGTGTCTTTAGCTGTTGAATGACATTGTAAACAATCTTTAAATATGACACATTGTTTTGGAACATCTCTTTCAAACTAGACAATGTGTACTAAGGGGCTACACCAGATGTGGACAAGTTATGCAAATAAGTCATCTCAGCTTCATTCAATTTCCCAGCAAAGGAATGCCCAAAAAGAGATTTTGATCGTGGATGATTGTGGCAATTAAGGTTCCGCAGGTCACTTGCAGCTTCCACTGATCATTACCTTGTGGCACCCCTCTCAACTGGAATGGGCACCCACATTTATTTGAACTTGTCGATCGACCAACCTCCAATTTTTGTCTTCCCTCCCCTCTCACGTCCCAAGTGGATCATTCCTTTGCATCTGCTATCAGTAGGTTCCGACTTTGTGATAATGAGAATAATTCTCTCTGCCAACACCTTGACACCAAGCTATTAAGGATGACTTTGATGGGAATACCAACAAAAAATAATGCATATTGACGTTAGGAACACTAACCAATGAACTTGCCAAACAAGATTAAACAATGACATGCCTACAACAATTAACCTTACCTCTTCCGTCATAAACAAGTCGTCATCATCAACCACCCCTTCTAGTGCTTGTTCATCATCGCTTCAGCATCATCATCATCCTTCTACATTAAATAAATAAAATATTTGTTATTCTAATTATAAATTAAGTAAGGTAATGAATAAAATCATTAAGGAAAAACTTTACTTCTAAAAGGTTTGTATCTTCCAAATATGCTTTAAGTGTCTCCGGATCCTCTAGATTATGTGAAGGTATCTCGAAATCGATTAGATCGGCGATGACATTCTGTGCACAAAATAAGAACAATAATAACAACAACGATCAAACTAACCCTAAAAATAAGCAAGTTTTAGGGTTCAAATTAATATTAACAACTAACCCTAAAAATAATAATGTTGCTTCAAATAAACCAAAAAGGAAAGTAAACATGATATTACGATAATGATAACAACAACAAAAATACACATGCAAGCTCATCTCGAGTTGAGAGTGTACCTCGAGTGAAGTGGGTCGTTCTTTGTCTTAAAAATGTCAATCTTCTTCATTCACACCTATAAATGGAGTACAATGTTGGTTCTCAACTGCAGCGTTATCATGTTGAAGCCTACCAACATCATTTTCACTAAACTCATCCATTGCTAGATACAAACTTCACCAAAACCCCAACAAAGAAGATGAAGAGAAAGACAAATGATGAAGACGAAATAGAGGGAGAGGAGTCGGTATTGGGGTTCGTCTGACAAGCTTGAAATGGAAGACAACTAGTGGAAAATGAAGCAGGGAGGAAAAGGTATTTTCCTTGGTCCCATATTCCCCACTCACAAAAAGTTCACAATTTTTTTATACCACAAATACAAGGAACCCACCATGAATGCAATAGGGTTTCATTCATCCTCCCATCTTCCCCCACTCACAAAAGCTTTCCAATTTTTTTTTTTGGGAATTCTAAATGTCGAGGAAACCAGCGAGGAAACGAGCGAGGAGAGGGACGTGGTGGGGTGGGAGCCGTTCACCCCACTCGAGATGCACGCAAAAAAATTGCGGCACGCATCCTGAGCGGGGTGGATGACTCCCACCCCGCCACGTCCCTCTCCTCGCTTGCTTCGTCGCCCGTTTCCTCGCTCTCTAGCCTCACTTTTTTTTTTTTTACTACAAAAGGCCCACCATGAAGACAATAGGGGTTTCATAACTTTCATTCATCTTCCCATGCACTCACTTCATTCTTCTCCTTTTGTACCTCTCTCTCTCTCCCTTCATTGCCAGATCTCATGAACTCCTTAGCTGAATCTAAAGCAACCACCAAACCCCTCACCTCCTCTAGATCAATTCCACTATATCAATGTCCTTCAATCCCTCAAATAGGGGGCTCAAAAGCTCCACCCTTCTCAACAGAAGAGATAATTGAAGGATTATTTACTGAAGTGTTCTTGACTGAGCAATTAGAGAAGGGAGACTGCCGTCGAATTAAATATCCTTCTAAAAACACTAAAACAAGGCCAAGAAAAGGCTGACTAGAATTACTCAACTACAATATTTTTCTTTGCAGACTTTGGGATTAATTGTTTTTCAACACTATTAAACCACAGATACACAGAGTGGAGGTTATTTCATACCTTAATCCAGAATTCTACTAATGTTGAAGCATACTAGCAGATAGAGTTGAAATAATTCAAGGCTAGAGTGGAGGTTATTTCATGGAGCAAACATTGATCATGGATGGGTGGAACTCATTTTCCACTGGATTGTTTTTATAGAGTTAAGATAAAAAGTGCATTTGAGTTGGCCAGTCTTTTGAATTGGTTACAGCCTTTCTTTTTTGTGTCACAGTTCAATGACTCGATTGTTTTTGCTTTTGTTGTGTAGGTAGGGAAGACAATAGTGTGGTCCATGATATACAACATCATCGAAGGTTTTTCTTACAACCTCTAGATACAAATAAACACTTTAAAATTTTATCATTCTTTCAAGATCACGCCACGATACTTTAATTGCAAAAACCTGATTTCCTAATATTTTCGTTATTTCACTGGGTGAGGAAATTGGTAATGGTAACAAATCTTCTAGTTTTCTATTAGCTTTTAGTTAGAGGTTAGACCTCTTATTCGAACAAACATTTTAATTTTTCAGTTAGAACCTAGTTAAGAGATACCTCTTATTTTCTTAGTAAGAGATCGGACCTCGAACTCAATCCATCACTCTGTTAGACTGGCTTTTGATTTATGAGATTGCTAGAACAGTGATTTTTATCATATATACCTTCTGGTCGAACCGAGTTACAAACATCATTGGTCTAAAAGCCCAGTTGTACAGCTTAATTAATGTATAATTTTCTAAGTAATGCATAGTTCATGTAGAAGCACACGTACACGCAGATGCTCTTAGATTCTCAAGGTTACTAAGTAATGCATATAGTTTCTATGATTGAGATTATTTTTTTGTAATTTATGCTAAATGGAAAGGCAACCTATTCTTGATTATTTAGTGAAATGTTCTTCATTATCAAATCGGGTGGTAGGGTTGTGAAGAGCTGATCATAAAGATCAATCTAAGATGATATTTGGTGAAATTTCCTGGCAATAATTTCCGAATAAATAATGAGCAAAAGTAAGTCTTCGCGCAGTGGAGGTCGACATGGTGTTAAAGTAAGTCTTTCGAAAAAAAAAAAAAAAAGCCAGCAAAAGAAATTAGCTCAGCTGGGTCATGGTGTAAAAGTAATCACGCAATTTGATCAACATGATGCTGTCTTTAGGTATCTACGAATGTAACACTCCTTTTTCTTTAGGTTCGGAGATCCTTTAATAACCCTTGCTCTATTTTCAAAAAAAAAAACATCGATACTGTCTTTTTTTTTTTTCTTCTTTAACTTATTAATTTGGTTTCTGTGGTACATAGTTCGCATTTAAGATAATTTTTAGCTTATTTTTAAAAGTGTTTGTAGAAAAATTGAAGCAAGTGAATTTTTTTTTTTTTTTTATGACACTTAGGGTCTGTTTGGTAAGTCATTTTTCAGTGGAAATTAAATTCATTTTTCATGTTTTGCTGTTTGGTTGTCTATTTAATGACAGAAAATCAATCCTTAATCGGACTGATTTTTTTGCTACTCGTGAGAATTCAAGTTCGAGAAAAGGCCTCAAAATCATAATACACCAAAGCCGTTCAATTTTCATGTATGTTTCGACGCAACCAAACATACTCTTAGGTTTATGGGCCTTCTTTTCACTCCTATATTCTCTCAGTATATTTGAGTGTCTTCTGCTTCTGCGAATTTTCGCTTCTCTACTTTATGATCGTTGATTTTCATTTCACTGCAAGTCATTGTGCTTTTCTTATTTTTCTTTCAATTTTCGACCTCAGCTATGAACCCTCAAACCAGGGATTACTGTGTAGTTTCAGTGAGAGATTCCTCCAAATCTATGAAGGAGACATCCCAGGAGGCTTCCACACACAGTGGAAAAAGCCAAGTTGCAGAGAAGAACCATCTCGCAGATCAGGTAGAAAAGAAGGACGACGGAACAAGGACGGGTAAGCAGCTATTCCAGCAACAGATTTTCAATTAAAATGAACATGCAGTAGATGCAGGGGCGGATCTAGGATTGCAGATAAAGGGGGGCAAACAGTACACAACTATTTTACTATACAACTGTTCAACTAAACAAATATACATGACATAATTAATTCAACTATAGTTAGCAAATGAAGAGTTCACCTTTTTTAATTAGAGAAAACAAAATTAAGCATGGTGGTATAAGATGAGAGTTGGCGAGAAGCATAGCTCTGCTTTCTTTCTAACTTTTTGGCGTTGAGGCAAGCATAACAATACAATCTAATTCCAAGTAGTAGTAGCAGCAATAGTCTAAGTAGTGTCTATTCTCTGGACTAGAGTGGATGGAGAACTTTTTCCTTTTGGGCTAGCTCGGACAAAGCAGACAAACAACAACTTTTGAAATCTAAAATTTATAATTGTTTAATCTAAAATAAAGAGATTAAATAGATAGAAATTTAAAAAAAAAATTCTTGAAATGTATAATTTCCCTTCCTCCGGTCTCCAACTCAATTAATGGTGGGAATTAAATAGAGAGATATTAAAAAAAGAAAAAGAGAGAGATGGTGGATGGATATATAAGAATTAGAAAGAGAGAGAGAGATTAAATAAAAGAAAAAGAGGTGGAGTGGGATTGGGATTGAGATTGGTGAAGGTGAAGTTTAAAAAATAGAAAACAACACCCTTTGATTTAAAATAACCTGGAGTCAATAACCAAGATTGTATATAAAGAGGGGCAATCTAAAATTTTAAAGGTGGGCAAGATAAAACATACAATTAACTTAATGAGTTTTTTTCAAAATTATAAGGGGGTCAATTGCCCCCCTTATCCAATACATAAATCCGCCACTGAGTAGATGCCTTCTTCAACTCATCTAACATTCTTTTTTTAACCTTTAACGCTTGGCACCCTATGCCTCTGGCAGGTAAGACTACGCGGCACAAAATCTCAAGTAGGTTTTCTTCTTCTGCTTCGTCTTCTTTGGAAGAAAACAACAGCTTTGACTTACCTATCATCCCATTAGATGTTTCTTCTTATTTGTAAGCTAATGGATGTCTTCTGCTGTAGGCTGGTTTGGAAATTTATGGATCTTACAACTGTTGTTTTTGCCAAGGTCTGAAACTACAGTGGTCACATTGCCCCCCAGTTTAGAAAAGGAAACACCACTTTCCTTCTTCTGGAACCAAGTCCAATCAAATTGCTCTAAAGCATACACAAAAGCTGGTTATGACTTTGAAAACTGGTAATTTTCTGGACACGATGTTGTTGTGTCAATTAGGGTCAGACTTCTTTACATGATATCCTCGAAGTTTGCATTGAATTTGATGGATCTTGTTATTGTTTTCATCTTGCGTAAATAAGAAGTTACAATACTAGGCCAGTTTATCATCCGTTGGGTTGGCTTGTAATGTATGGATAGGGGCAGAACTAGGAATATGTGATACTTTTGTGTGGGGCGAGTCTGAAGGGGCAGGGTGCGGGAAAAG